>CM055403.1:83956301-84022581 GCA_029228625.1 Pseudolycoriella hygida | reverse complement strand
ACAATGCTCGTGCGGCGGACGGCTTTACATTGGGATGACGATCCGCAAGTTGTTCGAACGTTTCAATGAACACATAAAATCCGCAAAATGGAAAACGAAAACTGCAGTAGGACGACACATTTTTATGACGAACCATGTGATCAACATAAGTGAGTTAAAGCTTTTGCAACGCATAAATCACATGTGGAAAATTGAATATTACAATGGGAACATAACGTCACCGCTACTACATTTATTCACGATTGAAAGAAAATACGACGAGAACATTATCGAAATAGAAGAAGACACACCTAACACCAGCGTAAACGAAGAATTTTTTGACTGCGAGTAGAAATTGCTATTTGTTTTACACACGACCCTAACTCCTTCCAAGGGAATTAGTATAATTAGTTGACGAACTGATATGTTATCAGTGACACATGTATGTGTAAGTCCTTTGTTTTTTGTTTCTTGTCTTCTAAAGAAGGTACTGTCCTAGAGCGACATTTTATAGAGGGAAAATTCAGTTAAAATAAATACCCCGATGATGGTTGTTTAACAACCGAAACCTAGGTCGGTAAAAAAAAAAAAATTAAAATAAATTGGTGCAATTGAAAAAATAGAGCGTTTATTTTTAACTCAACTTTTAATATAATTTAAATGTTGCCGTATTGCAAAGCCTACTGGCCTCGTTTGGGCGCTAGGGCTCCTGGAAGCTCCCATACAAATCCCATACAAAATAATGTGTGTGTATGAGTATCACAGTTGGGTGAGTGAGGTATTCAACTTCCATTAGCATTTTGACATTTTTCGGTTATTCTCGACATGAGTGAGGTCGTGTCATGAGGCTTCCTAGGTTTATGAAATTCATGTGGATTTCTCTAGCACTTTTCCACTTCCATCAGGTTTTTTGATAGTTTTCGGTTGTTCTCGACATGGGATTCTTGTGGCTTGTTGTGGATTTCTCTAGCACTTTTCAACTTCCATCAGGTTTTTGGATATTTTTCGGTTTCTTTCTGTTCTTTTAGCTTTTCACACCGCAAAAATTTCACTTTATGGGATGTATGACGTATTTTTGTACAGGAAGCCAAATTTTTGCGTATGAAAGCGTAGAAACATTATTACGTTGGTGGGTCCGGCATTTGTGACGCACTTTTTTAATCGAATGTGAAAAAATATAAAAACATTTTTGTTCATTTCGAAGCTTTAAGCGTCACCCCCAAGGTCACCCCAATTGATAATGGTTTTTTTTGAAGAAGGAACAAGGACTTGCGTCGTATTTCCCTTTTAAAAGGGTTTTTGTTGTGATTGTAAGCGCCAAAACAGGTAATATGCTTCAAGATTGCGGCTCCAAATTTTGATCCGTTAGAACAGTGTATTCAAAGTTAAAATATTTGTTGTTTTCGATTAAGTATTTATTCAACATTTAATTCTGAAATTATTAGTGAAGTGTTCAGTATGTTAATTGTCATATTCTTTCTTCAAAGTTTCTGAAATTGAATCCAACTTCGTAAACATCTCATCGATACGATTTTCAATTTTAATAATTCTCTGTTGCATGGCCAATTTTTCTTGTTGCTCTTCGAAATCTCTTCCCTTGATATCCAAAACATGTTTGGCATATTTGACAATTTTCACTTCCATGCGTGAACAGCGCATTCCAAAACAACAATTCATTGCCCGAAAACCTCTCTCCAAGCTTCGATACGACGAATGTCCAGCTTCAATGGCCATACGTTTCGAATCGATTTGTGGCGGTATCGGAATCAGAACTTTGTTATTGGAATTCGGTAAAACTGTGAGCATATTCAGCGGGAGGAATTCCGGAAAAACGTTCATCAAACTGGACGACATTTTTCGTAATATGAAATTGCAGCTGAAAACAGACTTTACTGAAGTAACAATTTACGCACACATTTAATCGAACGTTTACCAAACATTTTCGCCTTTGCCGAGTAAAATTTTTTCATATCTTGCCATAAGTTCAGATCTATAGATGAAATTCATAAGCTCAGCTTCGGCCTTTATGGTCTGTAACGAAAAAAAACTGAATAAAACAAATCACTATTTGATGCCATTTACCTGAGTGTCACTGACTGCAAGACCATTTAGCAAATTGTTTAGAACCGTTGAAATGAGAAATACAAAAATTACAAAGAGCACGTAAGTGGTCGCATTTTGTTTAAAATGAATGTTTGAGGCATCAAATTCACCGGTCAGCATTACGACCGCCTGTGAAAAAGCTTTTGTGTTGCTTATGAACATGACAAATCTGACACAATTTTACCTTAATAATTGCAACGCCTGGATGAACAAAGTTATTAAAATCAGATACATCATCTGGTGGATCCAGTCGATGTGCCCCAAGTAGCGTGTAAAAACACAAAGCAAATGCAATTAATATAATCGAGTACAGTAGGAGTCCCTTAACAAAATTTTTCGACACAGTTTTTAGCATAACCAAATGTGTAGAGAATGAAAGCACTGGTAAAGATCCCGTTAGCAAGAAAAATCTACAGAGAATATGTCGTTATTTTTCAAGTTTTTCAATTTAATACGAGACTCTTAGTGCGCTTCTTTCGAATTTTGAGCGATGTTTTACCGAAAGCTACAGTGAAAGTGGATCATCGATCACGTAAAAACATGAGGCTAGGACCGGTCTATTCAAAGGGACCCGTATTCAACAGAATAGATGTAGCAAAGAGAACAGACGTTGCAAAAAGACGCGAACTAAATCTAAATAAATATGAGATATTTGCGAAAAGTTTTCACCGACCCTCGAAAATTCACACGTTTTGGAGACTTCTTCGACCATATCTCCGGAATTACTTCACCGACTTGCTAATCTTTGAACTTGAATCATGGGACTCACGTGCGAAGAATGAAGTTCTTCGAAAAAGAGTCTGTTGCGTTTACCACGGAGTTTGTAACCAGTTGAATTTCGACCCGGGATTGGTTACTCTTTCGTTTCATGGTCCTTAGATACCGAACCTGCAAAAAAAATCTTGTCCGTCTGTCAACACGATAACTCGAGTAAAACTTGACCGATTTTCAAAATCCTTTTTTTTTTCACTGAAAGCTTTTATGGGATTGAATATGGGCACTGTCGGCCAAAGGGCCGCTGAGCTAGGGCCGTTTAAGTGGTTTTTGGTCTTTTGTACATAACTCGAGTAAATCTTTTCCGATTTTTCCAACTTTTTTTTTTAATCGAAAGGTCTGGAAATGCCAAACAATTTATGGAAGATTTTTTTTTTTACTTTGGGTCGCTGGACTTAGCTAGAGATTCTTTTTCTATTCTATAGGTAATCAAAGCCTGAAGAGCATTCAAGAAAATATTTAGCCTAGGCAGAGCCTAAGATGGTCGCTAATTAGGGTGGATCGATCTCGACGAAATATTTTGAAAAAATTCAAAAATTTTGAAAACTATTAGAGATAGAAGATCGGTGTCAAAGGGAAAGTTGTTAGTTTCGGTGAGGCCTGCCAATATGGCCGCTAATGTTAGGGTGGATCAATCTAGACAATTTAATAATAATCAGCGTTACAACCCGTCCGGGCCAGAGGCTAGATCATTTTTATTTTACCAGTTTCGCAATTAATATCAGGGGGGCTGTATTGGAGAAAAGGAAACTATACTTGATTTGGTTACAGGACAGGACGGTGGCGAAGTGGGAGGCTTATAAGGCTTGTAGGCAACTGGTTAAGGATCTAGTCAGGGAAGCGAAGGACCGGGAGGGGAAAAAGTTTGGGGAGGATTTGGAAAGGGCAGGTCAAGGCAGGGGTAAGAAATTTTGGTCGATGATTAAGGGCATTAGGCGCGATGGCGTGAAAGAGGGATGTAGTAGTATTTTAGATAAAGACGGCGAGTTAATTACAGATAGGGGTGAAGTCTTGAAGACTTGGCGGCATTACTTTAAGGATTTATTTACATCTGTCAATCAGGTAGAAGAAAATGGGAGGGAGGCAGGTCCTAGCGCGGAGGTGGAGGAGGAAATTACACTGGATGAGGTGTCCCGAAAGGTCGGCAGATTAAGGGAAGGAAAATCCGCAGGGGTGGATGAAATTAGGACGGAATTTATTAAGTATAGCGGATCAGGTGGGATCCAATGGCGTTGTAGGATTTTCAATTTGGCCATGAGGTCTTCAACAGTACCTGCTGACTGGAGCTTCGGTGTTATTGCTCCAATTTATAAGAAGGGCAACCGTAAGGTTTGCAGTAACTACAGGGGGATATCGCTCTTGAGCGTGGTAATTAAGGTGTACACGGGTGTACTTGTTGACCGGGTTAGGAACATAGTGGAAGGAGTACTGGATGAGATTCAGGGTGGTTTCAGGCCTCTGAGGGGATGTCAGGATCAGATTTTCTGCCTCAGGCAGACTATCGAAAAGCTTTATGAAAAGAACAGGCAGAAGCTATTCGGGATTCTTAGCGAGTACGGTATCAATGGGGGTTTACTGCGTGCCATTAAGAGTATTTACTCAGAAAGCAGGGCCGCGGTGAGAATAGATGGCGAAATTAGCGAGTCTTTCGAGGTTAAAGAGGGCGTTCGTCAGGGTTGTTGTCTTTCCCAGCTTCTGTTCATAATTTTCATGGACAAAATCATCAAGCAGGCAAACTTGCAGGGAAATGTCGAGGTGGGTGAGGTAATAATGAAAATCCTGGCCTACGCGGATGACTTGATTCTGTTGGCAGATAGTACCACGGAGTTGCAGGGTGGGATTGACTGCCTAAATGCTGCATGTGGGGAGTATGGGATGAAGGTAAGTGTAGGGAAAACTAAGGTTATGCATGTCGGCAAAGCTCGGAAGGAGATAGCTTGCAATTTAAATGGGGAGGAGCTGGAGCAGGTTTCTGAATTCAAGTACTTAGGAACCATTTTTTCAGAGGATGGCAAGTTAGTTAGGGCATTTGAGGAAAGGAGGAAAATGGGAAACGCGGTGGCCAGTCAGTTGAGGTCGCACGTGTTCAACAAAAGGGAATTAAGTAGCGGAACAAAGTTAGCTATTCACAGGTCAATATTCCGGCCGACGATTCTGTATGGTAGTGAGAGTTGGGTTGACTGCGGATATCTCGTGCATGACCTGGAGGTTTCTGATATGAGGGTTCTTAGGAATATAGCGAAGGTTAATAGGAGGGAGCAGTGGGATAATCATATAAGGAACGGCGACATTAGGGAAAATTTAGGGATTTCGTCAGTGGAAGAGGCGGCAAGGGCCAGTCGTCTGCGCTGGTTCGGGCACGTTCAAAGGATGGGTAATAACAGGCTACCGAAAAGGATCTTGGATGCACAAGGCCCGGGTGTTAGGCCAAGGGGTAGACCAAGGAGAAGGTTTATCGATTCAATTAAATCAGATTTAGGAGTTAGGGGACTTTCTCTGGGCGAACAAACCATCTCCTTGGCGGGCGATAGGAGGGCATGGAGGACGATAGTTCACCAATCTGGGGTTGCGGCAGAAAGACCTCACACCGGAAGGTACTAACGGTCTATAAAGTTTGATGATGATGATGATGACAGTTTCGCAATTTTTTGTGAGGTTTTGGTCACATGGATTCTCTTAGAGATCCTTTCGTTGCCGACGTTTTTAGAAGATCGGTGTCAAAGGGAAAGCCCTTGGCTTAGGTGTGGCGCATGTCGTGACGCCTGCCAATATGGCCGCTAATGTTAGGGTGGATCGACATAGGCAATGTATTTTCGAAAAATTCAAACATTTTGAGAACTACAAGTGATAGAAGATCGGTGTCAATGGCAAAATTTTTTGTCTATGGAAGTATGAGTCAGAGCCCTCTTCTAAGTGCTCTAGGTCGGTTCTAAGATCGGGCGTTGTACAAATAACATCTTTTGAAAATATGTCTGAAAAAAAGTCTTTATATTATTTATGAACTATTTTGATTTTTTTTTTTTATTTTGGGGGCTTCTTGAATATTTGGAGAGACTTTTATACCGTTTCATCGGACGGGTTTTTCTTTGGGCAATTTCCAATCTTATTTAACGTGGACGTCATTTCATACACTTCAGAGTTATGCAATATTTATTTAGATACGATCAAGTCAACATCTATTCTGTTTGCCACATATATTCTGATGCGTACGGGTCCCTTACATATGTTTTTATTACTGATTCGTCATCTCATGTTACAATTGTTTGTAGTAAACGTATGACCTAAGAATAAAGTAACGTAATAGTCAATTCGTACGCGCGTCCGAATAGCGTTAAAATAGTTATTTACGTAACTAGGACAAACATAATGTTTTTGACGAGTGTGAGGTTTGAAGCCCGCGGCGAACTTCCGGGTAAAACAGCTGATGCCAAACGCCGCGGTAGGCGCATAATCCCCGCATACTTCGTCGTACGTGCTCGTTCGGGACTAAACATCGAATGAGAACTAAGAAAACTGAAAGTCGTCAACTGCCATGACAAATGGGCTTAAATTCTAACACTTCCAAATAAAAGAGTGATTCGTAATTTTTCGTATTGTATCACCAGCAGGGACTATTTTCGCGAAATTCGAGAAATTTTCGCGAATTTCTTGAAAATTTGTAGAAATTATCGAATTTTTCTCAAAAGATTTTCAAAACAGTTTCCGAAAACTATTAAAAATTCAGGGGCCTCTCCTTAAGGCCATTGGTAGTCCCAAAAAAATTTTTTTTCCTATGTTGTGGAGAGAATCGAGTGGAAAATTTTGTCCATGGAACTATACGTGTAGTCCGGGCTGCTATGTCATCTCGCTCACTAGGGAGTTTTAATGAATTTTGACTACCGGATATTAGTGAGGGGTCAAAGTTTCCTTACAAAATTCTCTTTTGGGTATCATTCATCATATCAACCGATTAAAATCGAATTATCTGCAAAACTTCAAACTCAAATATCTCCTTCAAATCTGAATATTTTTTTTCATATCAACGGTTTGTGAAAGACTGATTCAATACCTAAAATTCATGGAACAACCCTTCTGTGAATGTTCAAAATAGCCCGGGCTATGAAGGATTCACGGAAAAGTGTCCCGAAAAAACCGCTTGATTTGAGAACCATATATTGGCCATTTCTTAATCAGTTTTAATAAATACAGGTGTTTTGGGAAGGTAGCCGGCGGAGCCTCATGCCAGGGGATCAGGAGCCTCAGCTCCAGGAATCATCGATGCTTTCCTCATTCATTTTTTTCATGGAAAAATGTAAGAATTAATGATCGTTTCGAATAATTTCCAGCATTGTTACTCAAAAAATCCCAAGACAATGATGCAATTGATGACCTGTAACTATACGAGTATTCCTGAGTTTTCTTATAGGCATTTTTATCACTTTTTTGCAGTCTATTCTGAATATGAAGAAAGATCGAGGTGCCTAGTTGTCGGTTTCTAGATTTCCATCATTCCACAAGGTTGATCTTCCTCCCAGTCCTAGAACTCAGGTATAAGAAGTACTTTTATCAGTTTTTAGAGCTATTTTCTGAATTTGAGGAAAGTTTTAGGTCTCTAGAGACTTAGTATACTAGTTCTTTTGGAATAAAAAGAATGTAACCCTTGATATTCGAAGCCAGTCACAACAAAATATCATAATTAGAAAATCAACGAAATCAACGACCTGTAAAAGAGATTTAATTCTGGGAACTGGCCTATAGAGACCCACAGCTTTCCTCACATACAGAAAATAGCTCAAAAAAACTGATAAAAGTACTTTTTATACCTGAGTTCTAGAACTGGGAAGAAGATCGACCTTGTGGAGTGATAGAATTTTAGGAACTGACCACTAGGCACCCCAAAACCAATCTTTCTCCGAATCCACAAGAAAGTGCAAAAAAGTGATAAAAATACTTGTTATCCTTGAATTCTAGCTCTGGGATGCATATGGGAAGAATTCAGGAATACTCATATAGTTACAGGTCATCAAACGCCAGGCCCGTATCAAGGAGGGGGGCAGGGGGCTAGGCGTCAGACCCCTGAGCGTCTTCAGAAACCCTCTGGAAAAACGTAAATGTTGTGAATGTTTCGAAAAAAGTATAAATCTTGACGTCATGATCGTTTTCAATACTTGAAATTTTCGCCTGCGTCACAATCATTCTATTCTTTTTCAATCTCATTTCAATGTTTTCATTTCGTTATTAAAATGAATTTTTGGGTTCTGAATTGCAAGAAAAAACTTTTGACACTTTTAACTACAGTTAACCCGACGGCGGGTTATCAGTCACATATCCTGAGCTGTTAGAATTTTCTTATAAATGGTGTGAACGATTTTGGGAAAATATGGGAAGTGAAGGAGAAATTATATTGTCAAAACTTAGATTAGCTTGTTCTTAAAAATCCGTTGCTGTACACATTTTAGGCGTTGGTAAACTTCGCACATATAACTATTTCCCATAATGTATGACAATTTAATTGTTGAAGCAGAATCGTGTGTGTGTGTGTGGACGGGGGCTAGTAAACAAAAATACAAATCCTAAAGGTCGTAATAGAGCTGGGAAATAAACAAATGGCACCGGCCAAACACAACCCACCTTCTATTGGCGACTCTGTTTAACGAAACCTCACACGAAAAATGGAAAATGAAATTCGCGAATTAAAAAGAATTTTCTCAAAATTTCATATAATTTTATCAACTTGGTGGGGGGCTCGAGCTCCCCCTGGCAGTCGACCCTGGCTGCGGGCCTGTCAAACGCATCATGGTCTTGTGATTTGTTGAGTAAAAATGCTAAAAATTATTCGAAACGGTCATTATTTCTTATATTTTCTAAAAAAAAAAATGAATGAGGAAAGTATTGATAATTCCTGGAGCTGAGGCTCTTGATCTTCTGGCATGTCAGAGCTCCGCCAGTTATCATTGATTTCCAAAACAGAGTTGATTAATAAATGGTCAGGGAAATGTCTTTCACAGCTAGCGGTTTTTTCGCGACACTTTTCCGGGAATCCTTCACAGCCCAGGCTATTTTGAACATTCACATAAAAGTTTTTTCATGAATTTAAGGTATCGCATCAGCCCTTCAGAAACCGTCGAGATGAAAAAAATATTCACATTCGAAGGAGATATTTGAGTTTGAAGTTTTGCAGATAATTCGGTTTTAATCGGTTTAATTGGTTCATGATACCCAAAAAGAATTTAGTTAGGAAATTCTGACCCCTTAATAATATCCAGTATTTAAATTTCGATAAAATTCCCTAGCGAGTGAGACGACTGACATAGCAGTTCAAACTAGTGTCCGAGACCTGTACTTTGAACACCCTAGGTCGGTCCTAAGGTCGGCCCTAGCCCAAAAAAATTAAACTTAGTGTAACTACAGGGGGATATCGCTCTTGAGTGTGGTTGGTAAGGTGTACGCGAGTGTATAAAGAATATGGACTTATACCTATGCTTCATCGACTTGGAGAAGGCATTCGACCGGGTACCAAGACAGAAGCTGTTCGGGGTTCTTAGCGAGTACGGTATCAATGAGAGTTTACTGCGTGCCATTAAGAGTATATACTCAGGGAGCAGGGCCGCGGTAAGAATAGATGGTGAAATTAGCGAGTCTTTCGATGTTAATGAGGGCGTTCGTCAGGGTTGTTGTCTCTCCCCGCTTCTGTTCATAATTTTCATGGACAAAATTATCAAGCAAGCCAACTTGCAGGGAAAGGTTGAGGTGGGTGAGGTAATAATGAAAATACTGGCCTATGCGGATGACTTGATACTGCTGGCAGATAATTCCAGGGATTTACAGGATGGGGTGGACTGCCTGAATGCCGCATGTGAGGAGTACGGGATGAAGATAAGTGTGGGAAAAACTAAGGTTATGCATGTCGGCAAATCTCGGAAGGGTATTGCTTGCAGTTTGAATGGGGAGGAGCTAGAGCAGGTTTCTGAATTCAAGTACTTAGGGACAATTTTTTCAGAGGATGGCAAGTTAGTTAGGGAATTTGGGGAACGAAGGAAAATGGGCAACGCGGTAGCCAGTCAATTGAGGTCGCACGTGTTTAACAAAAAGGAATTGAGTAGCGAAACAAAGTTAGCTATCCACAGGTCTATTTTCAGACCGACAATTTTGTATGGTAGTGAGAGCTGGGTGGACTGCGGATATCTCGTGCATGACCTGGAGGTTTCTGATATGAGGATTCTTAGGAGTATAGCGAAAGTTAATCGGAGGGAGCAGTGGGATAATCACGTTAGGAACGACGGCATTAGGGAAAACTTGGGGGTTTCGTCAGTAGAAGAGAACGCAAACGCAAGTCGTCTGCGCTGATTCGGGCACGCTCAAAGGATGGGTAATAACAGGCTACCAAAAAGAATCTTAGGTGCACAGGTCCCGGGGGTTAGGACAAGGGGTAGACCAAGGAGAAGGTTTATAGACACTGTTAAATCGGATTTAGAAGTTAGGGGACTTTCTCTGGGCGAACAAACCATCTCCTTGGCGGGCGATAGGAGGGCATGGAGGGGGGTGGTACACCTTCCTAGTGTTGTGTCATAAAGACCTCACACCGAAAGGTACTTAATGGTCTATAAAGTTTGATGATAATGATGATGATGATGATGGAATTTTTTTGAAATTTTTTTTGCAATTTTGGGGTTTGGGGCTTTAAAATTTTTTCTACACCTTTGCTTTGAACAGGTTTTTAATATTTCCTTTTGGCAATTTCCAATCCAATTTAATGTGGACATAGTTACAGTCTTTTTGCAACATCTATTCTGATGCGTACTGGTCCCTTGCATAATTGCATATGTTTTTAATATCAATTTAATTAAAATTGTTACTTAATAACCGAAATTTTCGAAATTAGCGAAATTCGCGAAAATAGTCCCTGGTCACCAGTTACCCAGCTCAAGTCTTTGGATGACCGTGATCGAGTTCCGAGATTTGTCTTTATTTATTTATTTTCTATTCAAAAAATTTGAGCGAACTAAAAGCCTTGTTCGATATTTTATTTACTCGCTAACGGCTAATAATATAGTAAATGCCGCTACCGTTCTGCGAGTACTGTCGTCAAATTCAATGTTCATCAACACAATAGCCGTCGTAAATATTAAAACGATTTCCAAATAGTTTTCCTTGTTCCGAACATAGACTCGAGGCGACATAACTAATTGAGCAATTTCTCGAACGATAACGTATAAGACTCCAAGCAGCGAAATTAAGTACAACATCGTTGATAGTCCTTTGCTGCAAGTATTTTGGCCGTAACAAAACAAGAGATAAAAAATCATCGTAAGACAGTAAATTGTGTAGCAAAAGAAATTGGTATAAAAAACAAGCGCAAGTTGGTGCCATTTCAAAAAAAGAAAACTTGCAATTAGCGGATGTTTGACTAAGTGCTTCAATTCGCTGGATTTAGCCATATGTTCGATGGGAGCCTAAGGTTTCGTAAATAAGAAAATCGATAAAAGTGATGAAATCACATTCGTGTGAAACATTTCTTTACCATTTCGTCGGTGCATTGAATCAGACTCGATCCCACGAAATTGTCTTTATCGTTACGGACGACAACGGGAACCAAATTGAAATACTGAAATCTAATTTCGTAATTATCGTCACCAGATCGTCGACCATTTGTTGCAATACAACTGAAAGAAATGAAGGAAAGTCTACAGTTTATATGGGATAGTTATGGACGTAATAGTTGAAGAAAATATCCTGAATGTGTAAGGCCACAACATCGATGAAAACATCACATCCGAGGAAAATTGTAAAAAAAAATACTCAGGAGTTGAACGAGGAAAGTATAAGGAAGGACAAATTAAAAAATTCTTTAAAAATTGTCATCAGAAAACCCTAAAAATTGAAGAAAATCGTCTAAAAAATCCCTATGTCTCAAAAAAATCCTGAAAAATCGTTGGAAATTCTGCAAAATGTATCAAAACCAATGTAAAAAATTCTCTTAAAATCATAACAAAATTCACAGGCAGGTAAGGGAAATCATTGATTATCGGTCTTTGATTTACCAGTTACAAGATAAAGCGTCTGTAAAATGTCATTTTAATTTGTTAATCTATGTTCAAAACAAATATCGAAAGTTTAGCATGAAATCATTGGCTCGCGGTGGCAATTGGCAATGAGCCCGTCAAGCAAATTCACATATGAACAAAAAATTAATCAATTTTTTTTCGTAGACTGCGGAACCATATACAGCTAAGTTTTGACTTTCCTTCCTTGCGACGTACCCCCCGGAAAAAATTTTCCCAGATTCTACGGAAAATTCTAAGGCGAAGTTTCTTCAGTCATTTAAATCGGTTCAGGAGATATACATATTTGTAGCCATTTTATCCATTGCTGGATGAGGTCTCGCAAATAGAGGTATTTAGCGGGCCAGTGCGGGTTAGTGAGTGTGGATCACATACTTAACGGAATTCCGAACCACGCCTATAGACTAGCAACACCATAGGATTTCTCTCAGTGCTAATTATTTATATCTCCGCCCAAAGTTACACTTTTAGACTCAGATATTTTGTACAAAGAATTCATCGTGAATGTGTTGCGTCATTCATGTCATTCTTCTGTGTACGGTTCGTTGAGGGCACCAACTTCCTCAACTACCCGTGTTATGAAGCTCGGGTACACTTAGGAACGTTACTTTCATGCTAGATATTGAAGATAGGATATACAGAATTTGCCTTCACCGGGATTGAACCCGTGATTTCTTGATGGAAGGCCAGTACGCTACCGCTGAGTTAACCCGTTCCACATCAGGAGAGATGACCTTTAGAAAATGATAATTTCTTATATAAAAAGCGCATTTGTATAGAAGCCATAGTTAATGAAAGCATCCTACGTAAGTCAATTAGTAGTTAGAACGACTTTTTCGCTCCCGCTCGAAAACGGTACGATAACTTTTCCTCAAATTTTGCTGGGACCTTGGGCTGAGCATTCTACGCCATATGAGATTTTAAAAAAGGGGGGTACCGGCCACGTTTGGGCGTCAGGGCTCTTAGGAGGCGCCATATAAAGCCCATATGTATGTGTTTGTGTGTGTAATGTGTATGGTAGCACATTTTGTATGAGACAAGGTTGGGTGTCCGAGATAGAAGTTTGATGTCAAAGGGAAAGTTGTTGGGTGTCTAGTGTATCGAAGTGACCGCCAAAACCGCGGAAAGTAGACGGAGGCTCAAAAAAAACTTTTGATGTATTGTACAGTAAGTTGAGGGGATCATTTTCGCCCATGGAAGTATTAGCCGCCACCATTCGGTTTGGCGGCGGCAAGGAAATGTGACGCAAGCCCTCGTCCCTTCTTCCAAAACAACAATATCAATTCAGATGACGCTTGCAGCTTCGGAGCGCAAAAAATTCTTCTGAAATATTTTCACATTTGATCAAAAAAATGCGTCACAAATGCCAGACCCTCCCAACGTAATTATTTTTCTGCGCTTTCAGATTTCAGACCCCAAAAATTTAGCTTTGCGTGATGTATAGAGTACGGATAGCCAAATTTTTACGTGTGAAATTTATATAGTTATTATTTATTATAGTTTGCATATTTTACTTTTACACCACTTTACATACAATTTATCTTGTAACTGGTCACAATTAAAATGAAATTACAATAACAATCAAAGAACGAAGTCCAAAATTTCCCGCACCTCTCAGGAAGCTTGTCAACTGTCAATTTCTCTAGAAAAAGAATTTACCTATTGAAGTGAGTTTCCAAAATTTTTGGATCAATGTCGGTAATTGGCAGTTCGGTCAATTTATTTTGGGAGCCAATATATGCACCTTTACCCAAAATAGCCAAGGTTTCCGCTTTGTTGTTGTACTTAACTGCTGCATGTAACGCCGTATATCCCAAACCATCCACTTGATTGATGTCAATTTTTGGAAAGTTTAGCAGAAGATAGAAACATTTTCTGTAATCGCACGAACGACTTCGTCCCGGTTCGCCTATATTTTTTACAACGTCTACCAGTAGTGGCGTATCACCAAGCTCGATGTTTCCACATTTCAAAAACAGATCTAAGACTTCCCAATTCCCATAGATGCAAGCTAATTCCAGCGGGGTTTTTGTTTTGGAACTTTCATCTAAATCGATTGGTTTGATCCCTGAAGGAAGCTTGGTTGTGTAGTTATTTACATCGGCGCCGACCCGCAGTAGCTTTTCAGCTGCTCTTGCTAATCCGTTTTTCTGCGAAAGTAGAAAAGTGTTTAATTAGAGTTAACAAACTGAGTGAATAAGCGCCTTCGAAGACAAATAGCAAAACAAACTTATAAATCGAATCTAAAATTAGTAAAAAGCTTAACGATTTGTAAGTGGTGTACAAATATATGAGAGTGTCAATTTTCTAATTGATTTTCTAAGACGAACTCGAACCACAATATTACATGATTTGTATAGACGCTATGAAAACTAGCAGGTTATTGTGAGTTGAAATCATTAGATATGGAAATACCTAACACTGCTGGTTTTGTTAAATGAACTCAAATACTCCACTAAAAGGAATAAACTTCCAATTATAGAAATGCGCATTGTATAAGGTGCTTTTATTAAAGATTTCGTAAATTGTATAGAACTTAAATCGTTTCCTACACCTCCCAGCACATCAAGACTGCGCAACAACAGCTAAATATTGACATTTTTCCCTTTCCCGTCGTATCCCCTGAGGCCTAGGTTTTCAGATCCAGTTAGTTACTATCACCGGCCATTTGTATGATAAAAGACTTTTTTGGAATTTTCTCGAAAACGGCTCAATATCTTTTCCTTGAAATTTGTCAGGAAACTTTGGCTTGGTGTTCGAAGCGAAATAGGATTTTCGAAAAAGGGGTGGTGACAAATTTTTTTGTAAATGGGGTTATAGAGAAAGCGACTGAGATAATGTCCGTGTGTATAAGTAAGGGCTACCGTGCCAAGTGCCCTATCGCCAAATTTTGTCCTTACTTCCAAAAGAACTGATATCGCAACAAAAGCCCTTTTTGAAAGAGAAATGTGACACAAGTCGTTGTCCCTTCTTTCAATACTACTGATATCAATTAGGGTGACTAACGTTTAAAAGTTCGAAACGCAAAAAAAAAATTCTATACTATAAAACCGAAACTACACCTCACCACACCTAAGTACACCTTGATGCACTACGGCGAAGCTTGATGCACTACACTGCACCTTGGTACAATACGGTGCACCTTGATGCACTACGGGGCACCTTGATGAACTACGGTGCACCTTGATGTAATACGGTGCACCTTGATGTTCTAGGTGTGTACACTATCTGTTTAAGGAGGCTGTTAAAGAAGTGAAAAAAGACCGTGTAAATATGTTCTCCAGTCTTTAATTATTTTTTTAAATAATTCGCAGCAGTTAGATTGATATAATAGTAACGTGTGTTCATAATTGTAGCTCAGGAGGAATTGTTTTTCGCGAGTAAAGTTCACTGAGGTAGCGGAGAGCGTAAAGCAGTCCCCACTCCCCACACCCCAAAAAAACGTCCACAAACCCAAAAAACTCAATACAAAAACCTTTGGGACAAGACACGATGTATAAGCGAACTTTTGAGTTGGTTGAAAATGTCTCGGCTCTCGGCTCGACGAGGCATTTGTGACGCCATTTTTTTAAGACAACGTAATTTTGTTTTGAAAACAGCGCTGTAATTTTTCAGGAAATTAAAACTTTGAACACAAGGTTCTATTCAAACAAACTTCTGCGTATTATCAGCGATAGCGTTACCTCAAGCGATGTCATTAATTTTGGGAGCAGACTAACGGACTGCGTCACACTCTACCTTTTAAGAGGTTTTTTGTTGTGATTCACTATTGTAAAGAAAGGCAACCGTAAGATTTGTTGTAAACTATAGGGAAATATGAGCGTGGTTGGTAATATGTCCGCGAGTGTATTTGTAGACAGACTTAGGAACATAGTGGAAAGTGTACTGAATAAGATCCTCAGTGGTTTCAGGCCTCTAAGAAGGTGTCAATCAGGCCCGGACTGGCCATACGGCCAGGGTGGCAAATCACACCCGCGCCTTTTGCCTTTTTTGCGCCTTTTGGAAAAAATACAAAATCTTCACTATCGCAAATCGATTTAAGATCGATATCGCTTTTGTCAGACGCCTTTGTTGTACTTTGCGTTCATCGAAAGTACAATGATGCGCTTTTTCGTTGAAAAAAAAGTTTCCATCTAGTAATTTAGAATTCTAGTGTTTTCAGTAACCATGGAAAAATGACATTTCTGGAACAATGAAGACTTGAATACTACATAACACTCCCCAATTTACAGAGTTTTGAATGCGCGTCGATTAAATTTCCAGGGTTTAGTCTTCAAAAACAAAAACAAATTTCGCCTCCGGCGCCTTTTTTTGTTATGCAACGAATTTAAATTTTTAATAAAGTTGGTTCAACCAATGTTAATTAAACTGAGGCTAGTCACTGTTCAATTTTGTTATAATGAAGAAATTTACAAAAAAAATTCGCTCGCTCCGCTCGCGACAATGACTTTACATAATGGTTGCATTATCGTTACAAATTGTGTGCTAATGCAAACTCAATTTCGGCAAGCAGGGATACTTTTGAACAGATCTTGTTCTTTAAATGTGCGCCTTCCAACTGATCGCACATCTGCGCCTTCCAACTGATCGCACATCTGCGCCTTTTGATAGCCAGTCCGGCCCTGGTGCCAGTATTAGATTTTCTGTCTCTGGCAGACTTTTGAAAACCTTTATGAAAAGAAAAAAGATTTGTACCTATGCTTCAATTATTTGAAGAAGGCATTTGAGCGAGCAGCAAGGCGAAAAATGTCCGAGGATCTTAGCGAAAGTGCTAAATTGGGTGAGTAAATAATGAAAATCCTGGTGAATGGCTTCATTCTGTGACAAAGAAATTGTATTGTAATTGAAGTGATTCCACCGGGTACCAACAGGAAGAAATAAGGTAGCAAAGTTCCCCGGATCCGCGGATCAATCTTCAGGACAACGATTTTGTATGGTAGTGAAATTTGGCTGGACTGCGGATATATATGGGGGGCTATGAGGAATGTAGAAAATTTGAATTCGGAGGAGCAGTGGTCTAATCATATCAAGAACTTAGCTTCTGCCGTACAAATCATAAAAACCTTGCGATGAAAGAGAGAAAAGATTTTGCATAGATTTTTTCATACGAAATCTTTTCTCTCTTTCATCTCAAGGTTTTTATGATTTGCACGGCAGAAGTGTCAGCCGTCTGCCCTATTTCTCGAACGTTGAAAGAATGGGTAAAGGCGGACTACTCCAGGATTCAGGATAATCTTTGCTATTTGTTCAATTAAACTGTTACATTGAAGTAAACAAACAGACTAACTAACGGAGTGTGAATTACGTTCTTTTATTTGTAATTAATTACAAATTTCTAGCAAATGCGCAAAAACGTAGGAAAATTTTAGCGGTTCTGTTTTCACGATTCCTCCTGATAAAAACATACTGATTTGTTAAACAAATTTTTTGAAATAGTTTCACATTCAATTAAAAAAATGCGTCACAAAGTAAAAAAATGCATCCCACGGGGCGAAAGTAAAAGAAGGAAGCCGAGAGAACGAAAATTTTGGTTTTGCATCGGCACACTTAACTATTGGTCATTTCTGGTTTCCATAATATTAGAGCATTTAGATCAATTCCTAACGCATTTTCTTCTGATTTACTTAACACGACGTCGTAAAAAGAATGTGGCGTCAAACTGGTGTAATTTTGTAAATTAGTGTTTATTGTGTTTTCATTGACATTATTGGCTGATATTGTTATGGAAATATTTTTTTGCATGTGAATGATTTTGCGTTCTGTTGATATAACTATGGACTGTGTTTTTTGTCGATTGGTCATAATGTGTTCATAAATGGGAATTTTTTCAGGGCAAAAATTTCTCGTCAAAACGCAATCAGTTTCGTGTAACATATTAAACTGAGAATGCACCGGTTCTGTCTTTTCGGGGCTAAAGTAAAAATCTTCCGCTGTCTTTTTGATAAAAAATTTTATATATAGAGTAAGGGTGCCTAATGTGGAACACCAAAAAGAGAATGCAAATAAAAGAGTTGAAATGTCTTGAAATCTAAGAGAAAGTTATTTGGGAAAGACTAGTGAAGTATTGTGCAGCTTCTTGGAGAATAAGTGACTTCTAAATGTGATAGATTAGAAATTTTTCCACATTTTCGAAAGTAAGTAACTGTTTTAAAAAAGTGTCCCTAATAGACCTGTGCGGCGGCGCAAATAATTTTGCATGTCGGCGGCAGCGCATATTGGCTCTCGAAAATTAATCGGGTGCGGCATCGACACAGGAAAGTTGATCGGCGGCGGCGGTCGGCGCGAAATTTTTCGATAAAATTTTGAAGAAAATACTTATAAAATTTTTTTTAAAAAATTATGCTTACACCAAAAAAAAAAAAATGAAAAATGTAACGAGGCTGCAAAAAGTATATTTTTAAGCTGCAAATATCATAAATTCCTATAAGCTACCAAATTTTACTACATTCAAGCATATTTAGCTATATGCAACCATATTATGCTACGAATATGAATAATCGTGATATTTGTAACCATTTTATGCTAACTCCATGTATGGTAATGCTGTCCCGTTTTGGGCACTCTCATAGTATAACTATACTTGGTTTTATCATAAAATGGTTACAAATATCACAATTATCCACGTTTGTAGTATAATATGGTTGCATGTAGTAAAATATGCTAGCGGATAGGCCTCGTTACATTTTTCATTTTTTTGGGTGTATCGATAAAAAATTTAATTTCTCACTCAGCATATGAATAATTATTTTGAAAAAAGTTTAGTATTGTTTGCACTAAAATCAGTGCCGTAGCTGGCACACTTAACTCTAGGCAGCAAAAAGTGAAATACCGATTGTTTGATTGATGCAAAAAATTCTTAATTTTTCGTGGTCGTCAAAAGTTTTTTTTTGATCAAGTTTGTTTCAGCCAGTTAAGAGTGTAAAAAGCGAAAATAAACAGACTTAACCTTGGACTTAACGCGATTCTTCTTATTACGTTGCAGCTGTCAAAGTGTCATCAAATATTCTCAAGTCGAAATTAGAATTTCATACTGGTTAGGAAGAATACTTTTCGCACGAGCAGTGAAACTATTATTCATGACTTTTTTTAAGTAAATTCAGTGCCTTTCAAAAGCCTTCTAATTTCTGGGATGAAAGATATGTGCGAAATATGCAGCACTTTCAAATGTAAAACATGGTGATATTTTCCTTGCAATCGGTGACTTCAACATGCCTACTGCCAAATGGTCGGCAAATGAAGAAGGTTTTGATTACCTGCCATTGATAGGATCTTCGGAATCTGATCAAGCAAATATAGCACGAATGATGACTTCGGCTTTACTAGACTGTGGACTTTTCCAAATGTCAAATCTTATGAACCAATAAAACAATGTACTCGATCTTGCTTAAACAAATATGCCGGAGCTTTTTGTTGTAAATAGTGCTGATTTTCCGATAATACCAGAATCTCTACAAGATGCTGCTCATGTGCAAGCCCACTGCTTCATAGAGTGTGAGCCATCAACCTATCCATTATCAGCATCATCGGAGAAGATATATTGTTTTAAAAAAGCACCATTCGGCTTGATTCGTGACGAATTAATAAACACAGACTTCAACAAGCTACTTGCAAATAAAAATTTAGACGACATGCTTGACGCCCTATATGCTAGATGTTATGAATTATTTGACAAATATATTCCAAAAGCGTCTCTTCGTTCGACGAATCACCCAGTCTGGTATGACAAGAAACTTATCAACCTGAAAAACAAACGTAATCGGGCATACAACAAATTCCGAGATAGATCAACAAAAACTAATGGAAATGCTGACGATTCCATGTTTGTGTCCGCAAAGAATGAATTTGAATTATACCAAGACCAGCTTTATAACGCATTTTTGAGTGATCTAGCGGCCAACTACAAGAAAAAACCCAAAAAGTTTTGGAATTTCATAAATTCGAAATATAAAAGCAGTACCTTACCGGGCAAAATGTTTTTGAACAGTGAATACGCTACGGATGACAACAGTAAAGCCAATTTATTTGCAAAGTTCTTTGCCTCTGTTTACAAGAAACATCAAGATGATGACAGCGATGATGAAGCCCTACTATATTTTATCAATTCAAGGGAAGACCACGGCTATTCAACAATCACAATTACTCCAACCATTGTACAACAAGTTCTGCAACGCATGGATCTTAGCAAAGGAATCAGTCCCGACAAAATGGGCCAACCATTTCTTCGCGAGTGCGCTGATGCCCTAGCTGATCCACTGTCACTGTTATATTTAAAATCATTATTAGATGCCTATTATCCCACACTATGGAAGACCGGTCATTTGACTCCGATTTACAAACAAGGAAGGAAAGCTGATATCAACAACTACCGCGGCGTCTGCGTTTCCCCGAACTTTGCAAAAGTGTTTGAGATCATCATGTTTGAGCAAATGTCATTTAACATCTTTCCACATACATCACTGAAACAGCATGGTTTCTTCCCTGGTCGACGAGTAGAAGCAAACCTAATGGAATTATCAATCTTAGTTCACGAATCATTCAAAAATGGAAATCAAACTGACGTCTTCCTTGCTGACATTAAAAAAGCTTTCGATGTAGTACGCTCAACCAAAATGGTGATGAAACTATCTGACGGTAAATATCAACTTTGTAATTCGCTGCTCTTGTGGTTTCGTTCCTTTTTTAAAAGCCGTAAACATATTGTGAAAATCAATTCAAGCAAATCCGACATAATTGACGTTCTATCAGGAATCGGTCAAGGATCAATATTAGCTGCATTGCTTTTCTTGGTGTTCTTCAATGACTCTGATGGAAGATCAGAAATAACCAGGGACATTAATTTTGCCGACGACAAAAAGATCGTCCACAACCACATTTCATCAGCTAATGACGCAACATCCCTGCAAGCATCGATAAATGGGTTTCTTGAATGGTGTACGGCTAATGACTTCGAACCAAACCCGGATAAAAATGTGAAGTGATCACGTTGGCCAGAAAAAAATCACCAATTTTATCAGAATATTTTATGGGTGATAAGCCTATCAAACGTGTATACAGCACCAAAGACGTCGGTGTAACATACAATAGCGAGTTTTCATTCAATGATCAAGTTGAGCTTGCGTCAAACAAAGCTATGTCGATGTTATCTTTTGTCAAACGCCAATGCTACGGGCGCTTCAACACTGACACCGCAAAAATGCTATATTCCGCAGTAGTTAGGTCGAACCTAGAATTTGCTAGCACAATCTGGGCACCCTACCAAAACGTACACATCCAGTCGCTGGAAAGTGTACAAAGACAATTCGTTCTCTACGCACATCGTAACAGATATGTCGATCAAAGCCAAGACACATATCGTTTACGCCCATATGTAGATAGATGTACTGAGCTAAGCCTTAAATCATTGCCGCCATCTTTTTCATCTATGATATCCTAACTGGTAAGGTGAGCTCGAAATTCTTACGAGAAAGAATTGACCTGAACGATGGATCAAGGGTGTTGCGGAACACATCAATGATCCGTCTCAAGGGTGGCCCTGAATACATACAATTCTCATCGTTTAATTTCGCTTGTCGTTTATTTAACCTCGCTGTTAACCACGTGGATCCTACTATACCTTCACGTGAATTCAGACGAAGAGTGCAAGACTTGGGTGATTCAGTATTTGGAACGTTTGGTACAGTAAACATGTGTTTTTGTTTAGTGCTTTCTTTTCACTACCTAAAAAAATCATGAAAGCACTACTCGGGTGATTATTGAATTTTGAATATTGTTTATGAAAAAAACTTAAAAATATTTCCTTATCCCAGTGAAAACCCGTTGTACTCGGCCAACTTCATCACGGATAAACTACTTTTATTATTGACACGATTGCACTGCTGCACACTAGGGTAGTTTTTTTGGGGGGCAAGGTCGGGAATTCAGTTAATTATGGGTCTACAGTGTACGGAAGAGGAAAATATTGGACCCGTATTTTTTTATAGCAAGTTTTAAACGTTTTTCGCGGCGCGAAAGGTAAATTCATTCATATATGCGAACACGTTGGTTAGAGCGGTACAGATATATAGTGTATATCTTTATTACTGCTCTGGTTAGAGCGGTACAGATATATAGTGTATATCTTTATTACTGCTCTAACCAACGTGTTCACATATATGAATGAATGAACGTTTCGCGCCGCGAAAAACGTTTAAAACTTGCTATAAAAAATACGGGTCCAATATTTTCCTCTTCCGTACACTGTAGACCCATAATTAACTGAATTCCCGACCTTACCCCCCAAAAAAACTACCCTACTGCACACACTAAACTGACGATGCCACAGCTGGCAAAATACAAAAAAATTTTTTTATTGACCAGGATTCACTTATAATCCGTTTCTTTCTCTTTTTATCTTTCACGATTTCACGCGATGTGGACTCGATACCATTTTTTGACTTTTATTTCATTGATTTTTTGTTTGTTTTTTGTTTCTGCTTTATTTGAATAATGTGTTTTTTTGCTTTAATTTTTTATTTATGTTTCAATTAATTTATGACTATGTTAATGTGAATATTACTTTAAGGCGTATTATTGTAACGTTTACATGGTTTTTAACGAGGACTATGACTGCAGTCATAGTCACTCTTTTTCCATGTCGGCTAGAAAATAGTGAGACAATAAAATTAAATATCATCATATAAGTTTCCATCCAAAATGCTACCACGTTTAAGTAAAACACCGTATTGACTTAAAAAAGGTCATGAAGGTTTTCATAAAACATCATGAAACTTGTGGTTTGGTTTCCTTGCCGCTGCGGATTTTGTAGTTGGTTTTTTTCGGGTTATAGGTAGAGGTATGCGGGCATGACTTTTTGCAGACCTGAGCACAGCCTAGTGTTTTTAAAATTTTGGAAAACGGCCTGTGTCCACCTGCCGCTATAAAAAAATCAAAAAACTACCCGTGCCCACCCGTTCACGGGCTCAAAAATAAATAAATTAGTGCCGTTTTAAAACAAGCTGGATGTATTAATCAGTTTTCTCTGAAGTACGAAGTACCGAAAATCCGAAATTGTCCCGACCCAAATCAAGCCAGACAGAATAATGCCCGAGCCCAAAATTAAGAAAAAAGCCAGACCCATAACAGTTCCGATGGAATTATGCCCGAGCCTATCGGTCACGGGCAGGCACAGGCTTGGGTCAAATTTTGGCCCTGCTCGCCCAACTCTAGTTATAGCGGCATCAAGTAAACGTTATTTTCTCATAATTTCAGCTTTATTTCGGGCCTTGTTCGGTTCACCTTCAGGCTTTGTAATAATACTTTGGACGAAAAATTTCTTAACTATAACTATAAAATTTCTATAAATTCCCAGACAGTACCGTATTAGTTACCGCGATAAAAATGATAACTGCGAAAAAAACCACGAAACCATTCAATATTAAGGTTGTCAAAATGTGTAGGACTAAAAAGTTGTGATATTCAATAAAAACAAAAATGTACTACTTCCTTATTTACTTCGAGTGAATGTGAAATTATAAAACATCTAAATTCTGCGCCGACGAAAAACAATGGCGGCGGCGGCGGAGGGTTTATTTAACATTCGGCGGCGGCGCAATCGGCTGACAGTTTTTAAATTTTCGGCGGCGGCGGCGCACTTTTTCTGACATTTTTCGGCGGCGATCGGCGCGGCTGAGCGCCGGCGCACAGGTCTAGTCCCTAATAGGGAACACCAGGGTTCGTAATGTGGAACGCTTCAAAACATGAAGAAATTTTTCGCAACTTTTTTTCTTTCAAAAGAAATTGACAATCGATTGTTACAACAGAAATTAAATTTCGTTTTTCGGACCCTTAAGCGATGTTTAGATGTGATGCAAATGTGGAACATGCAGCTATTGTGGAACAGTACTAGTTATTGAATATACTGTTCCATATTTCCATATCTATACATTTGCATAACATTAACACTTAACTTATTCAGAGTGGACGGGTTAGGTCAGTGGTAACGTACTGGCTTTCCACCAAGAATACCCGGGTTCAAGCCCGGTGAGAATAAAATTCTGTATAGGATTTTTCTTCAATTTGTAGCATGAAAGTAACGTTCCTAAGCACACCCAAGCTTCTAAAAATGGGTAGTTGTGGTGTTTGGTGTCCACAACGAACCGTACACAGAAGAACGACATGTATGACGTCACCCATACACGATGAATTCTGCGTACAGATATCTAAGTCTGTCTTAAGGCGGAGATATAATGAACACCAGATGAAATCCTATATATGCAGCTACAATATATGGGCCATTCCAAATGCATGTAATGTAAGGAACGAAAATTTCTCCTGAGTCGTCCAAGAGTCCGAAATTTGTGTTCTATGAAAAAATTGTTCACAATTGTAATATCTAATTTTCTGCTGAACGTATGATTCCGCTATTTCCTACGGTTAAGGCAGTATTTCCGTTCCTTACATTACATAGAATGGGCCATTAGGCGTGGTTCGGAGTTCACGTTAAGCATGTGGTCCAACAAACAGATTAATGGTTGCTCACACAAATGCCCTAGAGAAAAGGTATTTCAGTTGTGTGTGATACACTGCATTTACGGGCTCGTTTAGAATAGGCATAGTTAAGTCGGAGGCTTGAAGATGTATCGTAATGTCCGGGCCCAAACAGCGAGATTCGTCTGGCGTGTACGGCTTGTGCCGGAGGCTAGAAGATTTTTCGTTTTCCTTTCAATCCACATTAGGAACACAGACAAGATTATCTTGTCTCGTCTCTTTCTTCATATTTTTCAATTTTTAAAGAAGGTAACAAGGCACTTTTTATGTTATCCAAATTTTTTTTATCAGAATGGCGTCAAATGTGTATTCTTTTTCTCTTTTGTGTACACCTACACAGATTTCTGTGAGTGTGACGTAAATCAAAAATGAGCCTAGCGTGCGCATTTTTTTCAAATTAAACATTATCCACGATCGAAAATTTATGAGATATGGTGGTGTTCCACATTAGGCACCCTTACCCTAAGTCGGAACAAAAGTAAAAAATTATCAAACCATGTGATTGCCGCATTCACCTTCGGTTCGGACAAAACATTAATTTGGATTTTGACATTCAGTTCAGAGCATCTTTATCAATGGGGTGTACTTGAACTTGAATCAATGATTTATTTGGAAAGTGATTTTTCGAACTTTTTTTGCTTAAATTGCTTGGTTTTTCCATATTTAGTGGAGAATGATAAAAATTTTTAAATCCATTTTGTACTACATATGGACAATACTGGGTCTTTAGTGCTTGGTTGAAGAAAAGCACACGGGCTGCCGCCATTCACTTTGTGCAACACTGTGTACAATATACTATTTTAAAACAAATCAGTGCGGCACAGTTAACTTTTTTTAAAAATGAATTTTTTTGCGTTTACCAATTGATATCAATAGTTAGACCTGCGTCACAATTCCTTTTTAAAAAGGGAAAGCTGTGAACTTTTGAAAGTAAGAGCCTGTAGTGTTATGCAAGCTTTGGGACAATATTTTGGTTTATGAATTAAAATAAAATAATTTAGAAAACAGAGTCTAAACAATACTATTTTCAATGTATGCTTACGGCAGCTACCATCAAAAGTGTTTCTGAAAAAAAGCGTTCCCGAAAAAGGTTTTCCACATCAGCTTCGTGTTGAACTCGAGTCAAGAAAATGTCTAGACCAATCAAAAATTCGTTCTCTTCGCTGTCTCTTAAAGCAGTTATCAATCTAATGAAATCCCATGTTTTCTTTTCTGTTAATTTAATTTCGGGTGGCAGACGTAGATTGGGAAACTGAGCGTTGATTATGTATCTGGTTTCGCCGTTGCGATGTGAATCCAAATCAACGGGAGAATTTTCCAGAAAATATTTGATTATCAATTCTTTCTTCTCCTGAGGAATATTGCTTTGATTTGCTATAATCCAAAGTGCGGATTGATTTTCCTTATCCACTGCGTTGACATTGGCGTGCCGATCTATAAGCTCTTTCATGCAACCGAACATGTTGTCGTAATTGTCAAGATCGATTTTATTAGCCAATTGATGCAACGGCAAATGTTCGTAATTTTCATTTTCTATCAAGATGCGAGTCGGGTCTTCTAAAATGGCTCGAATGTTTTCTGGATCGCCAGATTGTATTGCATAATTTAAGGCTCGTTTGTTGCTATATTTGTTGGTCTAAAAATATTCTCTCAATGTAATTCTTGGATTGACAAATAGAAAACTTTTACCTTGTTGACATCACATCCCCATCTGATGCATTCTCTTATGAACTCCGAGTAACCTGCCATAAAAAAACGTTAGATTCAAGGTAACTAATGCTGAGAGGATAACCACTAGCATTCTGAACATTTTGCAAAATACTATAAATTATTCTTGGTCGTTATGATTGGTCTAGAAGCTAAATAGCTTTGCTTCGAAGCGAAGCATCAACATTGACGAATTTCTATTCATAACGAACAGTTTGCAGATCCGTACGAAGTACGTCTCCGTCAGGCCCGTCCCTCTGTACAACCTTCACCGGCGAATCATCGGTGATTCCACTGAATCATCGGTGATTACCGTGAATCATCGGTGATTCCCGTGAATCATCGGTGATTCTCGTGAATCATCGGTGAATTCCGTGAATCGTCGGTGATTCCCCGGTGAATCATCGGTGATTGCCCGTCGAATCATCTGTGATTGTCCGCTGAATCATCAGTGATTACCCGATGAATCATCGGTGATTCCCCGATGAATCATCGGTGATTCCCCGATGAATCATCGGTGATTCCCCGATGAATCATCGGTGATTCCCCGGTGAATCATCGGTGATTCCCCGGTGAATCATCGGTGGTTTCCCGATGAATCATCGGTGATTTTATGGTGAATTATCGGTGATTCCCCGGTGAATCATCGTTGACTAACTAATGAATCACCAATGGTTTTGGTCTAAAATTAGCTTCTTTTACTACACTCTATCACTACTTTCCTATACGCATGACAATGGTTTATTACATTACGAATCCGAATCCATGAGTAAGTAGAAAACTCTTTATGTTGCCTAGAAATGCTAAATCAGCGAAAGTAATAATGTCGGTTTGTCCGTCCGTGGACATCGTGTGAAGTTATCTTAACTTTTTTTTTCCCTGAAAGGTAGTCGAAATAATGAGTTCGAGTTCGAAGATGAGCAAAATCGAACAGTTCCGGAGGTCGAAAGAGTGTTCAAAAACGTTTTTTTTTTTCGACGGTCCGTGAAACTTTCGCCAGTCGCACTGTCGGCCCAAGGGCTAATGGGCTGGGGCCGTTTAAGTGGTTTTTGGTCTTTTGTACATAACTCGAGAAAATCTTTTCCGATTTTCATAATTTTTTTTTATTTGAGAGGTCTGGATTTTTTTCATTTTTGAACTTTTACACTCAGCCAGGGCCCTAAAACTGAATCTTTACTAGGGTCCAACGTGTTTTTTCTACATAAATCGGGTAAATTTTATCCGATTTTCAAAAACTTTTTTCTGAGAGATAATCACTAAGTTGATTGCGGGATTGAATTTGGGCAAAATCAGTCGAAAACTTTCGAAGTTACGGTCGAAAAAGTGATGAAAAACGTGGTTTTTTGAAGGTTGGTGAAACTTTTTACTGCGAAATTAGAACGGAAATAGCTCTTGAACAGGCCCGAAATGGCGACCGAAGAGCGCACCGGGCGAGCCGACTGAGGGGTGCCAATCTAAGAATTTTTTTACATACAAGGGTATCGTTATCGTGTTGTAATTTTCGTAATAATTGTGCCCAGATTGCATCGGCATGTAAAGTTACGTGGTGCTTGTCTGCTTGGAAACTGTTTGTTGAGACTCGAAGAATTACAGTATTCGTCGTCGGCTCACGTACACAGGAACAAACAACGTCCAAGCGGGCAAGTAAATAAAAATAACTACATAAAGACAAGAGCGTTTCTGTATGTAACAAAAGCTTTATTATGGCAGTAAGTAAAAGATACAAAAAGTGAATTATTCAATCAAATGACGCTGCAGTTCTTTCGATAACTGCCCTATCCAACTGGCGGTCGATTAAAACCAACCGGCGGTCGATTAAAACTAACCGGCGGTCAAATAAAACCAACCGGCGCGGCGGTCGATTAAATCCAACCGGCAGTCGGTTAAAACCAACTAGTAGCTAGGACAAAATTTTATTTTTGAAAGGACACAAAAGACAAAATGAGGACATAATATTAGGCAGGTCAAGAAATTTTTCGTTGACCATGACTACATAAATGTAACACCACCTTTAAATTGCGTTTAATTTGTTTGTTGGTTGCCGACGGGTCGACTGGGTCGGCAACTCACTTCCGGACCTGCTCTTCATTTATGTTTTTTTTTTTTTGTTAAGCTAATTTATTGTCATTATTATAATTAATTGTAAACAGTCAGGAGGCTTCGGCCATTGATGCAGTAAATAAATAATAAAAAAATAATGTCGCTATGTCGAAATGTGCCAGTTGAACAATAGAAAACGTTACTGTCTGGCTGATCTCAGCTCGGGGTGCTACCTCCATAAACGTTTAACTAAGTCGCAAGTGAAAGGCGCATAAATTTTCAAACCGTGTATTATTTTATTTTCATGTAAGAGAGGTGCCGAAGTCACTGGGGCTATAGAATGCATTTACGGGTTTCCGTAAAAATGCCGTAAATGGCACCTGCAGGTCACAATATGTAAATTATTGCACCATTTTTAATAAGACCATCGTCAGCTTAGTAATATATGTCGCAAGAGTTATTGTCACGAAATTTCCTCACACACTAGTCCCAACGGTATAAGTGTTTGTGGTCAAAATTTGTTGAAATTTACGGTAAATTTGCGGATGATTTATTTCGTTTTTTCATCATTAACTTTCAGCCCGAGGTCGGTACCTTTCCTCTCCAAGGCCATAAACTTGTCTTTCACAACATCCATATTTCGTCCGTCAAGGAGATACCATTTCACCGAAATTGTTCACGTCAGCTCTGGAAACGGTTTTTAAAAAGCTTGATTGGAGTGAACTGGGAATCAACATAAATGGGAAGTTTCTGAACAACCTTCGATTCGCCGACGACATTGCCCTGACATCAACGACTCTGGAACAGATTGAAGCGATGCTGTTGCAGCTCAACGAGGAAGCCCAAAAAATCGGTTTGAAGATGAACATGTCGAAAACGAAAGTGATGACAAACATCGATGGTGCTACACCAATCAAGATCGGAGACGAGGAAATTGAAATCGTGAATTCGTACAAGTATCTCGGCCACGTCATGAAGCTCGGTCTCGACAACCAAACGGCTGAAATAAAGAGAAGGATCGGTCTCGGTTGGGCGGCGTTCGGCAAGTTATGGTACATCTTCAAGAGCAACATGAGCAACAGTCTGAAGAGGAAAGTGTTCGATATGTGTGTGCTGCCGGTCCTGACATACGGAGCCGAGACTCTCACGATCACCAAAGCATCAGCGAACAAATTGAGAGTTGCACAGAGGGTAATGGAAAGGGCAATGCTAGGAATCACACTCAGGGACAAAATGACAAATGAGTGGATCCGGCGACAAACAAGAGTCATCGATGTCATGACACGAATAGCGTCGCTCAAGTGGAATTGGGCTGGTCATATTGCCAGAATGACCGACGATCGATCTACGAAAACTATAATGCAATGGCGGCCACCAACGAAACGACCGATGGGACGTCCACCGGAAAGATGGACCAACGATATCAAAAGAACGGCAGGCACGACGTGGCAGCAAGTGGCAATGGACCGAAAAAAGTGGCGATCTATGGGGGAGGCCTACATCCAGCAGTGGATATAAAAGGCTAAGGAAGAAGAAGAAGAAGAAGATATTTCGTCCAAGTTTGTCCAGGTCGTCTGCGAAACCTAGCAACTGACTGGACTTGGTGAAAATGGTGCCGCTGGAATCTATGTCCATGGTGCGCACAGCTACTTCAAGGGTCAGATTAAAAAGCAGCGTCGAGAGAGGATCTTCCTGACGTCGGCCTTCCTCTATGTCGAAAATCTCTGACAGTTGGTTACGGATCCTTACTCGGCTATTAGCACCATTCAGTGTTAACTTGGTTAGCGAGATCATTTTGTTAGGGATTCCAAATTCCTCCATTACTCTCCATAGCTTACTTCTTCTAACACGTCATAGGCTGCCTTGAAGTCAACGAACAAATGGTGAGTTTCAATGTTGTACTCCTTGCACATCTCCAAGATCAGTCTGATATTAAACAGCTGGTCCGATTTTGATTTTTGATTTTTTTTTTTTTTTTGACAGTTTGACATTTTTGCGACTGAAAGTGTATCCCAGCTAGTCTGCGCTTTTTGAGAAAAATTTACGGTGAAACGTTGAAGAAGATTTGAACAAGTGCTGTGTGTGCAAAGTTAAGTGCACGGTGGACATAGTGTCGGTAAAGTTTAAACATTGGTTTTTTTTTTCCAAGGAACGAAATTCTTACTTACTTACTTTACCGGCACTACAACCCATTAAGGGTCTTGGCCTTCTCCAACATGCTTCTCCAACCGGGCCTATCTGCAGCTAACGTCTCCCAGCTGGTTACTCCCACAGTTCTTAAGTTGGCAAAAGCAGCGTCGCTCCACCTGGACTTGGGTCGCCCTGCACTCATTTTGCCTTCAGGTTTGGACTTCAGAATTTTTTTTGGAATACGATGTTCATTCATTCGTTGTACGTGACCGAGCCAACGTAGTCTATTTATTTTTGTTGTTCTGACTATGTCGGGCTCTCCAAAAAGCTCTATGAGCTCGTGATTATATCGTCTGCGCCATCGGTTCAGTTTTCGGTCAAATACTGGTCCAAATATTGTACGCAGTACCTTTCGCTCGAACGTATGCAGAGATTGTTCATTTTTCTGTGTCAAGCACCACGACTCCGAACCGTACGTAACTACCGGTCTGATCACAATTTTATAAAGTGCGCATTTTGAATTTCGGCTTACTGACTTGGACTTTAGAATTTTCAGCAGGCTGTAATAACTCCGGTTGCCCAAAGTTACTCGCCTTTTTATTTCGTCCGCAATGTCGTTGTTTATGTTCAGCTCTGATCCAAGGTATACGAACTTATTGACCATTTTGAATGTGTGTGTGTCGATCGTTACGTTATCTTCCCGATATCGATTCGTAGGTGGGATGATCATGTATTCCGTTTTTCCGTCATTGACCTTCAACCCAAGGTCGGTACCTTTCCTCTCCAAGGCCATAAACTTATCTTTAACAACATCCATAGTTCGGCCAATAATGTCCAGGTCATCTGCAAAACCAAGCAACTGACTGGACTTGGAGAAAATGGTGCCGCTGGAGTCTATGTCCATGGTTTGAACAGCTGCTTCGAGTGTTAAATTGAAAAGCAGCGTTGCAAGAGGATCTCCTTGACGTAGGCCTTCCTCAATGTCGAAAGTCTCTGACATTTGATTGCGGATCCTTACTCGGCTGTTAGCTCCGTTTAGTGTTAGCTTCGTTAGCGAGATCAGTTTGTTGGGAATTCCGAACTCCTCCATGACTCTCCATAGCTTACTTCTTCTAACACTGTCATAGGCTGCCTTGAAGTCAACGAACAAATGGTGTGTTTCAATGTTGTACTCCTTGCACTTCTCCAAGATCTGTCTGATATTAAACAGCTGGTCCGATGTTGAACGACCTACACGAAAACCACTTTGGTATTCACCTATCGTAGATTCCGTGTATGGATGAAGGCGCTGATATAGAATATTTGCAAATATCTTGTAAGCAATATTCAGCAGAGCGATTCCTCGAAAATTGCCACACTCCAATTTGTCACCTTTTTTGTATATGGGACAAAGTATGCTGGTCTTCCACTCTTCCGGTAACTCCTCGTCATTCCAGATGCGTATGATGAGCTCGTGCATCTCCATACATAGCGCGTTGCCGCCGTTCTTGAAAAGTTCACCGGGTAGGTTGTCAGTCCCCGGGGCTTTGAATTTTTGAGCTTTAAAATTTCAGCTTCAACTTCTTGCATCGTTGGTTCTTCTATGTATGGTTGCGCAGTCTGAAATGGCAATTCGTCGTTTTCGTCGTCTCGGTTGAGCGGTCTGTTCGGGTTAAGCAGTTCCTTAAAGTACTCAGCCCATCTCGCGATACACCTTTCCTCATCTGCTAAGACCAATCCATGCTTGTCCTTACACAGCAAAGGTTGTTGACTGTAACCGTTTCTGGATTCGTTCACTTTCCGGTAAAAGTTCCGAGTCTCCTTCCGATTGCCAAACTTCTCAATTTCGATCAAAACTTCCTTGTCACGCTGTCGCTTTTTCCGTCGGAAGAGTTTTCTCTCGAAATTTCTTTTAGAACGGTACTCTTCCTGGCCAGCTCGAGTGAATCTACTTAGAGTTTTCAGGCGAGCTGCGTTTTTGTCGTCCATGGCCTTCTGGCATTCATAGTCAAACCAGATATTTCTTTTATTTCCCGTTCTCGTTCCCACTGCCTCTGCTGCGGCGCTCTCTACATTCCGTCTAATTTGATTCCACGCATCGTCTACGCTTCGTTGTTCGCTGACCATTCCGCCAATAATATTCGTCTCCAGCCTGTCGACATATTGACGTTTAATGTCTTCGTTCTGTAGTTTTTCCACGTCCCACCTTTCCAATGCCGGTTGTCGATTGTGTTGAACCGATATTCGAGACCTAACTGCCGCTCTCACCAGGTAGTGATCGGAATCTACATTCGGTCCTCTACAGCTTCTGACATTCAACATATTTGAACAGTGACGTGCATCTATCAAAATATGGTCAATCTGGTTTTGGTTCGTTTATCCGGTGATACCCATGTCGCTTTGTGGATGTCTTTATGTTGGAAATAGGTACTGCTGACAACCATGTTTCTTGATGCTGCAAAATCAACCACCCGCGTTCCATTTTCGTTCGAGTTTTCGTGAAGGCTATGTTTACCGATTGTGGGACGATAAAATACTTCGCGGCCTATCTTAGCATTAAAATCTCCAAGCACAATTTTAATGTCTCGTTTCGGCGCTCCATCATATACATCCACCAGTTTCTCGTAGAATAGCTCCTTCGCCTCGTTGTCGCTTTCCTCCGTAGGCGCATAAACGTTTATAAGAGTGTAATTGAAAAATTTTCCTCTTATCCGTAGAGAGCACAATCGCTCGTCAACAGGACTGAAACCAATCACCGCGTTTCTAGCTCTGCCGAGAACCATGAAGCCTGTTCCATACTCTCTTGGACTGTCGTTACTCTTCCCACTATAGTAGAACTTATAGTCGCTACTGGTCATGGTGTCCTTTCCAGGCCATCTCGTTTCTTGCACAGCTGTTATGTCAATTTTTGCCGCTCTTAGCGCACTTGTGAGAGATCTCAATCCTCCTGGCCGCAACAAAGATCTTACATTCCATGTTCCTAATTGTAAATCGTTGTCCTTTTTCCGATGCTTGAGTCGTTGCCGTTTATCCTGTCCGATCCGAGGCTGTGTTGGGGAATTCATAACAAGACTGTTTTTACGGTGTCTGGGAGTTAGCCAAGCGCCCAACCTACTTTCCTTCTCCCGATGACCCGTAGGGAAGTCACCAGGTGGTGATGGTAGCCCATCTGACTAGGGCTGTGTATGCTGCCGTTGTCTCTTGCTGTTGAGATCATCCGCCACCATACTAAGTCGCCATCCCATCTTGATAGCGCCTAGCTGCCTTCGGCCCTCCCTATACGTGCCGTTTAGGTACTACCCGAAGGCAGCCCCCCTCATCCTTATGCTAAGTGACCCACACTACTACACCAGGGTTGGTTACCTGATCGTTCATGCGGGTTGCTCACTATAACAGGTGTCACCACGGGTAGGATAGGATGTAGGAGTAGGTGGACAGAGGCTAAGGTACATAAACGAGTACTATATTACGCTTAACACACCATTTGACACCCAAGGAACGAAATTCAGGGCTATTAAATATATCGCCAGTCATCGACAATGTCGGCTATAAACGTATCGGATGATACGGAAATGACGGAAGGCGTCGAAAATGCGAATGAGGTATCGGCATCACACCAAATTGCAGAAAATGATGAAGATGTGTTGCTGTTGACTCACGATGACGGTCAAAGGCTGTCACAGAGCTCTGGCAGTAACATCAACGTCGTGATCAATCAAGTAAAGTGGCCGCCGGTACCAAATGAACAAAACACTCCAGGTCCGATCACCAAGTCAGGGCCCGATAGTAAGATGCCAGAACGGGAAAAGAAAAAGAATGTGTGTGGTTCGGCGAAACGTCGCAAGCGAAAAGCGAGAGAAGCCACGCCCGACGCAGGTAAGACCACACCTGTCAATTATTTTTGTCTACAGGGCAAGAATAAAAGGGAGAGAAGCCCGTATATCGGTGATAAGCTTACTCCCCCCGCTAAACGAGCTCTGGAAAAGACGCCGCCGGCGAATCATCAGGCTTCGGGCTTTCTGTCTGCGGTCAAGGATTCGCTGACCCACTATATAGACGAAAGTGACGCCCAACGAAAACCAACTTAGAGCGGTAATGAACCAAGTTATTTCTGAGCTAGAGCGGTTCATAGGATCGGGAACGATGGCTCCAAGTTTCTACGGGAGCAAAGAGGGCGAATCGGAGCTCGAACTTAAATGCGCCGACAAACGAACGGTAGACTGACTACATTCTATCGTACCCAAACAGAAACCCTGGAAAAAGGCAGCGTTAAAAATTATCACGAAAGAGGAATGGGAGGCCACGTATAAGCCCAAACGTATGTTGCGGATGAGTGTCGTCATCCCATGGAAGGCTACGGGTGCCTACTTCATGGACATTCTCCGATCAAACAACCCGTACCTCCGAACTAAGTACTGGGAAATTAAACACGCCGAAGACTGGGGTAAAAGAACGAAATTCCACCTAAGAGTGGACGAAACGTCTGTTGAAATGATGAGAATAAGGGGTTTCAAAGCCTTTTGGCTCCTTAATTCAATACAATTCAAGTTGGACAAGTCCTATGAAGGTGCTAGCAGTGACAAAAACACAGCCGGACCTTCAGCCACAGCAGTAATGTCAACGATATCGTCAGCGTCAACACCATTGTCGTCAACGTTAACACAAAAGTCGCCAACGACAACAACTGCGGCAACGGGGACATCAATGACGTCACAGGTAACTACTGCGACAATCACGTCGACAAGGGTCAATGAAGTTTCTGTCCCAGTGGCGGAAACTCCAAAGGCTATTGAACTGACGGTGGACCGTAGAGGTAAGGTTACGATTGGGGAAAAGAACAACAACGCCAGTCGAGGTAATATTACTGGGACTGCGAGGTCGGCTTCGTCCAAAAATCGGTTCAAACCTGCTCGTTCTAACGGTGGAGGCAAAGGGGCTAGTCGAAAGACCGGAACCTTAAAACCTACCGTTAGTGACAGTAGGATACTACCGAAGGAGGGCTCTTTGATTTCAGAGGGAAAACCTTCAGGTAATGCCACCCAGTAATGGGCTGCCTAAAAGAAAAAATGCGGATTATTATCATATTGATTTCAAAATGTATACTCGAGAAGTAAAATTCACGCAGATCAACTTGCAACATTGCAAAGCTGCCACGGCAAATATTTGCCGTGACATAGCAATGAGGCACACAAATCTTGTATTAATACAAGAACCTTGGGTTAATAACTCTAAAATAATGGGCTTTGGTAATTTCAGGAATAGAGTTTTCAGCGCTTGCAGAGGTGGCAGAACTAGGGCGGCTATATATGTGGTCCCCGAAATGCAAACAATGCTGATGCGACAGTTTTCGGACGAGGACACTACCGTAGTGAGGATCACCCGCAAAATCTCTCAAGGGGGGGGGACTTACTAGTGGGGTCGTGCTATATGCCCGGCACGGCGGAAACGCCGTACACAGAGCTATTGTCTAAGGCAATTGAGTTATCTAAGAACGAGGGCGTACCAATTCCCTTAGGCTGTGATGCGAACTCGCACCATACCACCATACAGTCTGGGGAAGTACGAACGTGAATCCTAGGGGAACTCTCTTGCTGCAATTCATAGCAGACACGAATCTTAGTATTCTGAACAGAGGAAATGTTCCCACGTTTAGTACTAAGAATCGGAAAGAAGTGCTAGATATCACTCTTGCCTCGGAGAACTTAGCGGATCAAATAGTTTCGTGGAGAGTATCTTCGACGCCCAGCTTCTCGGACCATCGAATTATAAACTTCCGTCTGAAAGGCTGGACGAATGAGGTAGTGAAATTTAGAAATCCCAGAAGAACAAACTGGGAGCAATACAGGGGATTTCCGAAGCTGCACGTGGAACATAAGCTGAGGGAAGTGATGCCGAAATCAGCGGCGGAACTGAACGAGGCAGTGAATAGTATCACGTGGTTGCTGACGACTGCCTACGAGAACTCGTGCCTAGAGCAAAAGGCTCTTCGCAAGAAAGGTGGTAAACTCTGGAGCGGAAATCGAGAAACTCAGGCTTTGCGCCCGATGAGCGCGGAATAAGGCCATGAGAACAGAGTTAAGTACTGACTGGGACACTTATAAAGCGGCTCAAAAGGCTTTCAGGAAAGCAGTTCGGTGGAAGGCTAAAGAGGCGTGGAAGAGATTCTGTGCGGAAATGGAGCATGTTCCTGACTACGCCAGAATCCACAGAATTCTCACAAAAAACTCTAGGCTGCTGCCGAGCTCTTTGCTGAGGCCTGACGGAAGCTTTACGGAGAGTGGAGAAGGCACGGCTAAACATCTGCTGGAAACCCACTTTCGTGGCTGTGGAGATGAAAAAGCTAAACCCAGATCACCAGATATCTTCCTCCCGTCGGAGGAGGACTGGACATTGGCAAGGCGAATCGTCACTATGCAAAGGCTAAGATGGGCCATAGGTAAGTTTAAGCCGTATAAATCAGCTGGAGATGACGGAATTTTTCCTGCTCTGCTTAAGGAAAGTGGAGAAATTCTGTTGAAGCCGCTGTGCGAAGTGTTACGTAGCTCCTTGGCTCTAGGTCACACTCCTACCAAATGGGAAAAGGTGAAGGTAACATTTATTCCGAAATTGGGAAAGCCATCGCACTCCACAGATAAAGATTTCAGACCGATCAGCCTAACATCTTTCATTCTGAAGGTGCCTGAAAGGATGATAGATTTCTACATCAGGGATGAAGTTTTAGCGAAGTTCCCACTGCAAATCAACCAGCACGCCTACCAGGCAGGCAAGTCCACAGACTCAGCTCTGCACAAGCACAAGAAATCTTTCCATTTGGGTGGATTTGCTAACGTTCCACAGGCAGAAATCTTTGGAGCGCTAATGGGGGCTCATGAAGCACTACCTACTGGAACGCGCGGGAAAGAATTCCTTATATGTTTCGACAGTAAGAAAGCGATTAGGACACTTGTGTCACCAATCTCGACTTCCAGGCTTGTGAAAGAGTGTAAAGATTACCTGAACCTAATGGGTCTGAACAACCAGATCAGTCTGGTCTGGGTGCCTGGACACTCGGGCGTGGAAGGGAATGAGAGAGCAAATGAGCTAGCAAAAGCTGGCTCTACAACTCCGACAAGTGGACTTGAACCACGCTTGCCGGTACCCCAATCACTGTGCATTAAAGCGCTACAGGACTGGGTGGAACGGAAACACGCGGAACGCTGGAAGGCGTATGAAGGGGTCGCTCACACGAAGCGCTTTTTCCCGAGACCCAACGAGAAGTGGGCCAAAGATTTGCTCGGGATGGACCGGAATCGCATTAGGAGGGTCGTAGGAGCGATTACCGGACATTGTGGGCTGAATCGACACCTACACAAGTTGAGGCTCTCAGCGACTCCCAGATGTCACTGTGAATTGGAGGAGGAGACTGGCATGCACTTGATATGTGATTGCACTAGGTTCCTTCAACTGAGGCGCAGAGTTCTGGGAGACTATTTGGTACAACCATTAGAGGTTGCTGCATTGGGATCTGTCACCCTGGACAGATTCCTAACGGCGACAGGAAGGCTGCCATGATTTAAATGATGACCGGGAAGGAAACAAAGGATCGACAGATCTGTGTTTCAAGATTACGTATGTGATCGTCCCAAACTGATAAATCTAAAAAACACGAAAACCACCTTGGTATTAACCTATATAGTTTTCCATGTATGGATGAAGGCGGTGGTAAAGAATATGTGCAAATATCTTGTAAGCAATATTCAGCAGAGCGATTCCTCGAAAATTGCCAATCTCCATTTTGTCACCTTTTTTGTATATGGGACAAAGTATGCTGGTCTTCCAATCCAGCAACTCCTCGACATTCCATATACGCGTGATGAGTTCGTGCATCTCCATCTCCATACATAACGCGTTGCCGCCGTTCTAGAAAATTTCGCCGAGTAGATTGTCTGTCCCCGGGGCTTTGAAATTTCTGAGCCTAGAAATTTCAGCTTCAACTGCTTGCATCGTTGGTTCTTCTATGTATGGTTGCGTTGTATGAAATGGCGATTCGTTGTTTTCTTCGTTTCGGTTGAGCGGTGTGTTCGGATTAACCAGTTCTTTGAAGTACTCAGCCCATCTCGCAATGCACCTTTCCTCATCTGCTAAGACCAATTCATTCTTGTCATTGCACAGCAAAGGTTGTTGACTGTAACCATTTTTGAATTCGTTTACTTTCCGATAGAAGTTCCGAGTTTCCTTCATATTGCCAAACTTTTCAATTTCGATCAAAACGTTCCTATCCTGCAGCCGTTTTTTGTTTCGGAGCAGTTTTCTAGCGATACTCTGCCTGGCCTGCTCGAGTATATTGACTCAGAGTTTTTAGTCGAGCTGCGTCTTTGTTCTCCAGAGCTCGCTGTCATTCATCGTCGAACTAGTTATATCTGTTATTTCCCGTTCTCGTTTCCAAAGTCTCTGCTGCGGCGCTCTCTACATTCCGCCTAATTTGATTCCACGCATCGTCTATGCTGTGTTGTTCACTGACCATTTTTTCAATAAGTTTTCTCTCCAAACTATCCACGTATTTTTGTTTAATGTTTACGTTCTGCAGTTTTCAACGTCCCACTTTTTCAATGCCTGTTGTCGGTTATGTTGGACCGATATGCGAGACCTAACAACCACTTTAACCAAGTAGTGGTCAGAATCAACATTTGGTCCTCTACAGCTCCTGACATCCAACACATTTGAACAGTGACGCCGTGATGAATCTGGTTTGAAGAAATCCTAATTGTACAATGCTTGCTACCGTTAGGCGTAGTTCGGAATTCACGTTAAGCATGTGGTCCAAAAAATGCCTGCCGGTAGAACACATGGGGCGAACCGGTATTCTAAGTCTTACTAGTTTCCGCACCTAGTACATAAAGGATGGCACACAGTAAAAACGTCGGTAACGAAAGGATCTCTAAGAAGAAAAGTTCACAAAAAATTGCGGAACTAGTAAATAAAAATGATCTAGCCGCTGACTCGGACAGATTGTAACGGCGGATATATTGTAGACCAGCTGGTAAAATGATAAGTTGCACAATCTAAGGATTCGGTTCCTGTATTTGTTACCAGTTATAAGATAAGATGTTTGTAAAGTGGTGTCAAAGAAATTATTATCGTTTTCTTTTAATTTCCTAAAGTTTTATCCTATTTCTTAGATATCCTCGAGACCTTTCAAATCACTCGTCTGAATATGTGGAAATGTAGATACTTTTTGAAGGAAGTAAATATCTTCATTTTTTAGAAATTTCCTAGAAAATTTTCCTTCTCAACTTTCTACACCTAACTTGATTTCCATGTATGTTCGGAACGAATGGACGCAATCACATCAAACATCTTATTTCCTAGTACTCGACTAGATTTTACGAAATGGGATGAAATTTGACATGGATGGATCATGTGATTCGCTCTCGAATTTCCTCCAAATATTTCATTTCCGTCAATTACAATAAAATTGCAAGAATGCTCTAAGAACGTACTTGAAAATCAATCATTTCCCGCTCCTCCCAGAAGATATTTTAACCTTCAGTTATAGTCTGTTCCATCTTGCACATGTTCGCTATCATTAGGCCCACACGAAGAACGTAACTCTTCAAAAAGGAGTTTAATGCATTTACCACAAAGCTTGTAGCCAATCAATTTGAGGAGTAGGAGTAGAAGGGGCATCATCACGGTCCTTAAATGAGAAATCTGCAAAAAAAATTTGTCCGTCCGTCCACACGAAAATTTGAGTAAATCTTGACTGATTTTCAAAATCTTTTTTTTGTAAGGTAATCAAAAAACCTTTTACGGGATTGAATCTGGGATTGGCGGGGTAATGGCAGCTGAGCTAGGGCCGTTTAAGTAGTTTTTGGTCTTTTGTACATAGTTCGAATAAATTTTATCCGATTTTTGTAAATCTTTTTTTTTCGTTAAAATAATCAAAAAATCGATTATGGAATTAAATTTAGGCAAAATCTGTTAAGAACTTTCGAAGTTACGGTCAAAAACGTGGTTTTTGAAGGATGGTGAAACTTGTTGACTTGTACCTCTGCAAATTAGCACGGAAATCTCTCTTCAAGGTTTTGAATGAAAGATTTAGACTTCCAAATATCACGCAAAAAAAATTGTGAAAATTGGTTTAGTGATCCGGGCTGTTAGTACAGTTAGTGCAGGCCCAACTTACGCTACGAACTACACTATAGGGATTGCAAAAACCGTTTTTTTTAACCGGTAAACGCTAATACCTGCTTTTCGTAGAAAATATACCGGTAAACAACCGGTACATTTTGATATGATTAATTCGCAGTGTTTTGGTATAAAAAATACGATCTTCGTGCTTGAACCAATAAATGTAAGTGTATTTTAGTGTTTCAGAAACTTCAGCTTCTACAGCTTTAAATTCATGAAAAGATTTGCAACAACGTTAAATCAAGTGTGTTGTCAGACTTATTGCACCTAATCTTCGGACACAGACAAGGCATTGGTAACATTTAGTCAAATACCGCCCGCGACTACCTCCAGCTTCCATCAATTTCATTTCTTGTCTGACAATTTTTGAGAGATACTTCTTCGATTGAATGTTTTAAATTTCAGCAGTTTTACTCAATGCATATCCTGATGTAAGGCTGTCCGGGACCATTAGTTATTTTTCCTTTTTAGTGACATCCGCATCGGTTGGTAAAAGTGGCTGGGACTACATATCAAAAATCATTGAAGTTGTAAGTAAAGAGGAGAGGATGTTCGTTATTTGTGAAGTTTTACTTCTTCTTCAACAGATTCTGCTTTCTGATTCGGTATCGGAAGGAATTTCGAAACTTCAGCTGATATATTGGTGTCTGTGCTGCAGGGCCTATTCTTCAAAAAAATTTTAGAAATTTTAGAAATTTTTTTAGAAATTTTGGAAATTTTAGAAATTTTTAGAAATTTTAGAAACTTTTAGAAATTTTTAGAAATTTTTAAAAACTTTAGAATTTTTTCGGAATACTCACATTAACTACACAAAAAATAATGCAAATCTAGGCACTAAAGTTCATCATATCCTCAGGAAGATGCGGGAATTTGAACTATCGTTACATTGTGAAAATATCTTAGCGAAAAATTACAACCCATAAAACAAACTCTTGTACAAAAAATTAACAATAATCCAAAATTGAGTGCGCGTTACATTTGTTGATATATGGTTTGGTTAGTACACTCACACAACAATAAGTTCACAAATTTGTGATCTTATCACAAATCTTTTCACAATTGTGATCTTATCCACGAGAAAAGATCACAAAAGTTACTCTTCGTTGAACCCCCCAATAAATTTTCTTATAAAAATTTGTTATCAACTTTATCGAAATAATTACTAAAAAGCTCACCAAGGTTCATAAATGAAGATGATGCTGTAATTTAAGTGAACAAATTTTTATTCTGAACCCTGCTGAACCCCCCTTTTTTCGCTTAGATCACAAAGTTCAGAAGAGTGAACCTTTATGTTAGTGTTGGGTTCAGTCAGGGTTCAGTCATGTACTCGAAAGTTTGACATTTTATATACAAGAGTTCACCCATTTTAATTTTTTTGGACGTACTTAAGTGTAGAAGAAGTCGACTTTTAAACATGACCTTTTGTGATTTTTGAACAAAGGTAACAATTTCACAAATGTTCCCGCACAGTTTCTTGTGAAAAAATCACAAAACTTACAAAACTTATATACACAAACAAGTAAATTTGGAATAAAATACATTGTCTCATTAACCGAATATGAGCAAATAATGATTGTTTTTAGTACACACATACTGATTTCACATGGGAGTCTGTTAGCTTGTGCTTTAATTTCAAATTCCCGCATCTTCCAGATAAACCGTATCAACATGCACGAGAACTCAAAAATTTCGAAATTCAGAAAAATTCAAAATCCATAAATCCCGATCATAAACCGTTACTAGTTCCTTCCCTTCTCTAAGAATTTTTTCCTTCTCAAAACCCGCCATAAATCTATAACAAATTCCTTCCTTCCAAAATCCCTTCTAACGTATCTGCTAAGAGAATTGTGTACGTTTCAGAATAGATATCGCAAATTCATTAAGATTGGCAACCAACTGAACCAATGTCAAGAAACTTCCTTATTGAGCTGCATTTGAAATTGCCGAAATGGCAATATTTAAAAACTCGTCCGAAGTAGCAGTGTAGAAATATTGGTTGTTGAGATCAACCATCATGACATCCGCCATACCAACACCAACAACTTTGCCTTTCACATCGAACTTCTTTATCTTATAGTTTCCAAAATATTCGAATTTTTCCAAAATATATTGTCTAGATCGATCCACCCTAACATTCGTGGCCATATCATGACAAGCATCTCACCGAAACCGGCAACTTTGCCTTTGACACAGATCTCCTATCTTTATAGTTTTCAAAATATTTGAATTTTTAGAACATATATTGCCTAGATCGATCCATCCAAGTCATTAGCGGCCATATTGGCAGGCATTATGACATGCACCACACAGAAACCAACAACTTTGCCTTTGACACCTATACTCTAATACTTATAGTTTTCAAAGTATTTGAATTTTTCGAAAAAATCTTGTCGAGATCATCATCAAGATCAGCCTCTGGCCCAAATTTTTTCTTAAGTGTTCTTAAGGCTTTGATTACCTATCGAATGGAAAAAGAATCACGAAAATCAGATTGAATTTACTCGATATATCTTTAAAAAACACGTATGTCCCTAGTCGGCCGCCTTTTTAGGGCTCCAGTTAGGTCCAGTGACCCCAAGTCAAAAAATGTTTTTCCATAAAATGTTGGGAATTCATTAACCTTTCCAACAAAAAAAATTATCAAAATCGGTTGAGATTTATTCGAGTTATGTACAAAAGACCTAAAACCACTTAAACGGACCAAGCTCAGCGGCACTTGACTCGAAAATGCCCATCTCCGAACTTGACCTCACTTTTTCGAGTACCTTTCACGAAAAAAAAAGATTTTTAAAATCGGCAAAGATTTGCTCGAGTTATGTACAAAAAACACGTTAGGCCCTAGTAGAGACTCGCTTTTAGAGCCGTAGGTGAGTCCAAGGGGCAAACCTAAAAAATGTCTTTCCATAAATTGTCGGTTTTTCATATATCTATCGATTAAAAAAAGATTTACGAAAATCGGAAAAGGTTCGCTCGATTTATGTACAAAAAACACGTTGGGCCCTAGTAGAGACTTGCTTTTAGAGCCCTACGTGAGTCCAAAGGGTCAACCTAAAAAAAATGTTCTTATGTTGGTTTTTCATATATCTAACGATTGCAGAAATGCTTATGACAATCGGAGAAGATTCACTGGAGTTATTTACGAAAGACTGAAAACCACTTTAGCGGCCCTAGCTCGACGGCCCTTGGCTCGAAAATGCCCATCTGCAAACTTGACCTCACTTTTTCAAATACCTTTCAGGAAAAAAAAAGATTTTGAAAATCGGTCACGATTTACTCGAGTTATCGTGTCTACGGAAGGACGGACGCACAAGATTTTTTTGCATATTCGGCATCTACGTTCCATGATCGATGCTTCCCCCCTACTCCCTCCCCTAAAATGGCCATCATCATCAAAATCATCATAAAATTCGTTAAAATTTAGCCTCTTCCTCGGAAATCTACCTTTCATTTCGAAATTCATTAAACACTTCCATTTCAAGGTTGAACAGAATTAAAGTCATGGTTTTAAAATCAAGCCCTACTTTGTAACCATTTTTCTAGAACTGAGTAAAAGATCCCGAAATTATAGTTAGTTCAGGAAATAGATTGGTCTTTCTTCTAGTGGCTGAACTTATTGGATCTTGGATATGAAGTACGCAGCCTTAATAAAATTGTAGCAAGTGGAAGTTTGCATTTCAAGCTGGGCAGCCTGGTTCCAAAACACTTCCCATAACAATGTTGGATGGGTGAACTAGTACGTAGCCATGCATTCGGTTCCAACTCGGCACCAGGCTGCGTACTTGATTTGTACGAGTAGCCTTATAGATGGCAGCCTGGTGCCGAAAATATGTTAATGTCATCGTTACGGCAGTAACAAATACTGTACGTCATATGAATTTCAACTCGGCACCAGGCTGCGTACTCAAGATTTTTTAATGTTTATATAGAGGGCAGCAGCAGCTTGGTGCCAAGTTGAATTTTATGCGACGTATAGTATTCGTATCGGCCGTTTCTATGAAATTTACAGATTTTCGGCACCAGGCTGCCTTCTATCAGGCTATTCATATGTCTCAAGTACGCAGCCTGGTGCCGAATCAGAACCGAGTACATAGAAATGTACTCGGACCCCCATACAACATTGTTATAGGAACTTTTTCGGCACCAGACTGCCTTCTGAAATTTGCCGGTGGGACCTGACGTTAACAGCAAAAACTGAAATTCAAAACAAACAGAAATTGAAGGTTGTACGGATATTCATTTCTTCCTGCCATCAAACTTCAAACTGTCATCACGTTAAGTGATTTTGATGAGCTTTCATCGAAGCAGAGAAGCTGGACTCTAAAGCGATTTCCAGTATGACTTTCGGTTAATTGAAGTGGATAGAATGTTTGCAAAAATGCTACATGCTGCATGCTGCACTACTTTAATCGTATGGAACTCATACAAGGGATTCATTTCCAGTCTACCTTCTTAGAAACAATTTTTAGAGGAAGAAAAAACCTAGAAAATATGCTCATTAACTAGAATATTCGGACACTTGCCGAATTATGGTCATTTTTCACCTTTAACTCCATTTCATCCGATCCATGGAAACTTTTTTTCGGTGGACCATTTGGCACCGTTTTCCGGGTGGGCCCCCTAAATTTTCGACGACACAGAATTTTGGACAGGTCTACTGTGTAACCAACAGTAAAATAATACTCCAAAATCAAACTAAAATTTCTCCTTCTTTTCCCTTTTGAAACTAACAACTCATTTTCCAATATGAATCTAACTATTTTGACACTAAAAACCCGTTGTCCTGGAGGTGACGCAAACAAGATTCAATTGATTCACGTACGCCCAGGGACCATCTCTCAAAACTATTCAAATGTACTGAGAGACACTTTCTCAAAAGTAATCCTTTACAATTTTCATAATTATCTTCATAAATCTAACGAATTCCTTCTTCTTCAAAACAATTTGCAACGGTCCAAACTTTAAAACGTACAATGAGACATCCATCCCTATTCCAATATCAGCATTCGCGGCAGGCAAAATTCAACAAATTCTTCAAAACAGTTCTTTAACGACCTTAATCGTAAAATATAAAAACTTATGATGTCTAACACATCCATTCCTAGTCCAATCTCAGTCATGGCGGTAGGCAATTCAATAAATTCCTAAAACAGTTTCCTCAACGGCCGAAATTTCAAAATAAATATAAAAATTTACGATTCCCAGCCAAGTCTCAGCCTTCGCAGTAGGCAATTCAATACGACGAAGCCGACGACTTCTTGATGGCGACATTTCCACAATTGTTAACTTTTGAACAAATAATTGAAATCATTCAATAAAACTGATTTAGAACTGATCATAGCCGAATGCCACTATAAAATTCAACAAATTTCTTAAATTTGGAAATTTTAGAATTTTTTTAGAAATTTTTAGAAATTTTGGAAATTTTTTTAGAAATTTTGGAAATTTTTTTAGAAATTTTAGAAATTTCAGAAATTTTAGAAATGCAATTTTTCAAAAATAGGCCCTGCTGTGCTGTTCTTCTCGTTGTCACTATCACCACGAAGATGAAAAGTGTCTCTGGTGTATATACTTCGGAACACCAGACAGACTTGTTTGCCTTTCTGAGATGCGTTTCCCCCAAGCATCGACTAGCTTTGCAAACAGATTAGTGGTTTTATTTTGTTGTTGCGTCATTTTAAACGATGCGGTGGGAAGACTAACCTCACGTCGACATAACGCCTCCTACTTTTCGCCTTTTATTATATTTGTATAAAAAATCAATCTAGTCAGTCAAGTGTAGTCCGAAACGTCAATGCGAGCGAGTTATTTTAATTTGAAAATATTGATGAAAAAACCGGTATCGCAAATGCAGAAAACCGGTAAACGGAAAAACAGAGAGAATATGACAGAGGGGAGGGGGGGGGGGGGTTAAAAAAGTCGGAGATAGTATTTACGTTGAATATTTTGGCTCCAAGGGGCTAACCACACCATCAGTGCAAAGAAGTACACAAACTTGTAATCAAAGTAAAAATTGAGAAAATTCTCGTTTTGGTACACTTGCACCCATAGAATTAATATTTTACTATGGCTGCTGTACATTCGGCAGATTTAAAGTCCATCCGCTTGAATCAACATTTAAAAGCCACTCACAATTCTTAATCCTACTTCCAATTGTTTAACAAAAATCGAAAAACTAGAAGTGCTGATTTCGTCGTTTACGACTCATCAGTACACCTTGTATAGGCTCTGGTAGGCAGTATGGTGCTGAGTTGAAATTTATATGACGTATAGTATGCGTTACTGCCGTTACGATGACATTAACATATTTTTAGGGTAGGTGCTATTTGCCCTGCGGTGCGAATTGTCCTTCTTTTGACTATTTGCTCCGGGAGGCGTATAGTCTTTTTTGATTATTTGCCCCCGGGGGGCGAATATTCTTTTCTTGACTATTTGTCAATATATAAAACTATTTATGCTACATGAAATGTAAAATGATATCTCAGTTCTTGGTGTCGTAAACTCCATTTACTCCACTTTAAACCGAGATACCATTTCACAGTTCTTGAAGCATAAAATACTATTCCATCTAGTATAGTTTTGAGACAACATTCTCTAATATTATTGATTGTTTGGAACTAGTTGACGGACATTTTCAAGGCTTTGAATCAGTTTTGCAATGTTTTAATTTCAAAATAATCGTGTGAAAGCAATCAAAATTTTGTTAAACCGTGCAGATAATGTGCATCCCTAGTTTTGTAGACCATGTAGTTTTCAGAACATTTCATAAAAGGAAAAGCGGTGACTGGCAAAATCGCCCAGTGTATTTTCGTCTCAAAACGATAATATCATATCATATCAGAAAACGATATTATCGTGTAAGAAGTGACATTATTGTTCCAAAGACGATAATATTATTTGTAAAACAATATTATCGTTGCTCAAAATAGTATTATTATATTTAAAATGATATTGTCATATCAGAAAGCCATATTATCGTGTGAGAAGTGATATTATTGTTTCAAAGACGATAATATTATATGCAAAACAATATTATCGTTGTTCAAAATAATATTATCGTATCTAAAATGATATTATCATATCAGAAAACGATATTATCGTGTGAGAATTGATATTATTGTTTCAAAGATAAATATCATGAGCAAAAAATTTCGTTTAAGAAATTTTGTTTTACCAACTGAGAGTCTCAAAATCAATACGATTGCGCGACTTTTAGACGACCTCACCTGGTCTCATCTCCTCATCTCATCTCCTCGTCTTATCTTTTCATTTCATCTCCTCATCTGGTCGATAAAAAATGAAATGAAAAGCCACAAAAAACTAGGTGGGGCGGACGAATTAGCTCAGTGGTTACGTGCTGGCTTTCCACCAAGAATACACGGGTTCAAACCCCGGTGTTTAAAAATTCTTTATAGGATTTTTCTTCAACGCTTATCATGAAAGCAACGTTCCTAAGCTTACCCAAGCTTCATAAATGGTTAGTTGGGGTAGCAATAGAGTGAGGATTCAGTTGTATGTCGAATTTTATTCAGCTACGAAAAAAATGGATGGCGCCACTGACAGGAGTTCTTTAGTTTTATATTAATCCGTATTCAGCTATGAAAATAAGCGGATGACGATAAGTTAAGGTGTGTGTGTAAACGTAAAAAAAATAATGACAAAATTCCATACCGTTAGGGTTGTGATTCGAATCTGTTCGATGCGCGCTTAGGTATTGCCAGATGTACTAGCGCGCGACAAAATCGGAAAAAGAAATAATCCTTCCATCGAAGGCGTGGTTCGGAATACACGTTAAGCATGTGGTCCCTAGTGTGGTTAATTCACACTAGCTGGTAGTTACTCAGTGTAACACCCCGGCAGTCGAACCAGACGCTTCACAGTGCTGCTCCCGTTTAATCAGTGCCATTGGGATTATTATTACCAGATGGCTAACGAAGCTAGGAAACTTTTCCTTTTACGAAATGTCACAAAAAACTAGGTGGCTAACAAAACCAGGAAGATTTTCCTTTTACGAAATGTCACGAAAACCTAGGTAGCTAACAAAACTAGGGAGCTTTTTCCTTTTACAAAATGCCACTAAAACCTAGGTATATATAGCGAAGCTAGGGACTTTTACCTCTTACGAAACGTCGCCCCATGCACGAAAGGCCGCCTGCAAGGCGTAATATAGCCAGCCGCAGGTGTAATCTAGCCCGCCGAAGGCGTAATCTAGCCCGCCGCAGGCGTGGGGGTGAGGGAGCAGAGTCCCCCCCCAAAAAAAAATTCAATTCTTCGTGTTCCCATACCCCTAAAGTTTGTACACATTATGAATAAAAAAGATTGCAAATACTTTGCTTGTGATTGTTAAACAAAGGAGAGAAAATATTGTTTACATTACAAAAGACGATAACATGCAGCGCCGCAGGCCATGATAATAACGCGCTAATAAAAAAGCGGGGTCAAGGGGGGAGTATCCTCCTTGCGGGGTCTAAGGGGCGGATCCCCTAGCGGGGTTTGGGGCAGAGCCCCATGCACGTAAGGCCGCCTGCAGGGCGTAATATAGTCAGCCGCAGGTGTAATCTAGCCCGCAGCAGACGCGGGGGTGAGCTGGCAGAGCCACCAAAAAAAAATTCAATTTTTCGTGTTCCCATACCCCTAAATATGAAAATGTCAATGCAACAATGATATTATTCTGTCTGAATAAGATATTATTGTTTGGAAAACGATATTATCGTAGCTCAAAATGATAATATCGTTCGAGGAACAATATTATCATATTAAAAACAATATTATCGTTCGTGCGATGTTATTATTGTGTCAGAATATGATATTATTCATTTCAAAATGATATTATCGTTGCTGAAAACAATATTATCGTCGCTACGACGATAATATCATTTTAAATATGAAAATGTCATTGCAACAATGATATTATTCTGTCTGAATACAATATTATCATTCCAACAATAATATTATCATATCAAAAAACGATATTACCGTCGAAAGTGAAAATACACTGGGCGATTTTGCCTTGCCCCAGGAAAAGCTTCCTAGTTTTGTTAGCCACCTAGTTTTTGTCACATTTCGTCAAAGGAAAAACTTCTTACTTTTATTATCCACTTAGTTTTTCGTGGCAAAAATTGAATGATTTTTGTTTCGTTTTTACTCATAAATAACTACTACATTTAATTATTTCATGCTTTTTGTTGTCATAAGCATCATTCTTGAAGGTGAATCAAGACGTTTGCATATGCAAAGTACTTTTGAGGTGCGAATAGCCGAAAAAAGACCATTCGCCCCCCGGGTTAAATAGTCACTTTGTATTTTTGGCACCAGGCTGCGTTCTTTATAGTTCATGCACTAGACGAAGGACGAGTCTACTGCATGAACTTTTTCCACGTCATGTAATACATTTTCATGGAGTAAAATTGCAACAACCAGAGTCCTCTTTTAACCAACCCAGTATTTATAACTTATACCTTAATTTTAAACAAAAGAATTCTAATGAAAATGATGAAAGTTAAAAGCACATGGCTGTACTTGTACTTGAATTGTTTTTGAAACTTTTTTGATTTTTTTTTAATGTAATGAAATGTAAATATTTGGAGAGGTTTTTACACCATTTCTTCGGATGGGTTTTTCAATATTGCCCAATCTAACTTAATGTGGACGTAATATCAAGAGACATTCTAGTCTTTTCGCAACATTTACTCTGACGCGTACGGGTCCTTTGTATGTATTCATTATTAAATTAAATATCATTTTCTGCACTTTTTTGTGAAGAAAAAATTGTTTGTAAGCGGTTAACCTCTCTTGCCAGAAACGTTGAGTAAATTACCTGGAGTTAAGCAACATTTTTCAAATACTGACATCTTTGAATACTCATCAATCAATTCGGGATTGGTTCCGTTCAGCAATAAAGCTAAACGAAATCTGTGAATGTTTTTACCATGCCAAGCAGCCGTTAAAAATGTCTAGCAAAGAAAGAGAATTTGACAAAGTTATCTTGCTGCCAATTTTTTTTTACCTGATTATCGTTTGCCTCTGAATCCATTTTCAATCAAATTCGTTATCTTAAGGATAAGAGGGTAGTGCGGATAGTAACAAGTGCCTTTGACGTAATTATTGATTGTGTGTGAAAATTAACGGAATCGATCAATCCTTCGCAGCGTATAAAAGCTATAAAATAGAAAAGTTTTACTTTTGATTGTAGACAACCTTTTCTTAACTTAAAGGGTTCTTAGTGAAGCAATTTATAAAATCTTTCAAAATTAGTTCGCACAGTTCTATTCTAATTGAAATAGCTATAAGCGTAAAGAGAAAAAAAAGTAGCTCAAGACCCAAGATAATTAATATCATTAATCGAGTTCTACCTAGAGAAACGTTTTACCTCAAAATGCTTGAACTTAAGCAGATCTCAATATATTCTCATCACAACATTTGTTACATTGACCAATACACATAGTATTTTTAAAATAGTTTTCTCCATGTTATTGGTCGCACAGACGTAATAATTCTTTGCCCAACGAATAAATTACCAAAATTTACGATAAAATTTACTACGAAAACCCTAGCACAGCCGGCACAACGTATAATTAATTTCACCAACGAAATTTAATTTGATTCGAGAAGGTGTGAATAAATTTCAAATGAATATTTCACCTATCCAGGTTGTGATGTGATTATAGCACACAAAATCGTCCAAGACCAAACTAAAAATAACAACTTATTGAAAGCAAATTATTGTAACTTTTTGTGTATATTTTAATGAAATAGCTTTTGTAAGGTAAATGCTCAGGGGTGTACTATTGTATGGAACTATTTTAAGATTCGGAATATTTGATTACCCTTTCACATATGTGTGGTCAGCTTTTTATTTTGTTAAAGACTTTACTTTCATTAGCATATTGGGACTATGACTCTTACTTTAAAGCAAGTTTGTGTTCGATAGTGGCTTTTAACGCTAGAAATGTAAAAAAACTAGTCACGCTAGTTGCAACTAGCGAGAACTTTTTCTAGTGTCGTTTGTGCGCTTTTGTGCTGTTTTAAACGTTCTTTAAGCTGTTGAAGCGTTTGACCAATATAAACAGCTCCGCACTCACATTGAACCTGATAAACTAAATTAGATTGCAAGAGGGATGACGTTTTGTCCTTAAGATTGCTAAAAACTGTCCGTTTTACGCAGTTGTCCGACTTCCCAACAAGTATAAGATTTCCTTTGCAGGCTGATTTAAGAACGTTTAAAACAGCACAAATGCCACATTAAATCAAAAGACCGAGAACACAGTGCTTTGGTGAGCCATGTATTAGATACCAACCACAAACCGTTATGGGATCAGGTTAAAATTCTTAAAAAAGAAATAGTTAAAAATAGGAGGGAAATTCTCGAAACTATTTGCATTAAAAAAGCTCAAAACTGCATGAACACGCAGAAAGAATCTGTTTACTTAGCAGCTACGTACGAAAACGTTATTTAAATTCGAATTAATGCGCTTACAAATGTCGATACCCGAAGTTTTGTTATGTTTAAACTTAGGTGGTGCCATAATTAAATTGTTGTTGACAATTTAAATTATGATTCAAATAGAAGAGGAATCTTAATCTGAAACATATTTTTGTAGTCAAATTGTTATTTCGTTCTAAGTGTTCCAAATGTGATAATTTTGTAAGTTGATAATTTTGTTTTATCCTCGTAATTGTTTCTTGGTTAATAATTTCGTGGAATTTTAGATATCGTGTGTTGATGACATACACTCGACTTTCAGAGTCCAAATAACGACTTACATATGTAAAAAATCGTTCATTTCTGAGGTACCTTTTTTCATTGTTTGTGTTTTCATATAAGTTACAAAATTTTGTTAATGTTTTTTCAGCCACTGAAGATGCCCTTAAAGTAAGGGAGAAATGTTTGGCTATTAAAATTATTTACTGAGCAAATATCCGAATTTCATTTAATTTGATCGCTGAAGCTCAATTCAACAATAAAAAAATATGAATTTTTCTACTTTTGTATGCGCGCGTAGTGAATTGATTTTTTTTATTTTCGAGTTATTTTGTGTCTTTGAATTTGAAAATCGGTATAAACCGATATAATAAAGGTTAAGCGTAACATTTTTTTGGCTGTTCAACAAAATTTCAATTTTTTAACTTTTTCCCCAGAAAAAAGTATTTTTCTCTTATTTTACACATGCCAACTTTTTCAAACATAAAATTTTGCTTGTTTTTTACCCGAGATATGAATTTTCAAAGTCAAAATTTCATGTAAAATGTAGCCCCTGCGAAAAATTGTTTTGACTTTAAACAGTCATTCCAGGGTCGTAGCCAGACCAAAATTGGGGGTCGTGCCTATAGTATTATGAATTAGATTAGCAAACAGTCATTCCCGTGAAAAACTTGCGGGAACAGCCTTCTGCAGCCTCTTCGCATTCAATAATTACAATAGTTATTTGTGTGTCTGTTTTTGACGACTGATTTTACGCAATTTGTAGTCCTAGCAGAGCGTCTATTTGGGATTCGAAAATTACAAGATTCGTATTCGTTGTAATGAAAAGTTGTATGAATCACATGTGACGACGTAAAAATTTTCAACCTGTGCGATTGCCACCCTTGCCTTCGGCGCGGGCTGCAAATTTCGCACACGGTTGAAATTTTTCACTTTCGTCCCTTGTGATCCAAATAACTATTGCGTTCTGAGCGTTTCAAAAGCTGCATTCACATCTAATTTATTCATGTTGTAAATATGAAAAACTATCATTCAGTATTTTGGCTAAAATATGATTCTGCAACTTTCGTAATTTCTTAGCAATTCAAAATTGTATCAAATCGTCTTTTCGTTTTTTCGAGTTTTCTGGTATGTTTTTGCCCGTGTTTTGTCGAATGAGAATGAACGTGTGTGTGCGTATAACCGAGGGTATTATGCGGACAGCAATATGAAAAAAAGAAAACAATTTTGGACTTTGTGTTTGTTCGTATAGTTTCAAAGTCCATCATTGACAATATAGCAGTTAAGTGTCCGAACGAAGTCTTGATTCATAATGCTACGATTTCACACAATTTCAGCGACCATAATTCCATAAGTACACATATACGATTTCGTCATACGAAACCAAAATACATTTACGATTTCGAACCCACGAACAGGCCCCATTTCATGAATGTCAATGATAGCTACAATTACTTTGTTTCAAAGTATACAGAAGCCATTAACGCTAACACATCCATTAAGAAATGTAAGATCAAGAGATCTCATGTCAATATTCCGTACATGAACGATCACCTGGAAGGTCTGATAAAAAATAAACATTTGCTTTGGAAAAAACTTAAATGTAAGGAAAGGTTTGGATGTGCTAGTACGAAGTTGATAAAAGATAGAATCATTGCCCTTGATATCACCATTAAAAGATTCCAGAAACACTATGAGTTAGTATATTACGAAAATTTGTTCAAGGACTGTGATAATCCGAAAAAATCTTGGAATATAGTCAATTCTATTCTGGGAAAGGGCCGAACGAAAAATTTGGAATTAATGCTTAAAAATGATAGTGGTCATATGATTGAAAGAGATAAGGTGGCTCAAGCTTTCAACGATCATTATTCGACTGTCGGTGAAAGGCTAGCTAAAGCCGTTCAGAAATTAGAGACCACGTCTGTCAATATTCCTGACTTACCATTATCGCAGCAGCGGCATAGAGTGCCGAAAGGTCTATTGTCTGGAAAAATGTTATCACCATCTTCGATAATGTTAGTAGCAACATGTGGCCAAGAAGTTAAGGAACTGATCCTAAAACTGAATATCAACAAGGCACCGGGGTATGACAATATATCCTCATCATCCCTGAAATTGTGTGTGAACTCGGACTTCCTCTCAGAAATATATAACAAATGTATCTCTGACGGTGCCTATCCAGATTCGTTGAATATTGGTAGAATAAGCCCTATTTATAAGAGTGGTGATAAAACAGGTCTTGAATTACAGACTTGTGACAGTTTTGCCAACGCTGAACAAAATTTTTGAAAGACTCCTATATAGGAACATTGTCAGTTTTTTGAATGCAAAAAATTTCTTCTTCTCAAAACAGTATGGTTTTCGGGCAGGCTGTGGAACAAATACCGCACTATATGAACTTATAAGTGACATAAGTGAAAAGGTAGAAAATAAAAAAATAGTCTCCGGCTTGTTCCTCGATCTGGCGAAAGCTTTCAATACGGTAAATCACAAACTCTTGTTAAAAAAGGCTGAACATGCTGGCATAAGAGGAGATGCCTTGCAGGTTATGACTGACTATCTCTCAAATAGGCATCAATTCGTTTCAGTAAATGGCTCATGTAGCTCTAGGATAATGATGACATATGGGGTAGTGCAAGGCAGTATTTTCGTACCTCTCCTTTTTTTGATATTCATAAATGACTTCAGCGAACTACCACTGGCATCATCGATTTATTTGTTTGCCGATGACACTAGTATGTTTACAGCCTCAGTGTGTCTGAAATCAAACCTCAGCAATTTATCAAGGGACTTGAAGTTAGTTTCTGATTATTTCAAACTGAATGAATTGACACTAAACCTGGGAAAATGTAATATCATTCATTTTAGATCTCCTAAAAATAAAGTCAATGACATTCCGGACGTAGTGTATGATAGTATTACGATTAAAAGGGTGACTTCTCTGAAATACTTGGGACTAAAGTTGGATCAGTTCCTAGACTGGAATGAGCATATTACAAGCTTATGCCATAAAGTTGCTCCTTGTGTGGGCATATTGAGGCAGTTAAGGTATTCTCTTCCAACTAGTATTTTGAGGAAATTATATTTCGCGATGATCCATTCACGGCTAATATATTGTATTGGCGCGTGGGGAGTTGCGGGAAAATCAATGATAAAATCTATTGAAGTAATGCAGAGGAAAGCACTGAAATCGGTATTTGGGTTAAATCTAAGACACAGCACCAAGGATCTTTTTGACAATTACTGCCTTAATATACGACCTCTATCAGAGCTTTACACTAATGAAGTATGTACTTTTGTTCACTCATGCATCAACGGCCGCCGTCATCACAACATCAACTTCGCATCCAAAAAACATCCATACGGCACGAGAAATAGGTATTTGTTGGGTGCCCCATTTATGAAGACCAAGATAGGAAGACGTAGCTTGTGCTTTGCCGGACCTGCTCTTTTCAATAAACTACCGAGGGAAATTAGAAGTGCTGTAAATTACAATGAATTTAAGCGGTTGTTAAAAGATCATTTGGCGGTGAGTGGGGAATAAATATTTTCAGTGGTCTGCCCCGGTCACACGTTCTCCCCCGTGAAATTGTCTTCTTCATAAATATCTTCCAGCAGTTATTATCTTCGTTCGTTTTTTACTCTCAATGAGAGGTTCTTAAATTTTCGTTTTATTGATAGCTATGAAAACATTATTTTCTTATTTTTTTTTTTTTTTTTTTCTTAATTCTTCTTTTTTCTTTTATCCTAAAATCTATTGAAAATGATGAATTAATGAATTTCGTACTCTTTGTTTTTTCTTTTGTTTTCTCTTTTCTTTCTTTCTTCTTTAATTTAATTTAAAATAATTTGACTAGATGTTACTTATATGGATTTTTAATGCTTCCTTCGAATTGACTGTGTTATACTGGAACATATTAAGATATTCAGATTTATGTATAATGATTTATGATGAAGAATGAGATTTTTGTGATATGAGAAAGATATAATAAATGAACTTGAACTTGAACTAAAATGGTATGGGAGGATATTTTTCGTTAATTTTGTTTTGAAAAATTCTGCTTCAATTTTGTGTGAGTTTTTGAAACGAATTAAGGGAAAAATTTTTCTGACGTAAGATATATTTGAAGAACTTTAATTTCGTAAATATATATAGTATGAATATTCTAAGCCTTCACGTGTACACCTATTCCGTTCAACGCTACCATTTCTGATCAAAACTATTAACATGATAGAGATAAAAGCGAATAAAAAATTGTCTGATTGGTATTTTAAAACGCTCGGATTGAAAAATTTCAATTTTATTATTTCCGAAAAAAATCTTCGACAATTTCGGATGGGAATTTTCAATAATTTACGGAGAAAGTATCTGTGACGAATATTGCTTAAAAAAACGATTTCTCTTCAATAAACAAGTGGTTTTTTAATGAACTGTAATCGAATCAAAGACTTTTTGAGCGCGTGAAGATGGAAGGTATCTTCATGATGATATTGATAAAAGACAGCTCCGGCTTTGCTCAATGCTGCGGCTACTGTAATGAAATTTAAGCATGGAAATAACGATCAATTTCGTGGTTTTTGAGGGTATTTTTTAACGACTGTATCAGATTTTAATTTTGTAAAAATAAAATGCAGCGTAAATTCACATTTGAGGCGTTTCCCTCATTCCCCTAAGTAACTTTATTAACTTAGTTTTTGTGAAAATTTTGCATGTGAAAACTGAAAGTGTGGAAAAATTATTACGTTGATGGCTCTGGCATTTGTGACGCAATTTCAAACATTTGAATTTTCATTAAAAAGTTCTTTTGCATCGTCATTTTTTGCGTATTTTCAGCGTAAGCGTCACCTCAAGCGATATCATTAATTTTGGAAGCGGACTTACGGACTGCGTCACATTCTACCTTTTAAGAGGTTTTTGTATGCGATATCAGTCGCTTTGGAAGTTTGCAGGGAGTTGCGGGAAACGCTACTTTTCAATGAAAAATACTACTGAACTTTGTCAGTTCATTAATATCGTCTATATTTGAAAAAGTTTTTCCAAAATACAAATGTCTGGAAACGTTCTCTTTTCACGGGGTATGTTTGTCTGAACTCATTATTTCACAACCATCTGCGAAATTTTGAAAATTTTAGCACTATGCCGATTCCAACCTCTCACATACATTTTCAAATTTATGTTTCGTGAATTTTACGTACGGCCGTTTAGGTTCAAAAAGAATTTCGTCGACGTATTATGTGATCCGTATTTTTTTGTGTTTTTTTTTTCAAATATACATACATATATCTGTAATATAAAACACAACATCACTGCACCTCACTACACTACATGTCACACGCCTCACTACATTTCACTACATCTCAATGCACCTCACTACATCTCAGTACATTTCACTACACTACACCTCACTACACCTGGGTGTCAAATGGTGTGTTATGCGCAATATAGTACTCCTTATGTACCTTAGCCTCTGTCCACCTACTCCTACATCCTACCTACCCGTGGTGACACCTGTTATAGTGAGCAACCCCATGAACGATCAGGTAACCAACCCTGGTGTAGTAGTGTGGGTCACTTAGCTGAAGGATGAGGGGGGCTGTCTTCGGGTAGTACCTAGACGCTACGTTTAGGGAGGGTCGAAGACAACTAGGCGCTATTAAGATGGGATGGCGGCTTAGCATGGTGGCGGAGGATCTCGACGGTAAGAGACAACGGCAACATGCACAGTCCTAGTTTGGTGGACTACCATCATGAGTGGAGTGCCACGGGCACATTAAGGCCAACGCCAGTAAGGTCTTAATTATGGCATACTGGCAAAGCATTGGACATGGACACTGAACACGGATATTGAAATGAGTAGAATGCAATGGGCTGACAACTGTGGTATTCTACTACCTTAATAAGGAAGGGTGACACCTTCACGAAACGGCTAGTGGGCTAATATCATGGTTGCCCCCGTCCCGGTAAAACCTTGGCAGGCCTCCAAGTACGTTCGAAAACTCGTCCTGTGAAAAGGAGGTGTAGGCTCAGATGTACATTCCTGACTAATACCGATCTGGCTCTGAACGCGGTGCCCCATGAAGGACCGTGTCAACCCTAGCATGGCCTCACTGCTTGCATAGATAACCATGAGATTACGAAGGTAACTACACCACGAGATTGAGATAGCGGCTTGGAGGGGGGACCCAACAGCATGGAAGGGAACACTTTGAAGAATATGGGGAACAAAGGGAATATTAGAGAAAATCAAGCAGGGAACCAGCAGAGGAAATCGGGGGATCAGGGGATGGATCAATCTGAGACTCAGGTGTATGCCGTGTTCGCAAAAAGCTCGAAGATGACGAGGTCACCCGTAGGAGTGAACGAGCGAAGGAGAGAAGGTATGCAGGCCGTCGATCTCAGTGAGTCAACGCCGACAAAAATGGAGTTGGTCAAAAAATTGGTGAGAGAGTTGCACGAATTTATACAAGATAAAAACAATGTGCACACAATAATTAGGACGAAGGTGGTCGGTATACGGGCATGCCTAAACGAAGTAGAAGAGGAAGTCAAGTCGTGGAAGCGGAGATCAGAAACAGCTGAGAGTAAATCTGACACGAAGAAGACAACAGACGAAGTCATGCGGTGCTAGCTACCCCAAGTACGTCAAAGAGAAAGCAAACGCCGGACGCTACACCCACACCAAGAAACGCGGCAAAGAGGAGCAAAAATGACAAGGAGAATACGGAAAAGACCACAAAGAGGCCGGACGCACAAACCCCGAAGCCCAGTCTTGGCGAGTGGAGGGAGGTGAAAAATAAGAAGAAAGAGAGGAATGAGAAATCAAAGCTTAAAAGGCTGAGACCGAAAGCTGATGCTCTGATAGTGGCGGCAGAAGAAGGAATGACGTACGCTGATATCCTCAAAAAAATCAAAGGTGACGCAGCTCTCAAGGACCTGGGCGAAAAGGTATCGAGAATAAGACGAACGCAGAAAGGCGAAATGCTATTAGAGCTCAAGAAGGGCCCAGATATTAAGAGCGCAGATTATAAAGACCTAGTGAAGAGGTCACTGGGCGAATCAGCAAAAGTGAGAGCGATGTCCCACATGACGACGATCGAGTGCAGATATATGGACGAAATCACGACAAGTGAAGATCTTCAAAAAGCTCTGAAAGAGCAAGGTGACATCAATGACGAGCTAGATTCAATGACGATACGCATGAGAAAAACGAGAGGCGAACTCCAAACGGCGGAGATAAAACTTCCAGTGGACGCAGCGATTAAGATTCTCAAAATCGGCAAGATAAAGGTGGGCTGGACTGTATGCCCGATAAGGGAAATGCAGCAGCTAGACAGGTGCTTCAGATGCATGGACTTTGGGCACCAGGCAAGGAACTGTAAGGGGGAAGATAGATATAAGCTCTGCAGGAGATGTGGAGGAGGAAACCACCTAGCAAGAGAGTGCACAAACCAGCCAAGGTGCCTGCTGTGTACGTCAGAGAGTGACCACGTGACTGGTGGAGCGAGATGCCCAGTCTTTAAACAGGCGCTTAAATCTAAGACGAAACGAGAATAGAAGTGATCCAAATAAATCTTAATCATTGTGACATGGCACAACAACTTCTTTGGCAAGCCACAGCGGAAAATAAATGTGACGTAGCAATTATTGCAGAACCGTACCGTTGCGATAGAAAGAACGGTAACTGGGTTGTTGACAGAGCCGGGATGGCCGCAATTTTGACGACGGGAAGGTATCCCATACAAGAAGTGGTATCAGACGCTCATGAGGGATTTGTGATAGCAAAAATTGACGGAGTGTATATTGCTAGTTGTTATGCACCACCAAGATGGAAGATTGTGCAGTTCGAACGAATGCTGGAATTAATGACAGGAGAGCTAACGGGACTAAGCCCAGTTAACATTGGAGGAGACTTTAATGCATGGGCAGTCGAGTGGGGTAGTAGATTGACAAATGAAAGAGGCTTCATGCTGCAAGAAGCGCTAGCAAGGCTGAATGTGGTCCTGGCAAACGTGGGAGACACAACTACCTTTCGCAAGAACGGACGAGAGTCGATTATTGACATTACATTCTGCAGTCCAGCACTAGTGCCCAGTCTGAATTGGAGAGTGGATGAAGGGTACACATATAGCGACCATCAGGCACTGAGGTATACCGTAAAGAAGGGCGCGGTGTCGGTAAGACAGACGACTCATGAAAAAGAGAGAAGATGGAAGACGGGAAATTTTGACGAGGAAGTTTTTAAGGAATACCTCCAAGCAGAAGACGAACACGAAGAGAAATCGGTAGGTGAATTGACGAAAACCATGGTGCTTGCATGTGACGCGGCGATGCCAAGAAGGATAGAGCCGAAGAAAGGACGAAAACAAGCATATTGGTGGAACGAAAAAATAAGACTCTTGCGCGCGGACTGTTTTAAGACAAGAAGGAGGATGCAGAGGGTCAAAAAGGACGGTGCGGTACGGGCGGCGAGGCATGACGAACATCGAAAGGCAAAATTAGAATTAAAGCGGGCAATCCGGGATAGCAGGAAACTTTGTCTTAAGAAGCTGTGCCAGGACGCTGATGCGAACCCGTGGGGCAAAGTGTACAAGATTGCGATGGCGCTGATTAGAGGCTCATCGGTGCCAAAAGAAAGTTGTCCTGAGAAGCTAGGCGCCATAGTGAGAGGGCTATTCCCACAGCATGAACAGGTCCCATGGCCGCAAACTCCTTATGACCAGGAGACTGAAGATAGACAAGAACGATCGTTCACTATAGAAGAGATACAGATGGCTGCCAAAAAGACCAAAAATAACAAGGCGCCAGGACCGGATGGGATTCCCAATATAGCTATAAAGACGACAACATCTACGAAGCCGAACATGTTTAGACTGACGATGCAGAAGTGCCTTGACGATGGACATTTTCCTGATAGCTGAAAAAAACAAAAGCTGGTCCTAATACCAAAACCAAGGAAGCCGCCAGGTAAGCCATCATCATACAGACCTGTGTGCTTGCTAGATGGAATGGGAAAACTGTTTGAGGCTATAATCCTGAACAGACTAAAGAAATACACAGAGGGCGAACGCGGACTGTCAGACGACCAATTCGGATTTCGAAAAGGGAGATCGACGATTGACGCCATAAAGAAAGTGATGGAGATTGCCGACAAGGCGGGAACGAAAAAAAGACCGGGAACCGCTTCTGCGCTATAACAACGATAGACGTTAAAAATGCTTTTAATAACGCAAGCTGGAGGGAGATAGCTAAGGCGCTACATGCCATGAGAGTTCCCGATTACCTCTGCATGATAATTAAAAGCTACTTCGAACGACGAGTGCTAACGTACGATACCACGGAAGGACAAAAGATGGTAGACATCACGGCTGGAGTACCTCAGGGATCCATACTGGGACCAACGCTGTGGAATGCAATGTATGACGCGGCGTTACGATTGACACTGCCAAGATGTACAACGACGATTGCTTTTGCCGACGACCTGATCCTCACGGTGTCCGGAACGTCAAAGTTGGAGGTGGAAGTGGTCACGATAGAGGTATTCGAAACAGTCGAAAGCTGGATGACAAAGGCAAAGCTCAAGCTGGCTCACCAAAAAACAGAGATCATGCTAGTTAGTAATTGCAGAAAGACTGGACAGATTGTTCTGAACATCGAAGGCAATGAAGTCACATCCACTCGACAATTGAAATACCTCGGAGTCATGCTGAATGTCCGCAGAAAATTCAATAGCCATGTGGATTACGCGTGCGAAAAGGCAATGAAAGCCAACGCAGCACTGGCTAGGATGATGCCGAATAGGTTTGCACCGCGCAGCAGTATAAGGAGGCTTCAAGCAAGCGTTACCCTATCGATGTTGCGATACGCGGCACCAGCGTGGATAAAGGCGCTGGACACGAAGAGGAACCGGAGGAGATTGAACAAAGCTCATAGATTGGCAAGCATAAGGGTAGCTAGCGCATACCGAACGATCTCCCTGGAAGCGGTGTGTGTAATAGCCGGAATGATGCCAATATGCATAACGCTGATAGAAGATAGTGAATGCCACAGACTGAAGGAAATTGACGGCCAAAACAGAAAAGAAGTCAGGTCGCGATTAAGAGTAAACTCACTGAGACAATGGCAGCGGGAGTGGGACTCCACGGACAAAGGAAGGTGGACCCATAGGCTCATTCCGAACGTAACCACATGGATAGAAAGGAAGCACGGAGAGGTAAATTTCCATTTGACTCAGTTCCTGTCGGGTCATGGGTGCTTCAGAAAGTACCTGCATAGGTGTGGATTCGCAGAGTCACCCTTCTGCACGTCATGTCGTAACGAGGAGGAAACGGCGGAGCACGTGATGTTCGCCTGCCCCCGTTTCGAACAGGAGCGATGTGCGCTGATAGCTGCGAGCAGGCCAGATATGAGTGCCGATAACATAGTGTCAGAGATGTGTCGCGATGAGGAGGTGTGGAAAGTGGCAGATGACGTGGTTGCGAAGATAATGGGGAAGCAACAAAATGAATGGAGAGAGGAGCAACGAAGAGCTGCTGAGAGAGTAAGTGCGTAAGCACAGCCCCTCCCCGAAGTAATGCCGTGAGGCGGTTCCGGGGAGACGAGAGCATGGAGAATAAGGAAGGAGGTTTTAGTTGGTAGGTCATCGAAAGATGGAATCCAACACTACCTGGGTCGTCAAACGACCAGGCGCCTATGAAGGTTTCCTCACCCTTAGAAAAAAAAAAAAAAAAAAAACCTATTGATTGAGAGAAAACACCTCACTGATGTAATTAACATCAAAACGTATTGGAGAGCAAATGTCGACCCTGATCACTATCTTGTGGTGTCAACACTGCGATCACATCTTGCCCGGTTTCATAATGGCCAACGAGAAAATGTGAGGCGTTTTGCATTGGACAAAGTAAGAGATCCACGATAACTGCGACATATCCTGAAAGCACAAAGCTTCAACAAAGCTCAACAAACCCTTCTCGACTGGCAATCGATGAGTGTTGATCGCTTCTTGTTTGATTACTATGAAACAAGAAGCTACTAACACCTTAGGATATCAGCGCCCTAATGATTTCAATACCTGGTTTGATGCGGAGTGTGCTAATGTTACAGAATGTAAGAATGCTGCGCAATTAAGAAAGGAAACTGCAAGAACGAGAGAATAGAAAGCGGCGCAAGAAGAGAGAGCTCGAAGATAGGACGCTACTTCAACTAGAGAGATTGTGTAGCGCAAATGAGTCACGAAAGTTCTATAAACCCCCGAATAATCATTTGCAAAGTGGTAAAATGAACGTTGCTTGCTGCAAAACATGATGTCTTGGAGAGATTCAAAGATCATTTTGATGCGCTGTTCAACGGGTATGATGATGTGACTGTTGATAGCAATGTTTCTGGAAGACGACGGTCGTATCGTAGCAGCGCCAACAATGAAAGAATCATCAGCAATTTCTTCACTCAAGAACAACAAAGCTTTCAGTCCGGGTAATATACCAGCGAACTACTGAAGATGGGTGGTGAGGAATAATTGTCTAAGGTGATGTATAATTTAGTTAAACCAATTCGTTTTCCTAGTGAAGGGCTTCCCACTAAACTCGGGCTTATGCAAAAGGTATCTTTATTCAATGACTGAGTGAAACGAAGTGAAGAAGAAAAATAAAAATGTTCACAGCATACTAAAACTATTTCAGAGTCAGGGCTCATTTGGATTGTGTAAACCAACATATGGAACACAGAAGAGTTGCCTGATGAGTTGCTAGAGGGTGCCATTTTACCTTTACACAAGAAGGGTGATAACCGAACGTGAAGGCTAAGTTGGAATTGGCTTACAAAGTTTTTGCTCGAGTACTATTCGAAAGACGAAATCCGCTGGCTGAGAGTGTCATCGGGGATTATAAAGGCGGCTTCAGACGAGATCGCTCAACAACTGACCAAATATTCACACTTCGTCTGATTGTGCAAAAGTCCGGACGTACCATCTTTTCATCGACTTCAAACAAGCTCACGACAGGACCAAGCGTATGGAGTTGTATGTGGGGATGAAGTAGCTGGGCTTTGAAACAAAGTATATTCATCTTGTGAAAGCGACATTGGATGGCACCAGATGTCGTGTCAAGGTGCAAAACGACATGTCAGATGTGTTTGCTGTTAAAGTAGGGTTGAAGCAGGGAGACGCGCAATCCTGCTTACTCTTTAACTTGGCTTTGGAAATCGCAATGAGGTTTCCAAACCAACAAAACACTGAGGAATGGAACAGTTGAAGTTCTGGGCTTTGCAGACGACTTGGACTTCACCAGTCGTACACACGCAGCAGCAGTTGACACTTTCACAAGTCTGAAAATCCATGCCGACAGGATGGGTTTGATGATAAACGAATCTAAAACCAAGTACGTGAAGACCGAGCCGAATCCGGTAGCCAATTTCATTTATCTTGGAGCGCTGATACGGTCAGATGGTGATAATAGACGTGAAATTCACAGACGTATCATTTTGGCAAGCAGATGTTATTGTGATCTAATTAAACATTTACGATCAAAGTTCAAATCAAAGAAAATGAGGAAATGAAGAAATGAAAAATACAGGAAGAGAATCATAAGATTGTGTAACGTTTCGTCTTAACTCTTTCTAGCGAAAAACCAGTTTTACATGAGATAAATGCAAGCGAATACGTGAAAAGAGCGATAAAAGAGAAATTAAAGAGGTGCACAAGCTTATAATTCCCTTCCTGTACTTATTCGTCCAGTATTGATTTGTGGATGCGATTTGGGACGATGAAGAAAAGTGATGAACAGTTGCTCCCAACGTTCGAGCGCAAAAGGTACTTCGCACCATATTTGGAGCGATGCGCGAAGCGGAAAGGTGGCGACGGCGATATAACTTTGAATTGGTACGAGATTTTGGCGAGCCGGATATAGTGGACGTGGTGAAAGTCCAAAAGTTGATCTGGGCGGGGCATTTAGCAAATGGACAAAAACTAGAGCCCCCTCAAAGTTATTCCGTAACGATCCAGAAGGGTTGGTCGCCCAAAAGTTAGATGGGTTGATGGCGTCCAACAAGAACTTCGGACGCTCGGATTAAGGAATTGGCATCTCGCGGCAAACAACAGACAACGTAGCGCCGAAAAAGTAAAGTAAGTTCTTGCGACTGATTTTTATTCCCCTGACTTTTCAGTGTGTATATTTTAGGGTTAATAAAACTAGATGTCTGTCCCTATTTATAATTATAAAATTCAAAAGTTTGTCTGTTTGTCTGTCTGTCTGTCTGTTTGTCTGTCGGTTTGTCGGTCACAAATTTCCAGCGTGAACCAACATAGGTCCGACCTGCTTGAAGAGTTCCGAGGAACTAAAGCAAGAAGTCGTTTTGCATTGCCTTTTATAAGCCGAAAGCCAAAGAAAAGGCAATGCAATAGTAGATTCTTTTGCATTGCCTTATATGATTCAAAAAAAGGCAATGCAAAAGTAGATTCGCATGTGAATCTATCTACGTCCGACCTGCTTGAAGAGTCGTTTTGCATTGCCTTTTATAAGCCGAAAGCCAAAGAAAAGGCAATGCAATAGTAGATTCTTTTGCATTGCCTTCTATTATTCAAAAAAAGGCAATGCAAATGTAGATTCCCATGCGAATCTATCTACCTCCGACCTGCTTGAAGAGTTCCGAGGAACTAAAGCAATAAGTCGTTTTGCATTGCCTTATATGATTCAAAAAAAGGCAATGCAAAAGTAGATTCGCATGTGAATCTATCTACGTCCGACCTGCTTGAAGAGTTCCGAGGAACTAAATCAAAAAGTCGTTTTGCATTGCCTTATAGGAATAAAAAAAAGGCAATGCAAAAGTAGATTCGCATGTGAATCTATCTACGTCCGACCTGCTTGAAGAGTTCCGAGGAACTAAACCCTCCCTTTTGCAGTGCTTTTTTTAACCCAAAAAAGCAATGCAAACCTAATTTCGAGGGGGAAGAGAAAACCACAAGGGAAACCTAGAGACGGAGAACGAGAGACGTTCCTTTTGTTAAAGTACTGGGACCGCAATGAAGCAGTCCCTTCAAAAATAGTTTGCTCTTATTATGGGTACAGTCTCCCATAATAAGAACAGTATCGCCATCCGCACCTAGCATCGTTTTGCAACGACGCTTAGCGCTGGACATCA
>CM055403.1:83928478-83955801 GCA_029228625.1 Pseudolycoriella hygida | reverse complement strand
GGACTACACGTGCGAAAAGGCAATGAAAGCCACCGCAGCATTGGCCAGAATAATGCCAAACGGCTTTGGACCGCGCAGCAGCAAAAGGAGGCTCCGTGCAAGTGTCACCCTATCGATATTGCGCTACGGAGCACCAGCGTGGATACAGGCGCTAGATACGAAGAAGAATCGGAGAAGGCTTAATAGAGCCCAGAGGCTGACAAGCATAAGAGTAGCAAGCGCATATCGAACAATATCCTTAGAAGCGGTATGTGTTATAGACGGGACGATGCCCATATGCATAACGCTGACAGAAGACAGTGAATGTCATAGAAAGAAGAGAATGGAGGGTCAAACTACCAAAACAGTTAGGACGAAATTAAGAGCCGAATCACTGAGACAGTGGCAGCAAGAGTGGGACGCCTCGGACAAGGGAAGGTGGACCCATAGACTCATACCAAAAATAACGACATGGGTCCAGAGAAAACATGGAGAGGTTAATTTCCACCTGACACAGTTTCTGTCTGGTCACGGATGCTTCAGGAAGTACCTGCACAGGTTTGGATTCACGGAGGCACCTTTCTGCACGACATGCGATAGGCAGGAAGAGACTGCGGAGCACGTGTTATTCGTCTGCCCCCGCTTCGAACAAGAACGAGGAGAGCTGTTGACTGTGAGTAGGCCAGATGTAAGTGCCGAAAACATAATATCGGCGATGTGCCGCGATGAGGAGGTGTGGATAGTGGCGGATAATGTAGTTGCGAAAATAATGACGAAGCTGCAAATTGCATGGAGAGACGATCAAAGAAGACTGGCAGTTGATCTAAGAGAGTAGCTGCGAAAGCACAGCTCCTCCCCGAAGTAATGCTGTGAGGCGGTTCCGGGGAGAAGAGAGCACGAAGACTAAGGAAGGAGGTTTTAGTTGGTAGGTCATTAAAGTTAATGGAATCCAACACTTCAGCACATCTCATTACACTATACCTCAGTACATCTCACTACACTACACCTAACTACATCTCACTACACCTCTCTACGTCTCACTACACCTCAGTACATTTCATTACAATGCACCTCAGTACATATCACTACACTACACCTCACTACATCTCATTAGATCTCTCTACGCCTCACTACATCTCACTACACTACACATCCTACATTTCACTACACCTCACTTCATCTCACTACACCTCATTACATCTCACTACACCTTACTACATCTCACTACACTACATCTCACTACACTTTAATGCATCCCACTACATCTCACTACAGTTCAGCACATCTCATTACACTACACTTCAGTACATCTCATTACACTACATCTCAGTACATCTCACTACACTACACCTAACTATATCTCACTACCCCATACATTCCGATCGAAGCCCGGGTAACCACGCGATCTCTATAATACACAACACCACACAACACCACACGACACTACATCTCACTTTACTACACTACTTTTGTCTTCGTTCCTACTATACGCTTGACGATACGTGGTAATCTAAATCGGCTTAGTAGATCTGGAGATATAATTTTCTAAAATTAAGAATTCAACTAGGACAAAAAAATTATTTTTTTATTTTTTTTGCGATTAATTTAGTTTCTCTAAGGTATTCGTTCTTCTACGACATATGGAAATGATGCATTAGTTTTTTTATATTTTGATTTTGACCACAAAAAATCACAGATTGACAGAAAAATCGCATGCAATTGCGCATGCAGTCAGTTTTTCTCTCAGTAATACGAAAATGTTAAATTAATTTACGAAAACTTAAAATCGATTTAAAAAAAAAAACTAACGCGTTATTTCCATATGTCGTAGAAGAACGAATGCTTTAGAAAAACGAAATTTATCGAAAAAAAATATTAAAAAGATTCAGTTGAATGGTTAATTAACGATAAAATAATGATTAATAAATTATGAGGTTTTTCAAAAAAAGCTTTTTCTATAACGAACAATTGAATTCCTTCAGAGTTCGTTGCAGTAAAGTTTTATTGAATTACATTGCTGTAGCTCATAATTGAATACTACAACTTTTGAGTTACTATGCATCCCGGGCGAAGCCCGGTTAACCACGCTAGTATATAATATATATATATTTATATAATAATATAATATAATAATAATATAATAATATAATAATAATAATATAATATATATATATATATATATATATATATATAATATATAATAATAATATAATAATAGTATAATAATATAATATATATATATATTTTCTATTTTTTCAAGTACTGAGCTGTATTTTTTGCACATTTGCCACATTTGTTGTGTCAGTCTGCTTTTTTCATCGAAAAATTATATGAGTCACATTTGCCTGGCAAATGTGAAATTTTATTTTTTTCAAGTGGCACATTTGTCGTTCCCGTCGCACATTTGCCATGGGTCAATGCAAATCTGGAAACTTTGACAGTAAATCTCTAGAACGCCAGATACAGGTTGGGGAAGTAGTCACATTTGAGTGTTGAAAACAGGCAAATTTGCCAAATTCGGCAAATTCGCCGAAATGTGACTGGCAAATGTGACCACTTCCCTATCCTGTATGTGGCGTTCTTGAGCACATCTCGGCACATTTACTGTTAAAGTTTTCAGATGTGCATTGACCCATGGCAAATGTGCGACGGGAACGACAAATGTGCCACTTGAAAAAATTAAAATGTGTAAATGTGAAAACAAATGTCCACATTTCTCGACTAACGATTTTTTCGATAAAAAAGCAGACTGGCACAACAAATGTGGCAAATGTGCAAGAAATACAGCTCAGTACTTAAAAAAATATATAAAAGCGTACGTAAATTAAAAAAAAAAACACAAAAAAATACGGATCACATTGTGGGAAACTTAATAAAACAAGTGAGTTGTTTTGGAGTTTAAATCCACAATTCGAGTGAAGCATTTATTCCGATACTCTGCTTATATACACAATTCTGAAACGGTATCTAGATGTAAACAATAATAAATCTTGATGTGACAATTCTGTTCTCCAAGTTTCGCATTCTCCAAATCGAAGGGTGCGTTTGATGAAATTTCGATATAATTCTTTCTCGTTCTTCGTCTAGATGTCGGTGTACTCCACAACATCATACTACATGGGGTGAAAAGTCCGCGGCCTCACATAGAGATGGCGTCATTACTTCAGAATTTTTGTTAACATTCAGTAGTACCACCCTTTACTTGCCTACAGCCAAAATTTCCTGACATTTGGTGTCATAGTTTTCGAATTACTGTCAATAGAGTGACGCAGGTTTTTGTTGTTCGTAAAAAATGGAAAATAATGAATTCCGTGTGTTGATTAAACATTGTTTCTTAATGGGAAAAAATACGGTGCAAAGCAAAGAATGGCTGGATAAGTGTTATGGCACATCTTCTCCGTCGTATAAACGGTCAAGAAGTGGCATGCTGAATTTAAACGAGGTAATACAAGCACCGATGATGCCCCACGTTCAGGACGTCCAAGTGAAGCAGTTACTGAAGAAAACATCAAAAGAATCCATCGTATTGTTTTGGCTGATCGGAAAGTTAAAGTTAGTGAAATAGCTGACATCCTCAAAATATCAACAGAACGGGTGCGACACATTTTACACGAGTATTTGGACATGAAAAAGCTTTCTGCGCGATGGGTGCCGCGTTTTCTAACAATTGATCAAAAGCAGCACCGTCTTGACGATTCAGAGCGTAATTTAGCTTTGTTCGAGCGTAATCCAACGGAGTTTTTGCGTAGATTTGTCACGATTGATGAAACGTGGATTCATTACTATACACCAGAGTCCAATAGACAGTCTGCAGAGTGGTTAGAATTTGGTCAAAGCCGACCGAAGCGCCCAAAGGCACAGCGTTCTGCAGGCAAGGTTATGGCCACGATTTTTTGGGATGCGCATGGCATAATATTTATCGACTATTTGGAGAAAGGAAAAACAATAACTGGCGAGTACTATGTCACATTATTGGAACAGCTCGACAACGAGATCAAGAGAAAACGACCGCATATGCAGAAGAAAAAGGTCCTGTTTCATCATGACAACGCACCAGCGCATTCATCCATAAAAGCAACTGTGAAACTGGACTCTTTGGGCTATGAATTACTCCACCACCCACCTTACTCTCCAGATCTGGCCCCCAGCGACTACTATTTGTTCCCAAACTTAAAAAGATGGCTACAGGGAAAAGATTTTACTCTAATGATGAGGTGATATCCGAAACAGAGGCCTATTTTGCAGGGTTGGAGAAATCCTATTATACCAAAGGTATCCAAATGTTGCAGGACCGTTGGACTAAGTGCATTTCCCTTCAGGGAGACTACGTTGAAGAATAAAATTAATTTCATATGTAAAAGTTAGTTCTTTCATTGCAAGGCCGCGGACTTTTCACCCCATGTAGTACGTCGACGAAATTCTTTTTGCGCCTACACGCATCCTAAAGGGCCTCATGTAAAATACACGAAACATAAATTTGGAAATGTATGTGAGAGGTTGGGTTCAGTTACAGCGACTTGCATAAATTTACAGGACGTACGACGAGTTGCGTATTAGACACTGAATAATACAGTTTCATACTATTAAATATCGTAGTCATTATTATTCGTAATATTTCTGCATTGATCCATTGTACGGATTGCAGACACAGCGCTGTGTTAACTTATCACAATTCCCGCAACTCCCTGTTGTTAAAACTAAATTTCACGAATAGATTTTTGTTTTTTGAAAAATTTTCTAAGAAAAAAAAACTCTCCGGAAAAAATTTTCTTTCCGAAAAAAATTGTTCTCCAACACCTTCGACTACCACCTGAACACTTAGTGTCACCTTCGGCTACCTTCGGAACACTTCGTGTCACCAATTCTTCGCATTGATTCATATAACTTTCCTAAAGAAACCAACTGTCTAGGTATTCTTATTCAGAATTTAGCAAAAAATCCAAGATGGTGTCACTTTAACAGTTGGCAGTCATTTTTTTCAAATGCTAAAATATCCTCATGACCAAACTCTATAACTTTCTAGAAGAAACCATCTCTCTAAATAATGTCATTCCGGAGCTAAAATTCGAAAACCGTAAAAGCATAAACGAAAATCCAAGACGGCGCTGCTATGACAGCTGGCAGCCATTTTCTTATTATCCCAAAAAATTCTGCTGACCAAACTCTACAACTTTCTAGAAGAAACCATCTCTCTAAGTAGTGTCATTCCGGAGCTAAAATTCGAAAAACCTAAAAGCATAAAAGCAAATTCTCCTAATGAAACTCTATAACTTTCTAGAAGAAACCAACTCTGCAAGTGCTATCATTCCGGAGCTAAAATTCGAAAACCCAAAGAACCATAATTTATACCTAACAAAAATCCAAGATGGCGACACTTTGGCAGATTTCTGAAAATCCCAAAAAATTCTCCTGATCAAACTCTATAACTTTCCCGAAGAAACCAAATCTCTAAGTATTGTCATTCCGAAGCCATTTTCTTAAGATCCCAAAAATTTTTTCTGACCAAATTTTATAACTTCACGAAACTGGCTATTCTGTAAAAAGTGCAGTTTTTAATTATCGCATGTGTAGTTTTACCATTTTTATATCGAAATTGGTCATCTTTGATTGGCGATATCTCGGCTCGTTTTCAACCGATTTTGATGAGTGTGGGCTCGTTGGAAAGCTGCCTTAGTTTTCAAATAATTTGGAGGGTGAGGCAGGCGAGAGGAAAAAACTCAAAAGTTCGCCTATACATCGTGTCTTGTCCCAAAGGTTTTTGTATGGAGTTTTTGGGGTTTGTGTACGTTTTTTTGGGGGGTGTGGGGACGGCGCTACCGCTACCGCTTCGGGCATGATCTCTAGAACTATGAAAGTTAGAAAGTTGCTTCCAAAGGCAAAGTTATAGAGTGTAAAATTTTAGAGAACACCTGTTTCAGGGTTTTAAGGAAAAACTGCCAAATCCTGGTATATGACCACTTCTAGAATTGGGAGTGATGACTCATATCTCTAAAACCAATGACATTAAAGAAGACTGGAATTACGTATAGCCATAAGTTAGGCCAACCTAGCGAATAAGAACACACAAAGTTTCGCTAACACATACGAACTAAATATTATGTCGAACGTCCCGCAAATCGTATTTACTGCAATAATACAATAAAATTTGCGTGACGTCACATCATTTTTTACGTATTCTTAATTTTTACGTGCTGTTTAAAACACGAGAGAGAATGATGAGAATCAATAAAAATGTTAAAATTTATCCCTTAATTGACAGACAATGCTTTTTATTAGTTTCACAAAAAGGAAAATATTTCATAGACAATACGAAGGTACCGTAAGGTTAGTGTTCCACGCAGAGCCTAGCTACTTTTCGCTTTTTTTCAGTGCCGCTACTTTTCGAAATAAGACTAGCGCCAGCGTTAGCGCGCTTTACATTTTGGCAAAGCGCTAGCGCTAGTATGTGGAATAAAATTGACCACATTTGCTGAATTTTCTATGTGAAAATGACACAATAATGTCAAGTGTTTACCTTCTGATTTTTAAGTACTAGCAAGAAACATAGACTCATATAGATAACACACTCACTCCAGGTGGAACAAGGTGTAATGGTGAAGACTGGAGAGTCACTGGAAGACGTCATGGACCTCTATTTTCAACAAGCGAGAATTTAATAAAAAACACTCGTCGGCGAGAAGTGTATTTTCACGAAATACTGCTTAAAAACAATTACACATCTATGATTTCAACTTATACATGCAAATTAAACACCAGTTAATCTGCAATTACACGCATGTGTTTAAATGTTTAGATGTGTAAATGTTTTTAAGCAGAATTTCGTGTACATACACTCCTCATCGGTGAGTATTATTTTGTTCATTTTAAGCTACTCGCCGAATGTTAAAAATAGGGAGTTGCGGGAAATTTGAGTTTTGAGCACATGAAAGTTTTCCATCAAAAATTTCCAATGAATTCCGTTGGAATTTGAAATTTTAAGATACGGTACATGTCGAACTTATTACTTCCAAGCCTGCGTAGCCGTTTGGTTTCGCCTAAGAACCAGCAGAACTTGCTTAGTTCAACACATGAGTAAATGTCGGAAAATGTCGAACACATATGCGATCCTTAAAAATCACATATATGTGATCTGTGATTTCGCGATGACGAATGACGCATTTGCCGAAACTGTTGGAGAATGTCATCCGATTTTTGCACATCTACAAAATTTGAGTGAAAACGTGCCGAAATGTACAAAAAAAATAATTTTGTAGGTAAATGTGACGAATGAACTTTCACTGGACGTTAGGACGATTCCCTGGGCTTTAGGAGGTATTCGCCGAATAAATCTCTCAAAGCTTAAGTACTAGCCAATGTAAGTTCATAAATTCATTTGAATTTTGCGAGGGTCCGTAATGTATTTGTTTTTTAGATACATTAGAATCTATTCCCTGGCCTTAATTCATTCCCCAAGGTATAAGCAAGTGATCTTTGAATTCTGCTTTCCAATATGGAATCGGCTAATGAGGTGAGTTTAGCATCTGTGTTGATTGAATATATCTTGTTGATTGTATCTCATTTTTCTGAAAGCTCTAAGTGTTATAATTTCCTACTAGATTTTGACAGAAGGGAATTGCTTGAGGGACTTTTAGAGATGGAGGGTACCTTTTTTTAAGCATAATTCTTTCATTAGATGTCTTTCTCAGGAATAGGAATTGATGGTAGAGGGCGATAAGGACTTTTAGAGATGGAGGGTACCTTTTTTTAAGCATAATTCTTTCATTAGATGTCTTTCTCAGGAATAGGAATTGATGATAGAGGGTGATAAGGGGCGAAAATCAATCAATATATAAAAACTAGTCGAACCCCCGCCCTAGGGGCTACGCAGGCTTTATCATTTTCGCGTGTTGTCTATTCAGAGAGCCAAAACATATTTTTTTTCGTTTTAAATAATGATGTGTAATGTTTCATGTCATTATATCACTTCGTTGATATTACCGCTAATAATACTAAAATCGAAGTGGGCGAGAAAGGTACTATAAATCAAAATACTTTCTTTGCCGCAAAATTACTCCACTTCCCCCTTATACCACTTCCTCCGTATTCCACTTCCACCGTGGAACGTATGCAACGTTCCCCGTATTCCACTTCCACCGCATTCCAAGTTCCCCGTATTCCAAGTTCGCCGTATTCAACTTTCCCCGAATTCTATTTCCTCGTATTCCACTCCCCCGTATTCCACTTCCCCCGTATTCCACTTCCCCCGTATTCAACGTTCACCGTTTTCCGATTCCACCGTATTCGACTTCCTCCGTATTCAACGTTCACCGTTTTCCACTTCCACCGTATTCCTCTTCCCCCGTATTCCACGTTCACCGTATGCAAAGTTCACCACATTCAACTTTCCCCGTATTCCAAGTTCCCCGTATTCCACTTTCCTTGCATTCGACGTTCACCGTATGCAACGTTCACCGTATTGAACGTTCACCGTATGCAACGCTCACCGTATTCCACTTTCCCCGTATTCCACGTTCACCGTATTGGACGTTCACCGTATTGAACGTTCCCCGTATTCCACTTCCCCCGTATTCAACGTTCACCGTATTTCAAGTTCACCGTATTCAGCGTTGCACTTGCTATGTATTCTACTCTGACACTTCCCCGACAAAATCTCTAAGACGACATCTTGACTGACTTTTGGCCGATTTTCAATCATGACCCGTTTTTTACCCATAACTCCCTTATTTCAGAACAATATCCCACCCGGAACATGTTTTCTCGACGTTTTGTACCATCCCCGACAACATATCAAAAATTAATTTTTCAGTAATTTTCGGGCAGCGGAGCAAATTTTTGCCTCCTTTGACCGACCCTGGACACCGAACGGCTGAACCGATTTTGTTGAATTCGGTTCTGCTACCTTCACACTGTCGAAACCTTTCATTTGACACCTCACTGGCCTCATTCCGGCAACTACCGGCCGAGATATTGGTTAATAAGTGCTCCAGCTCTGGACAAAATCGCCAAAGAACGACCTATGAAACTTTTGAGTAGTATGAAACTTTTTCACCCAACATCGTTCAGCAATTTTGTTGCCCCAAACCTCCACTATCAATTGCCTATCAAAATTTATCTCTACTTTGTCCAACAACAAAAGTTCCCTAACAACAAAGTGAGGAAACCCCAAAATTTTAACAGTTTTCGCTGCCTAGCTCCACCGCATGAAGTCGGATCAAAAAGTTTTCTTCTACAAAGTTGTAGGCCATCAAAAACTCTAAGACTTTTGTTCCCCGACCAAATCTCTAAGACGACATCTTGACTGACTTTTGGCCGATTTTCAATTTTCATCCTTTCTTGACCCATAACTCCCTTATTTCAGAACAATATCTAACCCCGGAACATGTTTTCTCGACGTTTTGCACCATCCCCGACAACATATCAAAAAGTATTTTTTTTTCTTCGCCAGTGTAAACGCAATTAAACGCAAAAATAACGGGATCGTGACAGACAGACGAATAGACACATAAATCAATAAATATATAAACAGACGGACATTAGAGGTTTATAATTAGCAATAACTCTTAATTATCATGATCATATCGTTTCGCTCTTACATTCTCCAATGATGACTTTTCGGATAAACATCCACAAATTTTCTTGCAACATGCAGACCATTTTTTCAACTTGCGTGTGGCTGACTGTCTCGATTTTACGTATAAGGATATTTATCTTAACTGCTTGTCATTGACTGAAGAGTTGCAGTGAAGATAACCCTTATACGACGCAACAGTGTCTTGGCTCGAGCGAAAAGCTCCATATTTCCTTAACTGAATCTCTCATAGGCTCAATATTAGAACTCAAGAAATTTCTCTTGAAATTAAATATTCAGAGAAAATGCAATTTATCATTTTAATACGATGGTATGATGGATTCACTTCAGGTTATGCTCTTCACTGAGTAGATAGAAGTAAAACCGGCGGAATAGGTTTTGCCCAAACATGTTGAAAGAAAGTCTTAGGTGTTTAAATTTTTAACGATATTTTGATTTTGCTACCTCCGATATATAAAAGATATTTTGATATTTTACATAGTTCCACTATATTTTTACACATATTGAAGTATGTCTTTGGAAAACATAGACTTTTATCCACAAAATATCAGAAATTTGCACGTAAGATATTAAAAACAACGAAACTGTCGCGGGTTGAATGTTCATTTCCACCATTTTCACACAATAAATGAACATCCGTTGCCAAGAAGTTTTCACATCGAACGTTGTGTCGTATAAGCAAACGCAAACTATTGTAGTCTCGTTTTCGCTTATAGAATAAAGTGTAGTATAGATCGATTCAGTGAGAGGATTTTTGTAAAAGAGAGCATAATTTGACAGCTGATCTGCCGTAATTTGCATAAGAAACTTATTGATCACTTTTTGAGAGAGAATTACATATATTTTCTCTCTCACAAAATATTCACTAAGTTTCTTATGCAAATTACGTCAGTGATACTGTACGGAAAACAATCAATTCAGCAATCAAAATAATTCGCTGCCTCTCACTTTATCGATCCATTATTTTAGGGTTTCAATGCTCACACGTTCACCTTAAAACCCTTAGTCATCAATGTACTATTATTGACATTTGAGGGGAACATCGAGGTTGCCGAGATTACCTCTCAAATGTCAATACGATGCTTCATTGCAAAAGCGAAAAAGACAAAATAAACATAGGGGAATGACAAATGTCGTTTCAAATGCAACGTTTTTCCCAACAAAGGCAACCAGAGAATTAAATTTTCTCACTGAATTGAAAATAATAGATTTCTTGATTCAGTCGGCTGAGCCGTATAGCCACCCAGCCGCCGATGCGTCTCGGCTGCGATTCGCCGGCGATTCGTCATCGGCCGGCGCAGTGCTCTAGATCTGAGAGCGCGTACAGCTTTGGCTCGTTAAGTTTCACTGGTGAAAATTTTCACACTTCTTTCATATAAAATCTGTCAAAATCGTCACCAGTGAATCTTATCGAACTAAAGCTGAACGCGGTCTCAATATCGAAAAATTGCTACACCCATGGTTATATGAGAGTTCCAACAAGTTGCTTTTTTGCAGATGTTAATTCACTTCACACTTAGAATGGGGAAATGATTCGGGAAATTATAATCCGAGACACTTTGTTTACATTTACAATACATGTTAGTCTGCATTCGCTACTTGTTTATTTATATAACGGAACCTCATTTCGATTATTCACAAAAGAAGTTATTTAGTTAAAGCGTTACTTTCGGGTGTTGAGTTGACTGTACATTGTATTTTAGATCTGTAGTTGAAGAATTTTTATTGGAAAATTGCGATGAAAATCTTTTTCTTTTTTCTAATGTGAGTCACAGTTGTAGCAATATTCAAAATAGCTAGAATAACATTTATGAGTATATTTGTAAATATTTACAATCGCAGCAGCACAAAATATGAGTTTTAGAGTTGAACACCCATCGAATTATCGGCACTGATTCTTTACGAATCTTTCACATTTTCCGCGTTCGTTCGATGTTGTTATTTGGATAAAAATTCAGTTCTTAGGAAAAACGAGTGAAAAACTTTGAAATTCAATTTTTTAATATGAAATTTAACAAACAAGCACTACCCTCAAACATCGGAAAATAACTGAGCTCTCACTCAACTGGAAAATTTAATTTCAATCGCATTGACCAAGTTAACCATAAAAATAAATATAAGTTTGGGTAGATTTATTTGACTTCACAGGTAAACAAATCTTTAATTAATTCGATTTTGTATAAATAAAATATCTAGAAATGGCTTCATTGATGATCGTCGGAAATATGTTGCTAGCTAGAGAGAACTGGAGCTGCATGACGTTTTGATATAATACAAAGAGTGTGGTGTACGTACGTTACCAATAGAGTTATACGATTTATTTACTTCAAAGTGTGGAATCTACCAAAAATTGTATCTAAAAGTAAAGTTTTTATAATCTACCTAATGTAATCAATCCACACTAAATTAACGTCAACAATTCACTGAAAAAGATATTTTATTCGCCTAATATAATGTTTTTTTTCTGAGATTTATTGTTTGACAACAACTATATATGAAAAATACCACTTTATTAATTTCTTATATTGTCATTTCAGTGCAAAATTTTACTTTCACACAACTAGCGCACAGGTAATTCCCTTTGTTTTTCTGTGAACGAATACGCAATGATCGCTTTATATGTACGTATAGCGAACGGTTCGGTGTTCAAGCCCAGCGGCGAAAGCCTTGATATTCAGAAAATAAAATCCTGTCGTAGTCTTTTGTGCATTTGTGATAAAAATTATCTGCTTGGGTGCTAGTTCGCCACCACGTTTATTATGTAACCAGTCGAATTTCAACCAAGTAGTTAGTTTAGTTTTGGAGTCTACGCTCAAAAGTTTTTATTTTGTTACACTTTTACTTTTTTCAATAGATAAAAGTCAAATGGTAACCACGCTTGTAACCATGAAACCGGTGGCGATTTTACAGTTCCAGTGATTGACCACATTGCTCTGTTCAGTTCTATGTCAACCTTCCCGGCATGAGCTCTACTTAGCCAGTTGGAACAACAGTACTCTGCGTATGAATACACCAGAGCGATTGCCGACGTTTTCAAAAATGCTGTCGATGCACCCCACGATATTCCTGCTAGCATGCGGAGCAAGAGAGTGAGCGGTACAGTTTGGCGCCTAAGTAGACAAGCTCGAACTCATGTTTCAGACAGGTGTCTCCAAATTTCACTCTTAATTCAATCCAAGCCACTCGGTTGTTTAAGTGAGTCGTCACAGAGAGTGGACGTGTTTTATCTGAAACTAATATTGTGATTGTTCAAATTTTTCAATTTCGATAGAATAATTTTATTTGGCAAAATAACAAAACTCTTCTTAATAACGATGAAGTGGTGACCTTCAAACACAAAACAATGAAGCTATTGTGTTCATATGAAAATTTTATTCAAATTAATTATTCGGCATAAGCTTTCTTGCAATTGGTTTGTTACATTTCTGACCCACATGGACTCTTTCAGCATAAACTATGGATCACTAATTACTCACGGACCTCGTCATTTCAAGTTTCTATGGCATTATGTTGGACAGTTTTTTATAACGCATTTACAACAATGCAGTACGCCGCGCCGCCGCCGCTTGGAATCTACTGTGGAGAAATAAAAACTCACATTATCTTCAAAGAACTCCTGTGCTGCAGCATGCTGTATGTGTAAACTTTGCTTGCAAAAAAAATCGTTGCAATCACATCATAGATATTGATTTCTTGGTGAATCTTTTCTAAAATCACTTTTTTTAATAATTTCTAGTGTATATTCTTTGTATTTTTTACACAGAAACGAAGCAATTTCTTGGTAGTATAATTAACTACAGTTCATTTTTCTTGCGAAATATTTATGTAGAGACATTTTCAATGTCTTTCTGTGAAAAAAATTTAATATCTTTTGAAATTTCTCGAAGTAATATAACGTAAGTATACCGATAGCGGGCAGGCACGGCAGGCACCCAGTTGTAGCTGCCACTTTAAGTTACTCTATGAAAATCTACAACAAATGGACGAACTTAACATCATATTTAAGATCTAGTACGATTTGCCTTTACAAAATCGCAAACAATAGCGGAAATCTTAAGAAATCTCATTACATTGCAAAATTCCGAGTATAAAAGAAACGCGTTATTGAATTCAGCCATTTTCAGCCATTTGTTTAAGCATTAGTGTAAGAATAGCGTTTTATTTCTTTAGAAATTCTATCGAGTCAGAATGACTTTATTTCTAAGTTTTTCATGCCAGTCATTGTAAATACTAAATTCAAATTCAAAAATGTGAAAATTTAATTTTTTTTTGCTTTCACCTGACGAACAAAAGGAACAATTCGTCCCTAAATCTGTCAACTGTTCAAAATTGCAAAATGACGAAATATAAGGTCGTTACTCGAATGTTAGCTTTAGAGGTTTCAAATGGTTTATCCATAGCTGGAGCTATTAAGAAGAAACAAAATGTAGGTCTGTAATTCTTCTAGTCCTTTCGATAAGAATAAAAGTTATAAGTCAAGTAATCGATTTGTATTTCGTCGAATTTACACTAAGGACAGTTAAGGAAAACCATTACCGTATGGGGTCGTCACGCACAGATCTATGTTTTTAAGACACCTCACCCCTGTCACACGAGCCTGAACTCCCCCCCCCCCCCCTCAGAGCGTGACACACAATCGTCAAAATTGAGAAGTAGTGTTAATTTGTCAATTTGTATGCTGTGGTTAATTTTTTCTCTATTGTTAAATCTGACATTTAACAATTGTAGCTTACAGTAGACAACAATGATGACAGGGATATTTTATGAACTTTCACCATAAGCGACAGGTATAGACAACGAGAAGGCAGATTTAGGAACACAAACATTTTAAACAACAGATACAGGAGCACCGTGACCAATCTTGATGTTGGCGCTTCTATTTCACAAGAAATTTGAAAATCCATCACCATTCTGCCGGAATCCGAGGAAATCACTCCTACAATCGATTTGACAGGTCTGAATCAAAAAGCCATTCGTTAACCGACCATTCTGAACAGAAATCTAAAAAATAAATTCTAAAATTTCTCGATCATCATAAGTAATCGAGGGCAAAATCGAGGGGTAACCGACTATTTTTTTCTAAGAGATTTTTGTGATTTTTTGAGATTTTTTTGATTTTTAGAGATTTTTTGTGATTTTTGTGATTTTTTGAGATTTTTTGGGATTTTTTGAGATTTTTTGAAATTATTACGGACTTTTTTAAATCTTTTTAAGATTTTTTTGGATTCATTGGGAATTGAAATGAATGTGATTTTGGATATGTATGTAGCGAAAAGTGTCTTCCATTTGAATTTTTCATTGAATGTTTTAACAAGGTTACTTGTTATTGTCAAAATATTGTTATGAAAACGGGGCTTAGGGATCGTTCCTTTGTAGTAGCGAATATTAATAAACTTGTGTTCATTTAATAATTTTGGTTGCAAGCGGCCTTCAGTACTCCAATCGTACCACATGCAAAGTACGCCTATCGGTTTTCCTGATTGTATGAATGCGGTCGACTTTGTAAAACAGGTTTCTTTAAAGTTTCTTCCATTTATGAAACTAAAACTGAGCACATGACAAACTAGGAAAGAGTTATCTATATTAAATATACACTAGTCACCAACGTTTATGTGATCAATTTGAGTAACATCTGTAACAAGATTGTCTCGATTGTGGATGGTTCGTTCTATATTATCAATCAAATATTTGTTAATTCAATAAGGCATCTTTCATTTTCTCAATACACTTACGATCTTTGTCCCAGGCCTTGTCATAATTTTTTTCACGTACTCTAAATAGTCGATCGCTGCTCACTTTGGTTTTATTGTTATTTAAAAACCAAACAATAGCGGACTTTCGGACTTTCTTTTCGCGGCCAGTGCTGCTAGATACAATAGCGTATATGTCGTTCTCTTTCAAATTTAAAAACTTTTCAGAATAATCTTTTAATAGCACTTCGCCTGTGATACCAGATAAAACATGTTTATCCTGTTGAATCTCATCCATATCACCATCGTCAGATTGATAATCACTTTCGTCAATGTAACTGATATCGTTTTCCCCTTCGTCTTCATCGTCATCATCGCTCATGTTTTCATAATGAAAATCTTTCTCGAATACTGTAGGAGTGATTTGGCAGTGAAAATCCAATTGATGCAATTTAATTCCGAGACTTTGCATATCACTCGACACATCAGCCCCAGCATTTTCAATTTGTTTAATGATTTCTTCCTTAGTAAGTATCGGTGTCGGTTGCGATTGGTCCATATTTCTTTTTTTATAAAAGCGTGGAAATTTTATTTGATCGGAGTAATTGTTAATTATATCAGCTTGTAGTTGGATCTTGTTGATTCTGTTTATAAACTCCATCATTGTGAAATTAACTACGTTAGAATACATGGACGAGAATGACCTTGCCTGCCTGAACAGCTGCTCACAAGGTTGACTTCCCTGTAAATATGGAAATTACTCATACTCGGACTCATAGCTAAGCAAAAGCGAACTCGCAAAATTTTTCCTAATATGGCATTTCCGAGATTGATTCATAATTCATAATTTATTTAAAATCAAATCAAAATTGATCATCAACGAAAAAAGCGTGATCATCAAATCAACTGATTTTTTTGTGGTGGTCATCATTATTTCTTTTTGTCGTTTGTTTTGACGAGACTAATGAAAATTCCAAGTTTCGCGAAAAATAAAGTTTTTGAAAAATCGTGATGATCACTATAAAAAAATCAATTGATTTGATTATAACGCTTTTTTTGTTGATGATAAATTTTGATTTGATTTCAGAAATTCGATTTGATTTTGATTTTTTAACCCTTGACAAAAATAAAATTAAATTTGTTAAGTTGAGTTTTCGAGTAAACCTTTCCCGATGAGGCATAATAAATACACATTAGGGTGGTCCAAAAAACTAAGTTATTAAAAAGTCTGGGGCCCCACCCCTAAAAAGTTTCTAAATGTGTCCCTGATAAAAAGTGTATATGTAGCCATCTGAATCCAAAGCCGTCCTGAGGGTTCCCCGAAGCAAAATATTCAAAAAAGCGTGAAAATCGTGTAAAACGTAGGTTTTAAGAAAAGTGCATGAAACTTGTGAAAAATGAGGAGCGGTTTTAGGGCAACTTTGGTTTATTCCGTTCAAAATAGTCCCGAGAAAATACTTTTTCATGTGGTGGGCGCATTCGAAGTGTTTCGATGTCAAGAGAGTCCGTCAAGTGGCTTTCTTAGCTCACAACTTCTTTGCTCTAGGCCTCGGTGAGTTTCACAGTTTTTGGAAAACGGTCTTCTATGAAATTTTGAGTCTAGATAGGACTTCAAAATAACGCCTAAACAGTTTGTCTTGGAAACATAAAATTCATTAAGTCTGAACAAAAATTTATTTTTCGAGAACCTCCATGAAATTTCATGAACTTCCATGAGCCTGCCTAAGTGGCCGTCCGTGTGTTTCGTCATTATTTGGCTATTTTAGGAAGGACTAATACTATAAGAGTAGAAAAATGCCAAAAGTCACTTTAAATGACAGCTAAATGCTTGCTGGTGATGCCTTACACGTAGGCATGTCACTCTACTCGAACTCATACGGAGATTATTAAAATTTTGAACGAATTTTAATTATTTCTTGATTTTTGCCGATTATTGTGCGGTAGACACAAAAAATTGTTAGAAAAATACTTTTATTGAAATTTTGCGTACATCTGTGAAAATTCATATGAAGTTCGAGTAGAGTGACACGCCTACGTGTTAGGCATCCCCAGCATGCATTTACCTGTAAATCAAAGTGACTTTCGTCATTTTTCTACTCTTATAGTATTAGTCCTTCCCAAAAAAGCCAAATAATGACGAAACACACGGACGGCCACTTAGGCAGGCTCATGGAAGTTCATGAAATTTCATGGTGGTTCTCGAAAAATAAATTTTTGTTCAGCCCTAATGAATTTTATACTTCCAAGTCAAACTGTTTAGGCGTTATTTTGAAGTCCTATCTAGACTCAAAATTTCATAGAAGACCGTTTTCCAAAAACTGTGAAACTCACCGAGGCCTGGAGCAAAGAAGTTGTGAACTAAGAAAGCCACTTGACGGACTCTCTTGACACCCAAACACTTCGGATGCGTCCAGCACATGAAAAAGTATTTTCTCGGGACTATTTTGAACGGAATAAACCAAAGTTGCCCTAACACCACTCCTCATCTTTGACAAGTTTCATGCACTTTTCCTAAAACCCACGTTTTACGCGGTTTCCACGTTTTTTTGACTATTTTGCTCTGGGGAACCCTCAGGACGGCTTTGGATTCAGATGGCTACATATACACTTTTTATCAGTGACACATTTAGAAACTTTTTAGAGGTGGGGCCCCGAACTTTTCGACAAGTTAATTTTCCCATGCATTTTTGGACCACCCTAATACACATCAATTCAACTCAATGATTGATATTTTCATATATCGATTCTTTGGTAATTATCTATACTTTGACAGTGATATTAGAGAGTGTCAGACTGCAATCAATAAATCCAACAAAACGCTAAACGCTAACGGTAAAGGCAAATGTCCAGATTTGACAGAAATGACTCTGTCAATTTGCAAAATTGAATTTATCGTTAGTGTTTAGCGTTTTTGTTGGATTTTGTGGTTGCAATCTGACGCTCTCTAATTATGGGAAAATGATAATACAAATCGATATTTGACAACACAATTTTTGAAAATCATACGGTAACGGAGAACTAAGAACCAAAAATTTATGGAAAATAACAATGACATATTGATTGTTCTTTTGCAGAATGTCGGTTCTTGTTTTCCCGTCACAGTATTAATTATCATTGATCACTACCTGTAAATCCGGAGCAAACAAATATTCTCCAAATTCGTTCTGCTCTTCTTCTTCCGAAAGTTTCATCAATTGTTTAACAAGCGAGTGTGCATTAAGTTCGATGCAAAGGTAACAGTTTGTACTAACAAAGCACTCCTTTAATGTGCACTCCTTGCAACTTTTTATCCATGACCGCCATATTCGAAAGAAAAACAAACCATACCACTGTTTGTATACTCGTTCTGCTGAAGACATTGAAACATCGAGATGAGAATATAAGCAGTAATTTACTGCTTTAAGGAGCATTACAGTTCCCTCACTTTCAGGAACGTGACTAATAAGGCATGTAATTACTTGTTTAGAACATATTTTTTCAACGGAACGGAAGTTTTGGCGATCTTTCGGATCAATATCGGATGGAGTTAATAAATGTTTATCTTTAGATACCGATTGTATAAGGTACCACAAATGAGCAATTGAAATAAGCTTACGACCGACTGGCATTCGTCTTGACGTTTTCAATAATCGATTCCTGCACTTCGTTCCAATGTGAACATTGTCTTGTGTAAACGTTATTTCATTAGCGCTGCCACAGGAGAACCATTCACAGTTCAATAAATTTAAATCGGTTACTCCTATTTGGCTTTTGAATTTCATTACTTTCGAGTGACGTGGATCACCATCAGATGCATAATTGTCCACTGGAACACTTCGCGACTGAGGTTGTGCCAATTGTACGTAACAATTCGATGAGATCACATTATTTGTATCATCGTAGTGTTGTTGGATTTCTTTCGCATTGCGAGCTTTGAATGAAAAAGGAATTGGCATTCCATTTTCGCTCAGTGGTAAAGCAAAACCAACCAGTTGATTATTAGTAGGGTCGTAAGACACGGTTCGAATTATTGTCGTTGCTTCTTCTGACAACGAAACACGAAACGGCAAATTTCTTTCTGTTAAATATGTTCGCAATTCCTGTACTCGAAGCTTACCCTCTATAATTACAGGTTTGTTGTCTTTTATATATTCATTTACTGTAGATAACGATGGCCAGCAGAGCGCAAGATTTGCATGTAACGTCGAATATGCCAAAGAACCTCCTATCATTTTCATGTAACCTGCGAATGCCTTGATGATATCGTTGTGTCGTTGCCCATATTTAGTTCGATTGGCATTCGATTGAGCTGAGCTAAATAACGACTTTAATACAATGGTATCGTCCGACTTTAATTTGTCATTTAAAGCTGGGAACAACTCGATTGGTTGTTTGGCACGATTTTCTTGAAGGTTTTTTATAGCAGTTTTAAGTCCTCTATTTTCTTTTACTAATGACTGAATCACTTTTTCATAGTTGTTAACAAAGTGCGGTACCTATAAGTCAAGACCTTTTTAGTTTGCAATGAATACAGTAATCCAAATATAAATGAGTGTTCATTTTTTGTTTTGTGTTTTGCGCTTATTAATATACCCCAGTCCAAAAGTATTCGATAATTATTGTTTTTGGTGTATTTCAACCAACTTTGTGAAGTCGCCAAAAATCGAAATCTCAACCGATTTTTAAGTTCTTTGACGTTTTGGAAAGGCTAAACTTTGTTCTTTCATTAAGGGAATTCACGACAACGATATATACGAAGTATATTTTTGTATATCTTGTATATCTCGTATATTTCGTATAAATCGTATATTTACACTAAAAAGTCTATTTTTTTATGAATTCTAGCTGAAAATTGTCTTCGGACCTATATATTTTTAATGAAATCCGTAGATCTGATGCTTATGAAGCGAGAGACAATTAGCTGGAAAAGTTTGATAATGTTTCCGATCCACAATTCAACGACAACAAGAACTCTCAAAGACTTGTTCACCGAACTACGTGTATTCGTAATTGTGGATCGGAAACATTATCAAACTTTTCCAGCTAATTGTCTCTCGCTTCGTAAGCATCAGATCTACGGATTTCATTAAAAATATATAGGTCCGAAGACAATTTTCAGCTAGAATTCATAAAAAAATAGACTTTTTAGTGGTTTGACAGTTCTTTGAAAATATACGAAAATATACGATTTATACGAGATATACAAGATATAAAACAATATACTTCGTATATATCGTTGTCGTGAATTCCCTTATTAAAAAATATTAGCCGAAAAAATTTCTAATGACAAAATTTTGAGATATTTAGCATTGTTTACATGCCTGCAAAGACGTCTAGTTCCTGACACGAATTTCGTGCAGACATCCAAACGATGTTAAATATCTCAAAATTTTGTCATTAGAAATTTTTTCGGTTTATATTTTTTAATGAAAGAACAAAGTTTGGGCTTTCCAAAACGCATAGGAACTTTAAAATCGGTAGAGATTTTAATTTTTGACGACCTCACAAAGTAGGCTGAAATATACCAAAAACAGTTAATTATCGAATACTTTTAGACTGGGGATGTTAATATAAACCCACAAATGGAAATAGGTTTTCAAATGAGAATTTTCAAAAGTCTCAATGATTTTTAAGATCACATGCTTTCTTTTGACACCAAAATAAACAATTTCCGTGCTGTACTTGCCGAGATATTTGCGAAAAAGTACGACCGACCCTCGAAAAACCATGTTTTTGGTCATCTTTTAATTTGAATCATGGGAGGCATGTACATTGTTGTGGAAAAAATTTGGAGATGTTCGGTTCAGGCGTTTAGAAAAGAAGTGGAGACGGATAGACAGACGGACGGACATCGTTTCTTTGTTGATTTGTCGTCTCAAGGCGATGATAAATGAGTCCCCCCAACTCTCGGGTCGTTCCATCCATATTACAATAAAATGGTTTGTAGTAAACGTATAGGACCTTTACTTCGTACGGGTCCAAAAACGAACAACAAAATTAGTTTTTATTCTACTATTACAGCTACATTTCTACTTTTGTAGCGATTTCTTTTTCATCTTACCGATGGTTTTTTGTCGAGATGAAGTTCTTGATGATGAAGCAACGACGACTTCGTTCATTACGGCATCCGCAGCTTCATCGTCGACAGAATAATCACTTTCATGTAAATAGTTTTTTTCTAATTCTTTCGCGATTAAAATATTTTCGGCAACTTCTTCCGAATCGGACGAAGAGCTATTCCGCCGTTGCGGTTGACGAGCTCTCCGAGTTGAAGTTGCCTTTTTCTTCGAAGATCGTGTAGTTCTGGTTGAAGCGTTTTTGATGTGCTGACCTTTCACATGTCGCTGGAAGTTGGATAAAGAAAACGTATATTCCGTTTTTGACTTTATATTCGAAATATGGAACACGGATTCCGGCATACAATTTTGTTTCCACGGATTTGAGCTCAAATGAAGAATTGCCTTCATCATTTGAAACAATTTTTATTTCAGCCATCTGAACATTTATTGCATGTGAATACTGCAAATATGTAATACATCCATTTCAAATTTTTTTCCAAAATAAAGAATAATTCCCCACCAACCTTTTCGTAAAAACTGGACGTCTTCTTCATCATCCAAGTTTGCACTAATCTAAACAAACGTTCTTGTTCGTTCAAATCAAATTTTTCAACCTCAAGCTCGTTCGCCATTGGATTGTTTACTTTAGATGAGATGTTATGAGTAACATCGCTCAACCTTTCTGGTACCGTACCTTGCTCATCCAAATCTTCATTTGATAAAAATATTTCAGCCACTGCTTGATCGCCTAAACCATCTGCAATAGGTAATAACTCTGGCAAGAGATTTGTACCTTTTGTGGAATGCACGCTTAACGTGGAAGAGGAAATATCTCGGGAAATATTAGTAGCTGTTAAAACATATAGGTATATTATTTGCTGTCATTAGCCCATCAAATTTTAATTCACCAAGTGTAGAAGGCAGACGAGGGGAATCATACACCTTAGGTACATCAACATTTCCAGCAGAGAGCTTCGTCATAATCTTGACTACGTTTACAATTTGATTGAAACTCGAGTTAAGACTTAATTTTTTTATAAAACTGCAACTTACCTTGAGAAGGCTTTTGTTTAAAATTAAAGAAGTCGTAACCTTTGACCAATATGTTGTTTTGGACGAATTCAACGATTTCTAGCAACATTTTCTTATGACCTGGCAACACGTAGAACTTTTCTGGAGCGGAACAGAGATCACCGTAATAATCATTCAAATTCGCATTATCCGGTATTCTTTCTTTCATTTCTGGTGATTTGGCATATTCAGTCATTTCGTCGATATCTTCTGAGGTTAAATTTTTAATGCTCACAGCGTTTCCGAACCCACGCATTCGTAACAAATTTTGAAGGTATTTTGGAACGCAACAGTACATTTTCATTTCTATGAACTCCTAGAATTTAGATTCGTCACCCATAATGATCTGAACAACAAAATAAGCCTCATTTATTATTATTCTAACTGATATTTCATATTATCAACTTTTAATAAATCAACTCACTTGAATCCACTAAATGACCTTTTCGAAAATATTAGTTTTGCTTACTTTGTTATTAAATGTTTACTTATTGAGAACACAATATTGTATGGTAACTTGCCGCGCAATTGTAAATAACATATATTTTTTAGAATACAATGCTTTAAAGCTTCAACGCAGAACCATTATCTAATCCGTTAATTGCCGTCGTAATGCAAATACTATTTTTGCGCAAACTTTTTAAATTGCTTGTAAACTTACAAGAACAATTTTTATACTCAAACGAGTCGACCATTTTTTTGAATTTTTTGTTTTTTGTTTTATTTGTGTGGTTTTGTTCGGTTTTGTTGTGTTTCTGAGATTTTTGTGATTTTTTGTGATTTTTGGGATTTTTTTTTTATTTTTTGTGATTTTTCAGGGATTTTTTTGAAGTTGGTTACCTCTCGGGCAAAATAGTTTGTAAATTTAAAGAAATTAAGTTTATCATTGAACGTGCGTGAACGAAAATTTGATTTAGCTTCAAGAATAATTTACGTACATACGTTTTTTTTCTATTTTTTCAAGTACTGAGCTGTATTTTTTGCACATTTGCCACATTCGTTGTGCCAGTCTGCTTTTTTCATTGAAAAATTCGAAATGTGACTGGCAAATCTGACCACTTCCCTAACCTGTATGTGGCGTTCTCGAGCACATCTCGGCACATTTACTGTCAAAGTTTTCAGATGTACATTGACCCATGGCAAATGTGCGACGGGAACGACAAATGTGCCACTTGAAAAACAAATGTGGAAATGTGAAAACACATGTCCACAATTCTCGACTCAGAACGACTTTTTCGATAAAAAAAGCACAACAAATGTGGGTACAGGGGCAAGAAATACAGCTCAGTACTTAAAAAAATATGTAAAAATGTACGTAAATTTGAAAAAAAAAACACAAAAAAGTACGGATCACATAATATGTCGACGAAATTCTTTTTGAGCCTACACGCATCCTAAACGGCCTCCCCTAAAATACACGAAACATAAATTTGGAAATGTATGTGAGAGGTTGGGTTCAGTTACAGCGACTTGCATAAATTTACAGGGTATACGACGAGTTGCGTATTAGACACTGAACAATACAGTTTCATACTATTAAATATTGTAGACATTATTACTCGTAATATTTCTGCATTGATCCATTGTACGGATTGCAGACACAGCGCTGTGTTAACTTTTAACAATTCCCGCAACTCCCTGTTCGGAATGGTCGGTTAACGAATGGCTTTTTAATTCAGACCTGTCAAATCGATTGGAGGAGTGATTTCCTCGGATTCCGGCAGGGTGGTGATGGATTTTCGAATTTCTTGTGAAATAGAAGCGCCAACACTTGAATTTTAGGAGTTTCTTGGAAAAATTTGGTAAATTATGTTGAATCTAGACTGATATTCTCACGCCAAATACCACTTTCAAGCGTTTTCGACTTTTTTTAACAACCAAAAATGTGAAAAAAAACGAAAATCCTGCCACTCTACTTTCCTTAAAGAGACAGCTACCGGTACATTTACTTTATTGTTGTTTTGCTTGGTCGGTACTTTAAAATTAGTAAATCTTTTGTATTGCTTCAATACAACCAAATTTGTTGATAAATCAACAAAATAGTACAAATAGATTTTTTAAGCAAGGGACGAATAACAAGGACAAAGGCTGATTTCGGCGTATCTAGACCGCTTCAGTACACCTGTGTCTTGCTAGGACTATGTGTAAATCAGCAACCAGCACAATACATAATTAGAATGAGCAATCATTCCAAGTGTATGGACTTAAATACACTGCTTCGTCGTTTTTTTATTTAGACTGCTAGATCCTACTTCTAGCTATTTGTTGGATCTCACACATCCAACATTTTGATGAATCTCTCACATCCAACATTTTGTTGAAGTGCTAAATTAAAAATTTAGACTTCATAATGAAAATGAAAGCTGCTATTTTGTGAAGAATATCAGCAGTGTTTGCTTTCGAAAAACACCAGAACATTACTAAAAGTCTTTATTTCTACTTTTTAGTTAATTTGTCAACAAATTTTGAAGTATCGAAGCAATAGCAATACAACACGGTGGTGGTGAAAGAGAAAAAAGTTTTTTTGAAAAGGCTTCCAAAAATTTGTTGTGGTTTTCGAAAAAGGGACTCCAATAAAGTTCAAAACAGGTTTCACTTGATTCCAATCAGATCCTTCCCCGTGCACCTATACGAGATTTTCGATTTTTTTCCTTCCATAGGGCTGATTTTTTAAAAAAAATTCGATTTCTTCTGGTTTTTCCTACTGAAAAGTTTTTAAAATTTGAGAAACTTAGAAAAAAAAAATTTTGGAATTTTTCGGAAACGATTTATAGATCGGTCAATCACAAAATGTGCTTTTTTGGTCATTTTGGAGCGTTTTCGGCCACTAACTCTCACAAGATCAATCAAATCGGCTTTATGATATTTTTAATGGAAAGCCACATTAATTTCCTTTCCAACGACGCCCCACATGAGACATTTGATAAAGAATTGGATTTTCGGCGTCGATTACAGTTTGCTGATGTTTGTTACTTTTCAGTCACATGATGGGCTTTGAGCTCCAATCTTCACGCGTTAACTGGAAACTTCAAGATTTTATTCTTCCTGGAAATTTTGAAGTTTTACAACCTCCAGACTTCAGTCGGAAGGAATTAATGTCTGAAAAGAAATTTTTGTGGAAAGCCACTAACATTACCTTTCCAACGACACCCCACTTGAGAAATTTGTTGAAAATTTGAATTTACGGCAGTTATTTGAGTGAAGGTAATTTTAACGACTATATCGCTGCTCTGGCCATCACCTCCTCTCAAAGAATAAAACTTTGACCATTGAGAATTTCATGTCTAAATTATGAACTTGCTAACTGTATTTACAATTTGCTTACATCATGTATGATAAACATTAATAATCAAAGTCAAGGGAGTGTCCACATCAATAAGATGTGACAAGTAAAAAGATGAATAAAAATTGTGGTCTTAACCCATTAAAAAAAATAATAGTTTTTGACTCGACGGCTTAGAGTAAAGCGAAACGTAAATATACCTTTTGCTCTTTCTAAAATTAATAACAAATTGATTTTGTTGTCAGTTGAACCAATATTTTTGGAAATGTAAGCCTTTGAAATGCGAAAGTGTTTGAGAGTATATTAAACGTTATTATTTTTAATAATGACGATGACGATGTTGGGAAAAATCAATTCTGCGGAAAAAAAACATATATTATTTGTTTTAGTGTCGACTAATGTCAAATCGAAAATTAATTTTGTTGCAGCATTTATTAGCATCCAGCATCTATGGAAACCCGTTCGGTGTCAACAATTATCATTTCTATGTACTTACATTTTGTTCAGCACACCCACTACGAAAATTGTTACATTTACTTCCCAAATGTGATGCGCAAAAATAAAAAAATGCAGTTCTCAGGCATCATAGTATTCGGAAGTAGTTTCGTCCCGCACTAACAGAAACTGAAATCAACTTAAATATAATTTTATGAAAAGAAGAACGTGCACAATGTCGATGTTGAAATTGAATCGTGTGACAATTTTTCATAGAAGTTCTGTTCTGTGGAATTGTCTTTGTAAAAAAGAAATAGTGTGCACTATGCGCAGTTGTTGTTCAGGGCAACGTAAAAATTGAACATGTGCAATTTGCGTCCTTGCTGTCTATAAAGAACTGAATTGGGGTTTTTTCGTCTCTTGCGATCCAAATAACTTTTTGCAAAATAATGGTAACGTACTATGAAAACAATTAGCGTCAGTTATAAAGAAAATGGCAGCGCGCAAAGACATGGACAAACTGGTGGACGCATTATTAGCAAATGTAAGTAGAAACGATAAATAAATTTCAGCGAAACATATGCAATGCAAGTACTGCTTGAAAATGTAGTGTTTTGAGTATATAAAACGACTTAATTTTTTGACGCCACCAGAAGGAAAAATGCTAAGAAAAAATGGCGCACCGCAAAGCTTGTCTGTTTATGTTAAAGAAAAATTGCATATGAATCGTTTTTTGTTTGACATAATATTTTGATACTATTGTAGATATTTCATTCTCAGTCGAAAGCGTTAGAGTCAGTAGCAAAGAAGATTGCTGGTGATTCAGGCCGCCGTGGAGGTGCAGGCCACAATAAGCGGGGTTCGAAGCGTGGTAGTGGACGTGGCGGTGGCCAAATTGGGAAAATGAAAGGCGCCGTTGGTGGTGGTTGTGTCACTGGCCAAGGAAGAACTGCTGGGCGTGGACGGCATTTTTCGCCTTAAATTTTCTTAAATTTAGGTTGTCCGATCGGGATGAGAATTTTACGGGAGGTTTATCACACCGAAATATGCCTTCCCCACAACTCTAAGAAAAATCGGTCGAAAATTTTTCTTTGCTCTCATAAGGCATTTTTTCGCCTTAGATTTTCTAAAATTTTGAAAATTTAGGTTGTCCGATCGGGATGAAAATTTTACGGGAGGTTTATCACACCGAAATATGAGCCAAAAATGATTTTCAGTCCAATCGGACTAAATCTGCC
>CM055403.1:83913406-83927978 GCA_029228625.1 Pseudolycoriella hygida | reverse complement strand
AAATTTAGGTTGTCCGATCGGGATGAGAATTTTACGGGAGGTTTATCACACCGAAATATGCCTTCCCCACAACTCTAAGAAAAATCGGTCGAAAATTTTTCTTTGCTCTCATAAGGCATTTTTTCGCCTTAGATTTTCTAAAATTTTGAAAATTTAGGTTGTCCGATCGGGATGAAAATTTTACGGGAGGTTTATCACACCGAAATATGAGCCAAAAATGATTTTCAGTCCAATCGGACTAAATCTGCCTTCCCCAGAACTCTAAGAAAAATCGGTCGAAAATTTTTCCTTGCTCTTATAAGGCATTTTTTCGCCTTAGATTTTCTAAAATTTTGAAAACTTAGGTATATTTCAAAATGCTAAATATCACAATGCTAAATTTGATGTGTTCCTGTTGTATTTTTGATGTAAAAATGTTGTATAAATGTTGCATGAAGTGGTAAAAGTGTTGCATTTTTGTGGGCTTTACGTTAATAAATGATGTATAGTTGTTGTACAAGTGATGAATTTTTGTGTGCCAATAAGAAATCTTTAGGCGAACAAAAATGCAACAAATTTACATCAATTGCGCCACATTTTTATTACATTTGTAACACATCAAAAAAAGCATCAACTGTGGTAATTGTGATGTATAATTGTTGTAAAAGTGATGAACTTTTGTGGGCTAAGTTAGAAATCTTTAGGCCCACAAAAATGCAACAAATTTAATCAATTATGACACATTTTGACTACGCTAATAACACACAAAAAAAACTAAACTGAGGCATTACTGTGGTAATTGTGATGTATACCTGTTGTAAACTTTTGTATGCTCAGTTAGAAATCTTTAGGCCCTCAAAAATGCAACAAATCAACATCAATTATGCCACATTTTTACTACATTTGTAACACATCTAAAAAAGCATCAACTGAGATATTACTGTGGTAATTGTGATGTATAGATACTTGTTGTAAAAGTGATGAACTTTTGTGGGCTAAGTTAGAAATCTTTAAGCCAACAAAAATGCAACAAATTTCATCAATTTCAACACATTTTGATTACGCTTATAACGCAGCAAAAAAAAGCTTCAACTGTAGTAATTGTGATGTATACTTGTTGTAAAAGTGATGAACTTTTGTGGGTTAAATTAGAAATCTTAAGGCCAACAAAAGAAACAGATTCAATAGGCGCACTACAACTCTTCTAGCTCGTATGACACAGATAGCTCTTATGGCCTTGTTCATATTCATATGCATTGGAAATAAAATAAGGGATATATGACTAATTTCTCTTCACTTCGCTCTAAATGCCTAAATGGTAATAAAATAAATTCATAGATGTGAGTCAATGGGACTTAACAGAGCTTATTTTCACCCGCAATTTTCACGTGTAGTTTGCTTTAAGTCAAGCTATGATGGCAATGAAACTCATGTAGCTTGGCGTAGTTGCGTTTTGATCTCCTCTCGGAAAATGGCATTCCATCGCATTATAAAAATCATTCATATCCTCTCAAATCATCAATTTCAGATATCCACTTCAGAAAATTCTTCAGAGTAAAAGCTAAAATCAACATAAACTTTAGGAGAACTCACAATTCAGCCTATGGAAAATTCGCTCACGCAAGAGTTACTTCTTCTACAACTCATGGCAAGTAGTATGGGAGTAGGTCTCTTGAGTGTGCCACCGAAACAGTTAGTATTATTGATACATATTTGTTGTACAAATGCTGCATGAGGTGGTAAAAGTGTTACATTTTTGTGGGCTCTGCGTTTAAAAAAGATGTATGATTGTTGCAAAAGTGATGAACTTTTGTGGCTATGTAGAAACTTTTATACTACAAAAACACAACAAATTTACATCAATTATGCCACATTTTTAATACATCTCAAAAATCTCCTACTGTGGTCCTGACCTGATTTTTTTTTACCTGGTTCTGACCTGGATTTCCAGGTCGGAAAAAAACCAAATCGGGTTGACTTGGTTTTATATAACGAATAGTAGAAAATATTTTTTCAATATTTTTTGAAATCTAAAGTACCGAAAAGTAAGGTTGATCATCGGGCAAATATCTCAAAATGCTACGCTTCGAAAATTGTGCTGTACAGTCTGACATTTGTTGACGAAGGATTTTAATTGTTTTTAAAACATACGATGGAAAACATGCGGGGTCTGTGTGCAGAAAAGCAAATGAAATAATCCGAAAAGTTCTTCAGTAAGGAACAACCAATTTTCTAAGCTGAAGCAAATTTTGTACTCTTATGCTTTGAAAAGATATGCAATAACAAAAAATAAAAATTAAAGAATATTTTGTATAAAGTACGAAAAAAACCTTAAGATTTGATTTTTTTTATATTTCAGTATTTGCTCAACTAGATTGATGTTGACCAAATTGTTGTTAACATGAATGTTAGCGTCCTTATCTTACAGAATAGGTAACACAAAATAATAGAATATCTTAAAATCAATCGATCAATGGAGAATTTCAAAGATATTTGGAGCTGCCACAATTTCCACAAAGTTTTCGCGTCTGTATTGAGCTTTTGAAAGTTGGATGATAAAGGATGCGTGTTCCTAAGCTCAAATTTTTGCAGCTCATCGTCGACTGTGAGGTCGAGAGAGATATTTCAGCAGTTACTCACCTCATTACACCTTGCAGGTGTGCGTTGCAATCAAATACTCTACAAGCTAGTATGTGATTACGGAGTTGGTGTAGACAGGGCCTTTTATAACGTACAAGCTCGGGTGAAATATATACCCCAGGCCCAGTCCACCCCACTTTTTATAAATGCACCCCAGTGCATTCCAGTGAAACTCATTTTCAACTTTAAAGTTCAACTCATTTTACATTTTATACACGACCTTTGTCCATTACAAGCAAAATAAAAGACAACATTACTTATTGAAAAAGTTGGAACATTCAATTGAAAATTTGAGCCCTCTCAATACAAAATTTGGGCCACCTCGATGAAAAATCTCCCCAGTCCAAAATCCTTATAAAAAGCTCTGAGTGTAGAGATAAACTATTTTTAGAATCTGAGTAAAAATTTTGTCTGACAGTATTTGTTTGGTCCAACCAAGTTTTAAGATCAATGGACGCTTGGCAAATTTGTCGCCTACACTTGTGCGCAAAAATATTCGTTTTTCAATGATTTCTCTGAACCAACATTTTTTTTTTAAAAAAAGTAACACGACAATTCTCACTGGTAATATGTTGTTTAAAAAAAAAATTGGTTTGCAGGTGATAGCTCAACTGACTCCTACAAAAGTGAGCAGTTTTCGTAAATTTATGTCATCATCCGAAGCAATTTTTTATTCACAAGTAACACATTGACAATAATTGTCGTACTGCTTTTTTAGAAAAATATTTTGAATCAGTGAAGTCATCGAAAAGCGAATATGTAGGCTACTTTGCCAAGTGTCTATTTATCTGAAGTAGTGAATATCAACTTTATGTGAATCGGTTTTTGTCATAATATAAGTTCCTGGAACTTATTTCCAGATTTATTATTTTAAGATAAAAAAAAATCAGGTCGACCTGATTCCATCAGGTCAAAACCAGAACGGGTCATTTTTGACCTGGTCTTTTTTCGACCTGGTTTTTTCGGGTCGAACCTGAATCTAACCAGGTCGACCCGACCTGATAGTAATCCTTGTAGGCATTACTGTGGTGATTGTGATGTACAACTGTGGTAAAAGTGATGGAATTTCGTAGGCTAATTCGAGTTCTTTAGGCCAACAAAAATGCCACAAATTTACATCAATTATGCCACACTTTGCCTACGTTCGAAACACATCACAAAAGCTACTACTATGGTAATTGTGATGCATAATTGTAGTAAAAGTGATGAAATTTTGTGGGCGGATTAGAATTCTTAAGGCCAACAAAAATGCTTCAAATTTACACCAATTATGCCACAGTTTGACTATGTTCGTAACACGTCACAAAAAGCTACTACTGTGGTAATTGTGATGTATTATTGCTGCAAAAGTGATGAACCATTTGATAGCTAAATAAAACGACAGATAATTATTAATATTATGATTTACAAATTAACTGTTGCATCCTGGCAACGTTTGGGAAAAGTAGAGTAGAAGACTTTTATTTATTGTAATTAGCTTTTTGAAAAAATCGTATTTTTACAGTCTTTTTTACAACAGTAGTGCTGTTTTACAGTGTTGCTTTACAATTAAAAAAAAATTAGAGAATTTATATTGCAACAGATATATGGAATAGTCAGTGCGTCTATTTGATACTCACTGTGAGAGAGAAGTTTTATAAAAGTACAAAAAAATATGTCACAAATGTTTTTCAAACTAATTAAATATTTTGTTAGTTGGTACTTATTGCTAGATATCACAACCAAAAATAATTTTGATAGATAAAATTCGATATTTGTATAACTTTTTCAAAAAAGATTTTTAACAAATCTTTTGAAAAACGATTATATTTTTGCGACCAAATGTCGGCTATACATTTAGGCAAGAGGAGGTTGTTCCCATCAGTTGCGCGTAAATATCTCAATCAGACGCGCGTTTCTCTACAATTATATAATCACATATTTAATGGCGTTCCGAATCACTCATCTGACCGCTCTGCACCCGCACACCGATGCGACTGAACATTCTGTGAGGTGGACACAAAAGAATAATTGAATTGAAAAAGAATGTATGTATCGTATTGTAATTTCAGGTCCTCTGCAAAATGAAGTATCAGATGTTGCATATTTATTTTTCTGACAAAATAAATATTCTGAATCTACACATAAAAGTATTGAACGTTTATTTTTTGGCTATAAAAGAGGAATATTTTCTGAACTAAAATAAGTCTCTCGTGTCATCCCGTGGAGGACACATTTTAGCAGACTAGAATATTCTGCTACTTTGGCAAAAAAGAAACCAAACTGTTTTACTGGAGTTGCGATGTATACTTCCTTAAAATATTTTATACGGAAAAATGTGCCAGTCCTGCGTTTCGAAACATCTAAAATCAGATGGGGTGACACATATATCTAGAATTATGTTAGAAATGCCGTTATTTTGTCAGGAGTAACATAGCAAAGCATAGCACACACAGCTGGAAATCCTACATTGGATTTACGTACATTTCAAACAGTTCGATTTCAAATCAAAATTTAATAATTTGTGTTATTTTGAGCATTGAATATTTTCAACGCCTTCAAATAGTTTTGCGCCTTTTTAGACTTTTTGATCTCCACTATCTCTTCATCTGTCGCTGTGACTTCCACTGGATGTTTGTAATCCGACAAATCTCCGTTGGATTGGATATATTGAGCGAGGTTTTTCCCGTCACTAGTCTTTTCCGGAAAGATAAAGGCCGGCTGAAATCTTGACTGTAACGTCATCTTCACCCATCCAAAAGTTACGTCAGGGCTTGTGGAACGTGGAACGTGGAACCTCCACAACTGTTTAGAAAATATTATTATAATGACCCACGGCGGGCTGTAACCACTTTTAACCAGCTAATTTATAGGCGTTAACAATAATACCTGCATTTTTTTTCCTTTGACGAACTCAACGTTTCTTCCATTTTACGGTTGTCAGATGGCTTTTTTGGCGCTGTCTTCAAATGACTTTTTTCATTTCTTTCTCTACCTGATGGATCTACCTTTTTTTCCACTTTATTGCGCTGGGCAGATGGTTTTTTCGCTTTTTTATCTTCACATTTCTTGTCTGTAATAAGTTTGAGTGCAATCAGCTTACATCGATCCTTTAGATGTTCAAGAGCTCACTATCAAGCATTCTCTTCTTTACGTCTAAATCATAGATACCGGAGCTTCAAATAAGTGTTAAGCTTGAGAGTGCTATCTGGCGGTTGACCTATGTGTCATTAGGGTAACGAAGGTAGGTTGGGCGTTTAGTTAACTACCAATAACCGTAAAAGTCACAATTGTTATGAACTCCCCTTCCCTGTCTCGGATCGGACAGGATAAGCGTTAACGACTTCATATATTGAATATCGTATAACCTTATCGCTTCACAATATGCTCAGTGGCCGCAATGAACATTAACTTGCTTGCCGTAACTCAGAAATGGAACAATGGGCGTACTCCTGCGCAATCAAACGCACGCGCGTGCGAATAGTAATTTGACTATTCGCACGCGATAAATTGATTTAATGAAGAAATGTCACCTGTACAAGCAAAATCTCATTTAAGAAAATCGAATTGTTGATTCATAGAATGAAAAGCGAATCGCGCTGAACACTAACTCAGAAAATTACCAACAACGTATTGTAACTACGAGCTCCAATCAACGTTATATACAAAAAACAAAATTGAAAATGACAAAAAGTATATAGACGTTGTTACATAATTGCCCCGCTGGGAAAATTTATTGATGTTAGCAATAATACCTGTCAGATTTTCCTCCTCCGACGAGCTGGATATTTCTTTAATTTTATGTTTCTCCTTGCCTGTAGCTGCCTCCTCCGACTCTGATGAATTTGCCATTTTTTCGATTTTGCTTCGCTTGGTGATTGATTTTCTCGTATTTTTAGAAATTTTTTTGCATTTCTTGTTGTCTGTTATAAATTAAAGTGCAATCGACTCATATTAATTGGTGTATGTAATAAAATACCTGAACCATAATTCTCTAAATCTGATGAACTTAACACCGCTTGTATTTTGGGACTCTTCTCCGACGGCAACAAATCGTAGAAGATGAAACTTTAAGTAGATTCAGTCGAACAGGCCAAGCAGAGTACCGTTCTAAAAGAAATTTCCGTCGAAAAAAGCGGCGACTGCACGAGAAGAAAGTTTTGATCGAACTTGAGAAGTTTGGTAATAGGAAGAAGACTTGGACCTTTTACAGGAAAGTGAACGAATCGAGAAACGGTTAAGGTCGACCAGCCTTTGATTTGTGGACAAGAATGGATTGGCCTTAGCAGGTGAGAAAAGGTGTGAGATGTGGTGAGTACTTTAAGGAACTGCTTAAGAGTGCATTTCAGGAAACTTCGCACGGCCATGAGGTAACGTGTCGCGGAATATTGATCTTTAATGGCTTATTTGATTTTTCCTTCCAATAGAGACTTTCGCAGAAGAACACTTTTTAGACCCGTACAAAAATATGAAGTTCTTCGAAAACGTTTGTAACGGGTCGATCCGAGAGTATGAAGGCAGCATCGATCATGGTCCGGAGATGACGCATCAGCAAAAAAAAACATATGCAAGGGACCTGTACGCATCAGAATAGATGTGGCAAGCAGAATAGATGTTGCAGAAAGACGTCGAACTAAATCTAAATAAACGTCGATATCAAATTGTATTGGAAATTGCCGAAAAGGCAATAAAAACCCGTCCGAACTGTAAAAAAAAATTCCAAAAAAATTAAGGAAATTCATACTTCATATAGACAAAAAAGTTCCACTCAATCTCAATTTACTCCATCACATATCAAAAAACGATTTTGGGCTACGGTAGTACCTACCTACCTACCTTAGTCCCTAAAGGAGAGGCCTCGAATCTATACTTTCATGAACAAAAAGTTTCGCTTTTTTACTCTACAACAATGCACAGAGGTAAAAAAATCGTTCTTAGTGTATATCTCGGACAAGATTATACCGATTTCAGGCAAATCATGGGCGCGCGGTAGCATTGCGCCCGTGACGCAAGTCCCCATACAATCAAAAAAATCAGAAATTTTTTTTCGTAGACTGCGGAACCATATATACAGCTAAGTTTTGACTTTTTTCCCTTGCGACGTACTCCCCTGAGACCTAGTTTGTCGAATTCTACGTAAAATTTTGATTGAAATCGACCTTTCACTCATTAAAATCGGTTCAGTGGATCCGAAGATATGACCTTTAGAATATCGTCATTTTCCATACAAAATGTGCTGCTTCATATAAGCCCAAGTTAATGGAAACATCCTACGTTAGTTAGTTAGTTAGTTAGTTGTGGCATTGCCATTTGTATGAAAGACGACTTTTTTGGCGATTTCTCGAAAACTGGCGGTCAGATCTTCTTTAAATTTTGCAGGGACCTTCGGATGGGCATTCCACGCCATCTAAGATTTAAAAAAAAATGGGGTCACCGGCTTCGTTTGGGCGCTAGGGCTCCTGGAAGCTCCCATACAAATCCCATACAAAATAATGTGTGTGGTGAGTGTCACGGTTGGGTAAGTGAGGTATTCAACTTCCATTAGAGTTTTTGATATTTTTCGGTTATTCTCGACATGAGTGAGGTCATCCAATGGAGCTTCCTAGGTTTAAGGGATTCTCAAGGACTTTTGTGGATTTCTCTAGCACTTTTCAACTTCCATCAGGTTTTTTGATATTTTTCGGTTATTCTCGACATGAGTCAGGTCATGCAATGGAGCTTCCTAGGTTTAAGGGATTCTCAAGGATTTTTGTGGATTTCTCTAGCACTTTTCAACTTCCTTCAGGTTTTTTTGATATTTTTCGGTTATTCTCGACATGAGTCAGGTCATGCAATGGAGCTTCCTAGGTTTAAGGGATTCTTGTGGATTCTTATGGATTTCTCTAGCACTTTTCAACTTCCACCAGGTTTTTTGATATTTTTGGGTTAATCGCTTTCAATTGCTTCCAAAACTACTGATATCACAACAAAAACCCTTTTAAAAGGGAAATGTGACGCAAGTCGTTGACCCTTCTTCCAAAACAACTGATATCAGTTTGGGTGACGCTGAACGCTTCGAAACGAAGAAAAACTTTCAAAATATTTTCACATTTGATTAAAAAATTGCGTCACAAATGCCGGACACTGGTGTTATAGTTTTTCTGTTCTTTCAGTCTTATACGCAAAAATTTGACTTCCTGTACAAAAATACTACATACATTCCTACATACAAGTCAAATTTTTGCGGTGTGAAAGCTGAAAGAACAGAAAAACTATAATGTTGGTGGTTCCGGCATTTGTGACGCATTTTTTTAATCAAATGTGAAAATATTTTGAAAGTTTTTTTTGCGTTTCGAAGCGTTCAGCGTCACCCAAACTGATATCACTTGTTTTGGAAGAAGGGTGAACGACTTGCGTCACATTTCCCTTTTAAAAGGGTTTTTGTTGTGATTACATAAACCGAAAGTCATGTTTGGAAATTCAAAAAGACCAAATGGTGTTATAATTGCGGTTTTTTGAATATCTTCTACAGACATTGGAATTTGATGATAAGCTTGTACTAAATCAACTTTGCTAAAGATCGTTTTACCATTCAAAAAATAGTTAAATTCTTGAATGTTTGGTAATGGGTAGCGATCTGTTATAGTGTTAGCATTTAGTCGACGGTAATCGCCACAAGGACGCCATCCACCTGATGATTTAGGTGTTAGATGTAATGGTGTTCCCCAAGGACTGTCGGATGGAAGACAAATACCAAGGCGTAGCATTTCATCAAATTCTTCTTTTGCTATTTCTAATTTGTCTGTATTTAATTTTCTTGCTTTAGCAAAGATTGGTTGACAATTAGTTACAATGTGATGTTTTACATTGTGTTTGCGCTTTGATGAGTGGAATGTAGACATGTCAAGAATGTCCGGAAATTCGTTTAATAATTGATGGTAAACGGATATGTTTGAAATTGATTTGATTGTTAGATCTGGATTACAATCAATTTTTGTTCCGTTTGTTGATAATGATGTTAAATTATCAATTAATTTGCTATTTTTGACATCTACCAATAAATCGAATTTTGTTAGAAGGTCTAATCCAATGATGGGTTGTTGCACGTCTGCAATAACAAATATCCAACGAATGTTACGTCGGAGACCTAGGTCTAGTGTGATGGATTTGCTTCCGTAAGTTTTAATTGGCGTACCATTAGCAGCACGTAAAGTAAAATTACAAGAAGTGTGATGTTTTTCTATGGTTGTAGGTGGAATAACACTTAAGTCAGCACCAGTATCGATAAGGTAGTTCCTTCCGGAATTCTTCTCTTTTACATATAAGCGACTTATAAATTTGTCTGTGTCAAGTGTCAAGTTGCGCTGGGCTAGACTCTCTTATTAGTTTTTTGAATTCCTGTTCTTTTTGGTGTTATAAGAACAGGGAGGATTCATTTTAGAATCACATTTTTTGGCTTTATCTCTGAATCGTTGGTGATACCAACAATAGTTTGAGTTTGGTTTGGAACGACTGTGTCGAACGGGATGAGGAACGATTTCGTTGAGCAGATCTGTTGCGAGATTTAGATTGATTGATTTCTTTTTGAAGAGAATCAATTTCATCTTCTAGTTTAGAAATCTGTTTTGTGAAATCGCTGGAGCGAGATAAAGTATTGATTGAATTATGGTCGATTGTTTCATAGATTTTATCGGCCATTATTACTTGTTGATCAAGTGGTTCGGTTGAACAAGATAGAATTGCTTGAATTTGTTGTGGTAGTCGATTAGTCCATAACTCTAGTAATAAGTCGTCTCCAACTTTACCACAAGACTTATCTTTCATCTTCCGAAGTAAATTGGAAGGTTTTTCATCAATTAGTGAAAGATCGCTAAATAAAGTTTTTAATTTTTTACGATCTGAATCAGCAAATTGATTTGTTAATCAACTTTTTAGAGTCTGATATTTGTAGTTGGCAGGTGGATTTTTGACTATATCACTGACTGCTGTTAAAGTGTCTGTGTCTAGTTTGCCAACAATTTGGTTGTATTTAGAAATATCAGATCTCATTCCAGCTGTTGAAAATTGGGCTTCGATTTGTAAGAACCAAAGATCAGGGTCAGCTTTCCAGAAAGGTGGAATTTTTATCTGGATGGTGTTAATAATGCCCGTATTAATATTAGCTACTAAATTTTGTTGTCCGTCGATTTCGTAATCGTCATCGAGGATTGCAGCGTTAGGGTTTTGTGTTGGTGCTGGTGGTGTTGCACCTTCTGCCATTTTATTTAGCAGTGAAGCAAAAATTTGATGTTTTTAAAATTTGCTTGTTAAAAAAATTTGTTCTCACAAATATAAATATTTGTATAGTAGAAACAAATTTTGGAATGCTAAAATTTGATTTGTTAGTAAAAACAAATTTAAAATTTTAGCAAGTTGCTTTGTAAAGCGAAAGCTTTATGTCTGTTTGCGTTCTGAAATACTTTCAGAGTCGTGGGTCACCAATTATATGGGAACTGATCAAAACAAATTCATATTACCAGTTTGAATCCATATATTTGAATGCTAAATGTTCTACAAAATGCGTTGCTTATATAGCAGGTTCAAAGGTTACTCGATACAAAATAAATTGATTTGTTTTCAATAAATACTTGATTTATGTGTGTACCACAAGATCTTTTTAGGTATTCTTCGAAACTTTCGTGGCCTATGAGGAAAGGAAACATCGGTAATTTTTTTGTGTGTTTCTTAATTTTTTGTTAATTTATTGAAGTTTTCTAGGAATTTTGTGTTACTTTTGTGAGTTGTTAAAGAAACACTAGGACACTGGTGACATTTTTTGTATTTGTTTTAAGTTTTAATTGAGACATTGAGATTTTTTAAGGTATTTTTTGATACTTTGCTGAGTTTCTCGTGAGAAACTGTGACATTGGTGAGATATTTTTTTCCTAAGGTTTTGCTGATATTTTCTAAAGAGTTCTTCGATACTTGCGTAAGGTATGAGAAACTGAAAAACAAGTAATTTTTTTGTGTTTTTCTTATTTACTTATTTGAAATATTGAGATTTTTAGGTATTTTTAGATACTTTCATAAGTTGTTCAAGAGGCACTGGAGCATTGGTGACACATTTTGCATTGTTTAGGTATTTTTTGGTGCTTTGCTGAGTTTGTCATGACACACTGAAACACTGAGACACTGGTGAGGTTTTTTGTGTTTTTCTAAGTTTTAATTGAGATTGCTTTAGGCATTCTTCGATACTTTTGTGAGCTATGTGAAACTGAAACACCGGTAATTTTTTTGAATTTTTCTTAATTTTCTTTTTAATATTGAGATTTTTTAGCTATCTTCAGATACTTTCGTGTGTTGTTCAAGAGGCACTGGAGCATTGTTTAGGTATTTTTTGGTGCTTTGCTGAGTTTATCATGAGACACCGAAACACTGAGACACTGGTGAGCTCGCCCATCCACCTAAGACACTCCTGGGGTTTGTTTTAATATTGTGTCCAAAAAGCACAATAGGTAAAGGCCCAAACATCACACATCGCACAGTGACCTAGAGATAGAAGAAGCAACATAAGAAGTGAAGAAAGGGTTGGACAGCAACAGATGCTGAAATAAAAATAAATATTTGACAAAATTTAATCTTTATTGAAGGAGTAAAACAAAATTACACCTTTCTATAATTTTATTGCCAGATGTGCAATGCGCTTTATATGCATTTGAGTTGAAGCCTATAATTCCATGGAAGTAGAAGAGCTTCTAGTCCTATGCATATAGAGTATAATACGTAACATTGAAGGTTAGAGATAGAAAGTCTAACATCGTGCGCTATCGCTTTGAATTCACTCTTAGGATAAATTGATTTTGCAACGTGAAGCTAGTAGTTTCATTCCCTTCTTCGTGGTTTCGTAACTCACATTACTTTAAAAATGGAGGGTTTAAAAGGTTCAAGATGAAAATTTAATAGAGCCGGACTCATACATCAGGGGAGTGCACAGGAACTAGCCAATTGTAGCTAATAGAATAAACCTGAAAAATTAAAAAAGGAAGAAATAACCAAAAATGTCCATCGTAGTTAGGTAGTCCAAAAGCGCCATCCTATCTGGGTTGAGGAACAAGCATGAGTGGGAGGTAAGAGGGTGGTGTTATAACAAGTGAAAAGAAATTCAAATGAGAAGGTCCAGATTTGGGCAAAAAATTATATGCAAAACCTTAACACGAAATATAATAAATAAAAATGCGCAAAAAATACAATAAAAATACCCATTGCACCATACATAGACATACACATAATAAAGTACTCAATTTGAGTACTCAAGATACAAAGGCCCGTACGGCGGAATAACTTCATGGGGGAGATGCTAATGAAGAGTCACTTCCATTGATGTGGGCATCTGATTGAAGATACATGGCCTCGTACGCCAGAGAGTACAAGGCCCCGCACGCAGAAGTCCTAAGAATACCAGCTGTTGTTTGGAAGCAGCAGTTGAAAATGCATCTCCTACACCTTTCATCTCCGGGCGCAGCTGAGCCGGCTGATGCCATCTAATTGATGTAGCTGGCAGATTGAAGATATTGCACGGAACATTGCAGACCGGTTTGCCATCCTGGTAAAACGACTAGCCATTGGTAGTAAATCCCTTATCACGGCACGGAACATTTAGCCCATTTTTGAGTGCTCGATGAACAGGTGCAGCTATATTTTAAGTTTTGGGAAGAGAAAAGGTACAACTCATACGATTGCAACATTTGAGGCGACGCCGACAGTAGAATAACCAAATTAGCTCGCCCGTCCACCTAAGACACTCCTAGGGTTTGTTTCAATATTGTGCCCAAAAAGCACAATAGCCATGAAGTTTTTCCGCCGTGCGGGCCTTTGTATCTTCGGCCGTTCTTCACGGAACCAAATATTGGCGTATCGCAGTCAGCATTGGAATGGATTGGTCGCTCTTCACGCATGGCAGTTGGTGCATTACGGTAGGGCTTTCAGGCAATTTTTCGGGGTAAATTGTGTTATTTTTTCTCCTTAAGAATTTTGTTTAAGGTTTTTGGTCATTGCATTAAGTTTTGTTTTTAAGGTTTTGTTTACAATTTGGTGTATTTGGTTAATGTGTTAAAATTTTTTGTTTATAATTTGTATTGGCTTCAAATTTCATTCATACCGGGGGTTGGTAAATGTGGTGCACTTTAATGTTGTGCTTACAATTTAGCTCTCACGCCATTTAATCGTATGCCATTTTTGGTAAGTTTTTGCCAATTTTCTAAAGGGGTGTTCATACAGGGGGTCAGGGCGTAATATATCGTTTCACGTTATGTTTATTTCATTATGTTAATTTTTGTCTTGTGCATCAGCCATTATCATGTTTCAGTATCTTTACTTGCTTTCAAATTTTATTTGCTTCTTCTATTTCTATCCTAATTATGACATTTCGGACTCAAGTCCAAAATTTCTCGTGTAACACAAACTGTTAATTCGACCTGTGTGTACACTACTGTATCGGTGGCACACATAAGGAAAACTCTTTTTACTGCTTGCCATTGACTGATGAGTTGCGGATAAGAGAGCCCTTGTGTGACGAAACAGTTCGAGTTAAGTGCTCAAAATTTCCTAAACGGAAACCATGTTAGGCTCAAATTGAGTACTTTATTATGTGTATGTCTATGTATGGTGCAATGGGTATTTTTATTGTATTTTTTGCGCATTTTTATTTATTATATTTCGTGTTAAGGTTTTGCATATAATTTTTTGCCCAAATCTGGACCTTCTCATTTGAATTTCTTTTCACTTGTTATAACACCACCCTCTTACCTCCCACTCATGCTTGTTCCTCAACCCAGATAGGATGGCGCTTTTGGACTACCTAACTACGATGGACATTTTTGGTTATTTCTTCCTTTTTTAATTTTTCAGGTTTATTCTATTAGCTACAATTGGCTAGTTCCTGTGCACTCCCCTGATGTATGAGTCCGGCTCTATTAAATTTTCATCTTGAACCTTTTAAACCCTCCATTTTTAAAGT
>CM055403.1:83897662-83908530 GCA_029228625.1 Pseudolycoriella hygida | reverse complement strand
TAGGTGCAGCGTGTTTGGGGGTAAATATGGATGGGGAACTCCTTTTGGGTTGGGGACCTGAGAGGCTAATAGGAACGGATGGAGTTTGTGAAAGGGACGCAGCATATGAATGGCCTTTGCGAGTGAAGTTGTTAAATGCCTTCGATTTTATTACTGACAATTCTTTTGTTTTCGCATTGCGCGACTCTATTTTGTTAATGTATGCTTGGTATACCTTGCATTTCTTGTAGTTAGCAGGGTGGCCAATTTCCCCACAGTTTACACAGGATACTTCCTTTGAAAATTGTTCAAGCTCGTTAGCGTCGCCCCTTGCTTTCACTAATTCCAGTTGCTCGGTCCTAGGACATTTACTCGGATCGTGATCGTTTAAACATTTCATACATCTATACTTCATATTACAGTTCGATGCTGCATGACCGGGTCTCTGGCAATTACGACATTGCGTATATGAGGTTTTGAGACGGCTCCATGTAACCACGTGATGTAATAAATAATTTAAATTAAGCAGCGATTTTAAGTCGGACTCTGCACTAACTTGTATAATTCTTAGGTTAGAATGATGATTAGCCTTAATATTATTTAAATAGCTTACTTTTAGAATAACAACTTTGGGGCACTGTGCGGCTATAGCGTCCCTTACAACTTCATTATCAAAGGAGCGGTCGATACCCTTAACTACGTAATTAACCGGCTTTGACTCCTTGGGAGTATAGGAATAATTATTAGCCTTCTTATGTTTCAAAAATTCACGCACTTTATTGAAGTCATCGAGGTTATTAGTGAATATGTGAGTGCGGTTTGCATTGCTAATTTTGATACGAAATTGTTTGTCACTTATTATAATGTTAAGTGCTTCAATTAATGACTTGTTTTCTGTATTAAAAACAACAATGGGCGGCAACGTTTTCCCTTTCTTCGTATTATTGATAATCGGATTAGTAGGATTAGTATTTGAATTACTTTGGCTGGAAGGGTTAGTAGTATTATCTTTATTAACATTACTTGTTTTCCTCTTTGTATTATTTGTAGTAAACAAAAGCGGAGGAAGTGCAGACGATGTATTGTTCAGATCCATGTGACTTGTTATATTGCTATTGTCCTCGTCCAATTCCGAGAATTGATTGTATGTTTCTATGCCATGAATGTTGGTTATATTTCGTTCGTCCCCTGATTTAGATCTCTTTTGGTGATCCATTATTGAATTAGCAGATTCCATGAGTTTTCTTTTACCACTCTCGTTGCTAATAGCTGGGCCCGTGGTGTTTAATTGGGCTCCGACATGAGAATATACGATTTCATTGTTCACGACACCACATGGCGTCAATGAACTAATTGAATTAATGATCGCTGAATTCACCGAAATTCCGGAGCTTATGTTGTTATTTACAACACTTATTTAGAAAAAAAGAAATAAAACTTTGTGCTCTCCAAGATCGAGCTTACTTTACTAACTGATAATTAACTGCAACCTTTACTAGCAGCAGGCTGAACAAGTGTTCTCTATACGCAATTAGATGCTTACGGTATGAAAGCTCAAACGAGACTGATGCACTTACGTCTAAATGAGAAGAATGCATGAGAACGTTGACACTGAATGTTGAGAATGAACTGTGTTTTTTCCATGGCATTCAACAGACGATTTACTAATTATTTTCTAGCATATGCAATCATATATGGGGCTGACAAAATCTACAATTATTTTCACCTACAGTTCATTTCAGCAACAGGTGGAAAGAAAAAAAGATGAATCTAGCAAAAATGGCGTTTTATTCTTTTTACTTTAGAGCGTGAAACTATTTATTCTTAAATTTAACGAATGCAAAACAAGTTTACGACTGATATTCATTCTTAGAAAATACTCGATTCTCGATGTAAAAGTAAGAAAAAAATAGGACAAGACAAAGAAAGAAATTCGGCTGTATGTTTCTGTTGCGCTTATGAAAACATGCAACCGTCTCTTTAGTCTTCAGACTTCAGACGATTTTTAACAAAGAACTTGTCGTGAATTGCAAAGCTTTCTGCAAATTTGAAATAAACAAACAAGTATCTTTCGATTCTTGTAGGTAAATCAGGTACTTATCGATTGTAGCATAAAAATTTTTTACTTTGAAAAAAGGCTTTCCCGCGGAAAATCCGCGGGAGATACTTTTTTCAATCAATTATTTGATACTATTTAAAAATGTTATTTTATTCAACTCACAGTACGTAAAATAAATGCAACTTTCATCTTCAAATTTCTGTAACTTACATGTCATTTCAAATAAGCAATTCACGGAAAACTTCACTTTTTTTATTTGTTCTTATGCAGTCGTTACAATCGAATCACCATAACACTTATTTTCGTTTTTTTTTTCTTTCGTTAAAATGTCACATAAATTTTTCGCTTTTTTTGTCATAACAGTGAACATAGAACAAGTGAACAGTGTCCAGAGTACGAAATTCAAATGGATTTTTTTTTATTAATTATAATTACATTTCAGTCAAATAATGTACACGAAATCATTTTAATTCATTTCATTTTGTAATTGAAATGTGGTTATTCGGAAGCATTCACCTCATTCATTAATAAAACGTTCGGTCGAATAAGTCGAATATCAAACATAACACAAGTAGCCAATTGAACGTTACTTTGACGAATTCATTCGTGAACAGTAATAGATGGACAACACACTTTCGTTAAAAAAAAATTCCGTTATAGTTGATCAGGTACCGCTTTTTCTTATCTTGTATTCATTTCATTAAAATATTCTGTTGTCAAAAATGTCGCGCCAATGGAAAGAGTCACCACCTGGGCCGGAGCAATTGGCTCTTGAAGAATTATTTGAAAATGGTGAAATTGCAGACTCTGATACGCCTACGCAAATTCAACAAAGACATCCCATATTTGCACAGTTTACCAATCGAGTTTTTTACACGCATTTTCGTAAGACAAAGGCCAAAATGGGAGGATATGGTAATTTTAATGACTTCCTTTATAAATGAAAAGTAATGAAATTTTTCTTTCCAGCAAAAGTTACCAGTGACCGTGAGAATAATTCTCCTTCCATTCCTGGATTAGGACCTATAGGACCTACTTCTGTAGTGTCTCCTACACAAACAAAAAAAAATACGACCAGAGCGGCCAGAGTCCGACACCAATATTGTGTTCAGAAATGCACCTTACGTAACCTGGGTGTACGTCGACCACACGAGAAAGTGTGAAATCGTTTGTGTTGCGGTTGCGGCAATATCTGGTTCCCGCAAAGTGAACTTTTGCTTGTTGGAAGACAACATAACGTTAAATATAACGTACATTTGGCCATCTGCCATTTATTCGCCTGAAGAACTGTTTCGATCTAAACTCAACCCTGTAGGAGAACATCGTTGGACGATGGATCATCCTAAAATCCACTCTTTCAAGTCACGCTTAATTGAATGTGGACTGACGTCCCGTTCATTACCGGAAGCCTTGATCGTAATTAAGCTGCCTATGAAGGTACAACGTGAGTCCCATACTTACAAGAGATCGGGTGTCAAGACTGCCGACGGTGGCAATATCGTTATGCTGGAATTTGAGAGCTTCCAAAAGGAACAAATTCTTGAAGATGAGGACACATCCATTGTATTTGAATAAGAGAAAAATAAAAATGTTGAAAAAAATATAATTCGGTAATTTTCCCGCAGTTTCCTGGAACTAACTAACTAACCCACACTAACACATTTACTCACGTACGATGTTTCCATTAACTTTGGCTTCTATGAAGTAGCATATTTAGTATGGAAAAAGGTCATATCTTTGGATCCACTGAACCGATTTTAATGAGTAAAATGTCGATTTCAATCAAAATTTTACGTAGAATCCGAAAAACTAGGTCTCAGGGGGGTACAACGCAAGGGAAAAAAGTCAAAGCTTAGCTTTATATATATTTTTTGTTCGTATGAGTGCGCATCGCCCGCAGCCTCACTACATGTTAATAGAATTTATAAAATTTCATCATGAAATTAAATTTTGTTTTTCATCATACCCAAACAAAGAAGTCCACAAGTCACCATTATATGCGCGAAATTTTGAATTTTTTCCCTGGCCCCCTCCCCCTCCAAATTATTCACACTTTCAGTTTTTACACGCAAAAATTTAAATTTATCCAAAGCAATCTAATTCACAAGTTTAATTTTTGCAGCGCAAAAACCGAAAGTATGTACAGAAAAATTATTTCGTCGTTGGGTCCGGCATTTGTGACGCAATTTTTTCAACACAACGTAATTTTGTTTTAAAAAAAGTGATGTACTTTTTCCAGAAAAATAAAAATTTGAACACATGATTTCATTCAAACTTCAACTTTTGACTGCGTCACACTTTACCTTTTTGAAATAGTTTACCATTTCCATCAAAAACCAATTTCTTGCATATACTCTGGAAGGAAACGAGATAATGTTTACGGAATTTGGAAGTACGAAAACACTTTTCACAAGAGAGATCTCAGCAAGTTTTTGCTGATTATATCGATTATTTTATTTAGAGAAAATCACAACTGAACACTTATACATAGCACAAGAACTGATAAAAGTAATGTTTTTGCAATGTTCCATACAGAACAGAAAAATTAGTGCTTTTTATTTACAGATAGAATGTCAAACTCCAATTCAAAGCCCCAATTTGTAATTCGAAGCCTTGATATTTGAACTCAATCTGGAAATTGGGAATACAAAAATACAGAAAGAATTTCCTATTTAATTTATGGCCATAGTAGTAAAATTGTTTTTTTTTTTAAATTGTTTGTGTATCTTTCGGCCAAAATGTGCCATTTTTCGCACCGAAAACTAGACTTAATTTGACGTTTTTTGGTCAAAACGTTCCGAACTGGACTAATATGATTTTATTAGTCGAGTTTCATTCATAAGCTTACGTTTTTCAATGGTTGCTTCATGAAATGTTCAAGTTCATTTCGAAAAAATTGAAGAGTATTATTTTCGTGTTGTTGCTGGCGGGTGTTCTTATCGTGGTCGATAAAATAAATGAGCAGTCGTGACTTCCATATGAAACAGTTTATTACAGTATGAAGCTCGTAAAGCTAAAAATTTCTGCAATTTTCAAATGTTAGGTTAAGTTCTTACGAAGGTTAAACATCCTAGCTCACGTTTCGTGTTCGACCACAATTCGAACGACTTATAAATTTAATTTCATGATCTTACGGGTAATTAAATTATTCTAAAGACGAACCGGATTGTGCAAATAGTCTCTTCTATATATTGTTGGCTATTTGCACATTGTGCAAATAGTCTCTTCTATATATTGTCGGCTATTTGCACATTGTGCAAATAGTCTCTTCTATATATTGTTGGCTATTTGCACTGTGCAAATAGCCAACAATATACAGAAAAGACTATTTGCACACTTAGACGTAGTCCTAATTCTAGTTTCCTTACCCAAAAACTTTTTGTGACATTTTGTGAAAAGAAAACTTCCTTACCTTCGTTACCTACCTAGCTTTGATAGCACTTTTTCGTGACATTTCGTAAAAGGAAAAATTCCCTAGCTTCGTTAGCCAACTAGCTTTTCGTGACGTTTCATTCAAGCGCAAATTCCCTACTTTCGTAGGCCTCCTAGTTTTCGTGACATTTCGTAAAAGGAAAAGTTTCCCAACTTTGTTAGCCACCTAGTTTCTGTAATATTTTGTAAAAGTAAAAGTAACCTAGCTTCGTTAGCCAACTAGCTTTTCGTAACGTTTCATTAAAGCGCAAATGCCCTAGTTTCGTAGGCCACCTAGTTTTTGTGACATTTCGTAAAAGGAAAAGTTTCCCAACATTGTTAGCCACCTAGTTTTTGTGATATTTTGTAAAAGTAAAAGTTCCCTATCTTCGTTAGCCAACTAGCTTTTCGTGACGTTTCATTAAAGCGCAAATTCGCTAGTTTCGTAGGCCACCTAGTTTTCGTGACATTTCGTAAAAGGAAAAGTTTCCCAACATTTGTTAGCCACCTAGTTTTTGTGATATTTTGTAAAAGTAAAAGTTCCCTAGCTTCGTTAACCAACTAGCTTTTCGTGACGTTTCATTAAAGCGCAAATTCCCTAGTTTCGTAGGCCACCTAGTTTTTGTGACATTTCGTAAAAGGAAAAGTTTCCCAACTTTGTTAGCCACCTAGTTTTTGTGATATTTTGTAAAAGTAAAAGTTCCCTAGCTTCGTTAGCCAACAAGCTTTTCGTGACGTTTCATTTAAGCGCAAATTCCCTAGTTTCGTAGGCCACCTAGTTTTTGTGACATTTCGTAAAAGGAAAAGTTTCCCAACATTGTTAGCCACCTAGGTTTTGTGATATTTTGTAAAAGTAAAAGTTCCCCAGCTTCCTTAGCCAACTAGCTTTTCGTGACGTTTCATTAAAGCGCAAATTCCATAGTTTCGTAGGCCACCTAGTTTTTGTGACATTTCGTAAAAGGAAAAGTTTCCCAACATTGTTAGCCACCTAGGTTTTGTGATATTTTGTAAAAGTAAAAGTTCCCCAGCTTCCTTAGCCAACTAGCTTTTCGTGACGTTTCATTGAAGCGCAAGTTCCCTAGTTTCGTAGGCCACCTAGTTTTCGTGACATTTCGTAAAAGGAAAAGTTTCCCAAATTTGTTAGCCGCCTAGTTTTTGTGATATTTTGTAAAAGTAAAAGTTCTCTAAACTTACGTCAACATTTTTATGAACATTTAAAGAAATTTTCGTTATTTTTCAAGTCCCACAACCATTGGTCCCACAGCATCGTTTGTGTTTGTTAAATTGTAAGAGATATACGTTTGTTCGTAAATGGTGTGTGAGAGAGAGACGTTCCATATCATCACAAAAGAAATGTTTAAATGACTTTGTGTGTGTATTTCTGAAACACACCAACAGTAAACGGCACAGTAAATCCAAATGTTAAAATACACACAGGGTGACACAGTAATATTTTTCAATTTGGTTTGGTAGTAGGTATAAGGAAAACGTTTGAATGAGGCTCACTGTGTGGCTTCTCTTATCACTTCCATCGGCGAAAATAAATAAATGTCGTTCGTCTTCAGCACAGAAGGTAGCTTTTCTTCTTTTTGTAACTCTCACGTTTGCATTTCTAAATGTTAGGGAATAATTTGGCCCATTCTTCTGGCAAAGTTTATGTTTATATTTTAACCGAAAGAGAAATGAAAAAATAACGATGGCACCCTCTGCCAATCCTTAATAACATTGACATAAATGACATTTTGAAACAATATATTCCAAAAAACTCAGTTAAATTTTTAAACAAAGTTCGACTCCGAGATGGAAAAGTTTAAATTTCTTTGCGGAAATTTCGAGAAATTTAATTATATTTATGCCGTCAAGTTCAGCGAACATCCATGGCAATATTTCGATGAAATAGACACACTAGCGTCCTAGCATTATATTTTACCGCAGAAGTTACATCTGTTGATTGGGACTTTGGACAAAGTAAAACCTATCGAAGTGCCTTTGAGTGCTGAACAATCCAAACAGTACTTTATAGATGGAAATTTTGTTTTTAAGAATAAAGTATTGAAAACCCGTAAGTTCTGATTTCGATTTTGTGCTCAATTTGCTTTAGGTAAGTAAATATTTACTTTAAGACTTGGCGTTGGTTGACAATCTTAAAGACACATTTCAATGCAAATCGAACCAAAGGACCCCAACGCAAAAAAGTACAGATAAATTGGTATTTATTTGTGGCAAAACAAATCCGTTGATATTCATAAATCAATACGAAAAATGCAGCGACGTACCTACAGATAAGGATAAAATGTTCAAACTTCGAAATTTTGTGGATGACTCTCATCGAGATAAAAATTTATATCACCCCACAGTAAAAGCACAAAAATAAGTTTAAATTAAGAAATGGAGTAGACTTCATTTGAACAGGTGCAAGACGAATTCAAATATTTTGTGATGAGATTAGAATTTACTTATAAAGCAAATTTAATATTCGGCTAAGTCAATTGAATCACATGGATAACATTAAACTCATATATGATCTCACCTGGGCATCTAGTCCATACACATTTCTGCGTTTATGTGCTGCGAGAATATAAGATGTTGATGGACACACTTGTCGAACCGTATTGTATTCGTTGATATTGTGTCCTTACTGTTCTTTGTCTTTACTCTGCCGTTTGTTTGTAAATATGCATTCTATTTTGTTCAATTTTTTATACAGTTGAATTCAGCGAACTATTCTTCACAAGTGATTGGGCAACGGTCAGAAATTTGTTTATAAAGAAATATTCTCTGGAGTTTGCGTTAAGTAAGAAAAAAGAACTATGGGGCTGTTCATAAATGACGTCACGCTTGCTATAAAATTCACAAAGTTCATAACTCCAAACTGGTCAGACATTTTGTTTATAGTACTCCGGCTACCCCCCCCAAACACACCCCCTGTTTGGGGGGGTAGCCAGAGTCCTATAAACAAAATTTGCTGTACTGCAGGAGTTATGACCTTTTTATGGATACTAATTTTTTATAGCACGCGTGACGTCATTTGTGAATGGGCCCTATGCATTGATTTTGGTGAAGAAGAAAGCGTCCGGTCATTTGTCGAACGTAAATTGCTTGCTTTGTCCACATACACAACGTTACCATTCATAAATCAAATGGAGATGACTCTCAACGACATGCCGGCTGAAATAGAGAATTTATTTATCATAAACGACATGATGATTGGTGACCGGAGAAAAATTTTAGAGTTTTGTGATTCGATCCAAGACTTGGTTGCAACAATGCTTAAGAAATCAGTCGAACCTGAGACTATGCCGAATGTTCAAAACTCTATGAGTCAAATGGAAGTGTTTGATTTCGACCCTGAATCATCGGATCAGCTGTCTGTTGCATCGGTGTGTGGACGCCGAGGACACGTTCGAGGAGGTAGCAATTTCAGTGGATCAAGTAGTTGTTTAACCGACGCGACCAGAACTTCTATCGGACAATTCAACGACAGTTCTACAACAGAAGAGGAACCCCCTTCTCCTCAATTTCGTGGTAAATCGAAAAGAGGTGGATCCACTCGTGGTAAAGTCGTGAGAGGAGGAATTGCTAAAAAAGTGCGTCCATCTAAGCAGTTGAAAACTATCGAAGAATATATTCTATCGGGAGAATCTACGACGTAGATAATATGTTCTAATATTGACAAATGTTAAAAAACTATCATTCAATTTTCGATTTTTTCTGAAACAAAATAAAACAAACCAGCCAAGTTAAATGCTCTCAAGCATCGAATTAATTTTGTTTGATATACTTTAGCCGTGATAGAACCGGATGAACCGGACGTACAATACAATAAATCACAACATAAAATTCTTGACAAAATACTTTATTACATTCTTTCAATTGGAAAGCTGAACTAGCTTGGTCAATATTTCTTGGGTGTAAATATGTTTGTTTTTGATTTTGCTTGATTCAACCAACTTTCCAAGCTCAACAACTTCTTGCGAATGTTTCAATCCCTTCCTCTTTATTTTCTCCTTGAAATTTTCTAGCTGTCGATTTTTCTTTTTCAGTAGCAGAATCGAAGTACTTAGATTGTTATTTTTCATTTTCAACTTCTTGTTCTCTAGGAATAATTTTTCATTAATCTTAGTTAATTCTCGAAAACTCCTGTCATTATGCTTGACTTCTCGCCTTAAGGACTTGGACATGGACACCCGTGATAATGTCGTTTGTGGCTGACAAAAGGTTTGGGTTGTAACTTTCTTGACCGGTGCACTTTCCATGGTCGATGGATCTTCCTGTTTCGATTGCTTTTCATTTGAAAAATCACTGGGTATCTGGTCTTCCTTGGCCAATTCTTCATATGCGCTCTTGTAGAACAAAACATCTTTCGCCAGTTGGCGATTGTCTTTCACAAGCACTTGATTTGCAGCAATCCATGATCGTTTCTTTGAATTGAAGTCTTCGATTCGTACACGCTCACTCTCTTCCGCGTCGTCAGCAAATTTTCGATGTAATCTTTTTAGTCTTTCCAGCGCCCTCGTAAGGGTAGAATTTTCTTCTTTTCTGTTTCGATTTCAGTTAAACGTTCAGTAATGTCACAATTCTCAACTTCCAACTTATTTAAAGCCATTTTCATTAAAGCTTAAGTTTATTAGTTATCGATACACGCTTGTGTTGTGACAAATTGATTCTTGGAATCGATCTATTCTCTCTACACTGATAAAACGTGCCAAGCGTATATACATACACAATCTGTACAAAAGCTTCGTTCCACTCAAGAATTCAGCTCGTACAGTTAACTCAAACCGACTGGTTTGTCTATTTTCGCGCCTTATTCTATTTATATTTCGGTAAGTAATAAAGTACTTATACGAAAACATTTGTAAATTTAATTGTTGACCAGAAGACATGCGTCGATCTAAAAATTTGACACACGGACAGAAGCAGATGATAAGCCATCTTCACGTTAGGAGTTTTAGTGGTTCTTTCATTGCGACTCAATTGAATGTTTCTAAGAGCGTTGTATCCACTACAATCAAAGCTTGGAAAAGAGGAGATTTTGTAAAACACCCGAGAAAGCCGAAGAAAGGTAAATTAACTGCTCAAAAAATGTTTAAAGTTTTGCAGTATTTCGTCAACCATCCGTTCCGCACGTACAAACAATGCGTTAGGGATTTGAATCTTCCTGTGAGCAACAACACAGTGAGGGCATGTTTGAAGAAAGATGGTATTTACAATAGAGTGGCATGTCCAAGACCTCTTGTAAGTTTACAAAATCAAATAAAAAGATTGAAATTCGCGCTCAAATACCAGCATTTGACTGCGGCAGAATGGTCACAAGTGAGCTTTCTCGACGAAAAAACAATCCAAACTTATCGCTCTGGGAGACTTATGGTAAAACGGAGAGTGAACGAAAGGTTTGATTCCGATAAGCTGGCATCCA
>CM055403.1:83748470-83897162 GCA_029228625.1 Pseudolycoriella hygida | reverse complement strand
TCCTAATTATGACATTTCGGACTCAAGTCCAAAATTTCTCGTGTAACACAAACTGTTAATTCGACCTGTGTGTACACTACTGTATCGGTGGCACACATAAGGAAAACTCTTTTTACTGCTTGCCATTGACTGATGAGTTGCGGATAAGAGAGCCCTTGTGTGACGAAACAGTTCGAGTTAAGTGCTCAAAATTTCCTAAACGGAAACCATGTTAGGCTCAAATTGAGTGCTTTATTATGTATATGCCTTTGTATGGTGCAATGGGTATTTTTATTGTATATTTTGCGCGTTTTTATTTCTTATATTTCGTGTTAAGATTTTGCATATAATTTTTTGCCCAAATCTGGGCCTTCTCATTTGAATTTCTTTTCACTCGTTATAACACCACCCTCCCACTCATGCTTGTTGCTCAACCTCGATAGGATGGCGATTTTGGACTACCTAACTACGATGGGCATTTTTGGTAATTTCTTACTTTTTTAATTTTTCAGATTTATTCTATTAGCTACAATTGGCTAGTTCCTGTACACTCCCCTGAAGTATAAGTCCGGCTCTATTAAATTTTCATCTTGAAACTTTTAAACCCTCCATTTTTAGAGTAATGTGAGTTACGGAACCACGAAGAAGGGAATGAAACTACTAGCTTCACGTTGCAAAATCAATTTATCCTAAGAGTGGATTCAAAGCCATAGCGCACGGTGCTAGACTTTCTATCTCTAACCTTCAATGTTACGTATTATACTCTATATGCATAGGATTAGAAGCTCTTCCACTTCCATGGAATTATAGGCTTCAGCTCAAATGCATATAAAGCGCATTGCACATCTGGCAATAAAATTATGGAAAGGTGAAATTTTGTTTTACTCCTTCAATAAAGATTAAATTTTGTCAAATATTTATTTTTATTTCAGCATCTGTTGCTGTCCAACCCTTTCTTCACTTCTTATGTTGCTTCTTCTATCTCTAGGTCACTGTGCGATGTGTGATGTTTGGGCCTTTACCTATTGTGCTTTTTGGACACAATATTAAAACAAATCCTAGGAGTGTCTTAGGTGGACGGGTGAGCGGAAACCATGTTAGACTCAAATTGAGTGCTTTATTATATGTATGTCTATGTGTGGTGCAATGGGTATTTTTAATGTATTTTTTGCGCATTTTTATTTATTATATTTCGTGTTAAGGTTTTGCATATAATTTTTTATCCAATTCTGGGCCTTCTCATTTGAATATCTTTTCACTTATTATAACACCACCCTCCCACTCATGCTTGTTGCTCAACCCCGGATGGCGCTTTTGGACTACCTAACTACGATGGACATTTTTGGTTACTTCAACTCAAATGCATATAAAGCGCATTGCACATCTGACAATAAATTATTGAAAGGTGAAATTTTGCTTTACTCCTTCAATAAAGATTAAATTTTGTCAAATGTTTATTTTTATTTCAGCAAATGACTAGAAAAATATCTGTTGCTGTCCAACCCTTTTCTCACTTCTTAGGTTGCTTCTTCTATCTCTAGGTCACTGTGCGATGTGTGATGTTTGGGCCTTCACCTATTGTGCTTTTTGGACACAATATTAAAACAAACCCTACGAGTGTCATATGTGGACGGGCGAGCAAACTTCTCATGAGTAGTGCCAATCACTTTGTTCAAGAAGTGCAACTTGCTGTATTGTGAACGAGTATGATGGAAACAACTGATGATGGACAGTCCTACACTGTCCTTTGGACCACCATCATACACGGAGATCGAAACAGCTTCTCCACCTCGGTGGTTTACCACCACAATTTTGTTGTCTTCGTGGTCCCCTTTACCACTATTCCTCCACCTTTATTAAACATTTGCTATTTGCTTTACTAATAAAATTAAAATTAAACATCAACAATTTGCATTTTCAATCAGCTAAATATAAAATAGGCTACCAAAACTGCTGTTTGTCTTCAATATTTAATTTTTAATTTCAGCACCTTGTGCTCACTCTTCCCTTAGCTTCACTTCTTAGGTCGTTTTTCCTTCTATATTTTCGAACCGCTGTGCGATGTTTGAACCCTCACCCGTTGTGCTTTGCTGTCAAATATGTACGTGTGCTGTTGAACCGAGTAACCACAAGGTCAATGGTCCTATAGGACGTCTTCCTCCTTTTTCTTCCTTTCATGCTTTGCATACAATTGGATTAAATCCTTTCACATGCCAAGCTCACCGCCACTTGCCATCGGTAGGATTTATTAAAATTTTCTAATTCTTGGTGTTTGCCGAAACCTTCATCACATTCCCCTTCAAAATTTAGTACCTTTCCTGCCGGCTTTCTTTCGTTTGCAGGCATTACGTTTTCAGGTGGTTTGGTTCGCGTCTTTTCGATACTTTCGGTTTTAAATCGTTTTCAGGCTTTCGGGTTTTCAGATGTGCAATTGTACCCCAAGCAATTTGTTATTTTTTAATTTTTAATATTAAGTGGTCACTAACCTATATTAAGTATTCACTAACCGGCATGAACTCGCTTGTACGCTTTACTCGTTTCGCTTTGCCGTCGTAACGTTAAAAACGTCAGCATGGTCAGTGCTTATGCCCTAGGCATGATCAGTGCTTCTATTCTTAGCACGGTGCTGGACTTTTTATCTCCAACCTTCAATGTTACGTATTATACTTTCTATGTAAAAATGCTTGAGACTCATTCACTTCCGCGAGTGATAAGCTTCAACCTTAATGCATATAAAGCGCATTACACGTCTGTTAATAAAGTTATGAAAAGGTGTTTTTTTGGTTCACTCCTTCAATAAAGGCTACAAGTGTCAAATATTTATTTTTATTGCAGCATCTGTTGTTGTCCAACCCTCACTTCACTTCTTAGGTTGGTTTATCTATCCTCAGGCCTTTGTGCGATGTGTGATGTTTAGGCCTTCACCTATTGTGCTTTGCGGTCACAATATTAAAACAAACCCTGGGAGTGTCTTAGGTGGAAAATACGGAGTTGAAATAGCGCAAAAATGCGCAATCGCTGTCGCTATTCGCTATAGCGATAGCGCTGCGCTATTTTTTTTTCAAATAGCGACAGCGATAGCGCAACTTTTTCAAAATTCTGCGCTATCGCTGCGCTATTTTATTTGATATCATATTTTAAGATTCATCTCACTACTACTACTATTCTAAATAGGGTGTTAAATACTTTCGGTTCCCTGAAGAGTGCCGAAAATAAGTGTAACCATCTACCAGAGGTCTATGTCTTAAATTCTTCTAATATAGATTAATTGCCGTTGTTATTGACGTAAGAAATAAATGATTGTGTTCCTCAATCAATTCAATGTTCAATAGCATCTCAAACACTACCCGGGCAAAGCCTGGGACATGGCGCTAGTCGTAATATAAACTCAACCTAAAGTTATCTTTTTCATTTAAAATCCAGCTAATTCACACATACACATACAGTATAATTCTATTGCTTTTGTGTAAAATTGGTAGCCTATTCTTTGCATTTCGTTCTGGCTTATTCTGTATGTTGTGACAGTTTCAATTTCAAATTTAAAGTGCAAACTGAAAGTGAGAGTCGAGTAATCGAGTGAATATTTTTTTTGAAAATGAATAATTTCAATGATATTGTTGTTGATGAGGATAGTGAAAAAATCATAATCGATAATAGCGATGACGTACCCATACCATCCACCACCAGTATTAGTTGTAAAATTGTTGATCTGTGGCCTGGATTCAACAAGTATTTCGAATTAGTAGACCAAAACAACACTCATTTCTTTGTAAAATGTTTAATGTGTAAAGATTCGTCAAAAAGATTAACAACGACGAAGCAATATTAAAAACTATATCAAGGTGAATTAGAGGTTGTCCATTTGTTTCATCGAGCATCGTCATTAAACAATTTTTTTATTGTCTTCTAGACGGTACATAAAAATGTATTCGAATCGTTCACAATCGATATCGACGAAGCAAAACAGTTGCAATCTAAAAAACGATCTGCCAGTGAAAATGTGTCTGTTGTTGCAAAGACTAAACAACCAAAATTGATAGATGTTTTGGAAAATCGAAAGTCGATAACGAAAGATCGGTTTGAGAATTTTGTCGTGGACGCTATACTTGATGCCCATTTACCTGCGCAATTCGTTGAAAACAACTCCGTCAAGGCGTTATTGAACGCCGGTTTTCCTGGGTACGAACTTCATAGAATGACTGTAACTGATAGAATTAGTAAACGGTACAACTCAATGATAGAATCAACTGTTCGAATGTTTCAAGAAATTCAATGTGTTTGCCTCACAGCGGATTGCTGGACATCTTTCAGACGGTAATAAAAAGAAACTGCATTAGACTGCATTATTATTATAATTTTTTAAGACTTTTCATAAAACTCTTAGATCATTTCTGGGAATGACAGCTCACTGGATCGATATAAATAATTTCACCAGACAATCTTGCACCTTAGCCTGTAGACGAATCAAAGGCTCCCACAAAGCTGAAGTTCTTGCTGCAAACTTAGACGAAATCATAACTAGTTTTAAACTATCACAGAAAGTTGTGAAAGTGGTCACTGATAACGGGTCAAATTTTTTAAAAGCTTTCAAATTGACTCACTCACTTTCCAAAGAAGACAATCAAGTCATTGATGATGATGATATCGAATTTTTCGAAGTGACAGAAATGTTAGATAATGCTTCCGCGTTGGGTTTTGTTTTACCACCACATAAAAGATGTGCTGCACATAGTGCAAATTTGTCGATGAGCTCAGACTTGAAAAAACAGATTAATAATGCAGAATTTAAAAATATGGAAGAACTTAGTTTGGCTAAAAGTGCCGAAGTGTTCAAAAAACAGAGTAGGAGTAGCTTGGCAGCTGATCTTATAAAAGAAAGGCTTGGTAGATATTTTGTGACTCCTTCTAAAACTCGATGGAATTACATCGTTGATGCTGTAAGACTGCTATTGAAAATGATCGATGAAAAGCCTTTGCAAGTAAATTCCATCTTCGATGACTTCAAATTATCTAAACTGACCCAAGACGAAATAGCCTTTTTAAAGGAATATGTCATGGTAATATTCAAGGCCTATTTTATAGAAATAAATTTCTTGAATTTCTTAAAATTTCTTTAATTTCTCTTGAATTCCTTGAATGTTTTATTTAAAGAAAAATTCAAGATATTTAAGAAATTAAAGAAATTTAAGAAACTAATTTCTATAAAATAGGCCCTGGTAATATTTTTCCATTGTGTGAGCGTGAATGTGAAATTTATTTTTTGCACTTCATACATTGTTAGGTTTTGGGCATAGTCGCAGACGCACTCGATATTCTCCAAGGCGAAAGTTACATGTACATGGGTCTCTACTCGCCGACAATAATCCGATTGCTTCAAAGACTCAGTGAACTGAAAAATCTAAAATATTGTGAATGTCTGGCAAAAGAATTGCGAGTCTCAATAAATGAGAGGTACGTTTCCGTGACATTATGAATGTGTTAGACATTTTCCTCAATTTTTCTTCTACTTTTTTTCAGATTTTCAGACATACACGATCATGATAATTTAAGAGTTGCGTTATTGCATCCTTTTTTCAATAATTTTCCATTCCATTCTGGAAAACAAGCTAATTCTAGGCTTCGAAACGCTCTAATTGATCAACTTTCAGACGAATTGCAAGAAAGCGACGCATACAAGAAGTATGTATCGGACTTCAATGTTTCAAAGTTCACCACAGCCGCTGCAGCGGATAATAATAAAATCTAGAGTGATTTTTTTTTTAAAGACAAAGGCAATGAATTGTCAGCATCAAAATCAAGTTCAGAATCTAAGGCGATTTTACCTCCTAAGCAAATAATTACTTCTTATTTAATGTCAAATGACGTTACAGTGGATAGCTTAAAATCATACCCTTTAATACAAAAGTTATTTATAAAATACAATACTGCTATTCCATCTAGCGCTCCTTGTGAGCGGTTATTCAGTACTGCTAAACATATCTTAACGCCTTATAGATGTTCCTTAACCGATTCGAATTTCGAAAGTCGATTGTTGTTGAAAACTAATTGCTTTAAAATGAACAAATAAAGACGTTTTGGCAGTGTAAATGTAATCGTTTTTGATCCTCTTTTGAAATAGCGAATAGCGCGAAAAATAGCGGCGCTATGCGCTATTGGGTTGGTAGCGATAGCAATAGCGTCGCTATTCATTTTAGATAGCGCATAGCGATAACGACGCTACTTTTTCAATAGCGCGGCAGCCTTGGTCCAACCCTTACTTCACTTCTTGGGTTGCTTTTTCTATCTTTAAGCCGCTGTGCCATGTGTGATGTTGGGGCCTTCACCTATTGTGCACACAATATTAAAACCCCCCCTGTGAGTGTCTTAGGTGGAAAATACGTTTTTGACGCAACATTAAAATACCTTCTGGTGATGCCTCAGTCATAATTACCTTGGATAATTTCTGTGGATGTTTTGAATTCTTGTAGTTCAAAAAGAACATAAAACATTGAATTGCTTGCTCAGTTTAATTTAGATACGTTCGAGTCTTTTTGCCACATCTATTCTGTTTAACACTGTTTGGAACAATTGAAACTTATGCAACCGTTGCAATTGTTTTCTTGTTTGTATGTGTAACTTTCGCATTCCTCTAGCGCTTTCAATTATCGTCAGTCGTTCGTAATATTCCAAACGCACAAGAAGTGCATTCAGAAGGTTATAAAGGAATATCTTGTAATAAAATCGACTTTGTACAACTTTAGTTTCGACTTTTATTTTAAATAAAAAATACAGTCCTAACATTTCGAACAACCACATCTATTCTCATACATACGGGTCTTTGCTTAATAAATACATAAAATGATTTTTTATTAACAAAATATTTGATTTTGTCCATCTGTGGTTTATTTATTAAAAAGAAAATGAGTCAGGCTCATTATGCTCATTAGACACCGCAAGATGGATATTCCCCTCTTCACCTTTGCGGCGCTGCCGCCCCTCGACCCTGTTTTTTTTTAATTTTGCTCTAGCTGTGGCACTACTCTTTTTATTGACTAAAACACGTGTGTACAAAATAAAATATTTTGTGTATAAAAAAATTATGTTGTGTACAAAATTATTGTTAATATAAAAAAATATTTTTGACTGTGTACAAAAAAAGTGGACGAACATACACATCAATAATTAAGGGTTACATACTATTTTGCAACAGCTTAACCTTTAACCTTTGCGTCAGCTTTAACCTTTTCACAACAAAGCTTGTGTGAGTATGCGTTCGATGTTCGAATTGAAGGTCGCAACGGTCACAGCCGATAAATTCGTCAAATAAAATTTTAATGCGATAGTTCCATATCGCGTGATTTGTAATAATATTTTTACAGGGGTTTCTGATTCCTTCGATTTCGAATACGAACACATCAACAACCTTTAACTTCGTATACTGGTGCACCAGCTGGTAAGAAGATCAAGAAGTAAAACAGAAACAAACGGACTGTTATTGCAACGAAAATAAATGCGGCGAAAATAAAATGTGACGATAATATTTAATTGCGGCCAAAATACACTGAGACAAGCCTAAGATTGTACAACTTTTCATAATTTTTGTTTCAGCTGGCAATTTATGAATACAAGTTATACATAGTTTGCAGAATATTTGAGACAGCAAATCGAGGGGAACTCACGTCGATTTAACTTCATATAAAGAATAGAAAATGGCTTGAAGTAATTACCTCTTCACATCAAGCAATCAGCGCTAAACATCAAACCGAGGGGTAGTCACGTTCATTTAATATCATATAAAGAGTCGCAGATCGAATGTTATTATCCCTTCACATAGAGCTATGTGTTTGTCTGTCAATGTAAACATTAATTACATGACATGACCGTAGTTGTTTTGATTATAGCAAAGTATTTAAAAAGTTCTTCCCTCAAGTAATAATAAGAACATACTTCGATGAAGAACTTATCATTTCGGTAAAACAGGGAAGTGCGTAAAGAAATATTTCGATGATGCGTGTAATTTATATGAACCTAACGGGACGTTTAAACTCATTTCATTGAAGCGCTTTCGCTTTCGTGTGTTTTTAATGATACGTGGACGTTTTGAACTCATGTCATCTAGTTTACTGTTTTTGATTTACAGACAGACACGTAGCTAGATGTGAAGGGGTAATCACATCAAGCCATTTTCGATTCTTTATACGAAGTTAAATCGACGTGACTTCCCTTCGATTTGATGTCTCAAGTATTCTGCAAACTATATAAACTTGTATTCATAAATTACCTGCTGAAACAAAAATTATGAAAAGTTGCACAATCTTAGGCTTGCCTCACTGTAAAATAAGATGAAACCAAATTGTGACGATATAAAAACCGCTAGCGTTTGTCAGCAATTTTTGTGAAATTTGCACGACGTGTAACAATATTTATCAAAAAATCTACAATTTTTAAATTTTGCTCGCTTAAAATGTACTAGAACCTAAACATTAAAATTTGAAACGAAAGCGATACTCAAATAGATTTTACTCCTGTCCGAAGCCTTCAGTTTCCTCAATTGCATAATTCAATTTCTCCACCAGTTGATCGTAGCTCTTATATGGTGGTAGATCCAAGCGGTTGAAGCATGTATGCGATCGCGGTAGCCATGTGTCTTTACCAACTTTTTCAATGCAATATCGTTGAGCTCCATTCGATCCCATTAATTCAGCAAATCCGCCAACTGGCACCCGACACGTTCCGGTAACAAATTGTAAAAGTCTGGCACGCTTCTCATTGTCGGTTTCACGCACGAACTGCATGAGTAAATTTATACTTTGTGAGATAACAAGATTTTCTCCCAAAAGAATAAACCAACCTGCCAAAACCACACAATTTGTTTACTATTACGATTGTAGTGACGATAAATGGTATTACGTTGCCAGTCATCAACATCAATTTCCTGCATTCCACACAGCATTAGTTCCAATTCTCGTTCATCAAAATATTTAAGCCACTCTAATGGCACTACTTCATTAAAGCCTTCAAGGAATGTTTTTGTTTGTTGCTCGATACCCCTAGCAAATGAGCACAAAATTATTTGAAAAGGGATGTTCCTAACACATCATCGCTAAAAGACAATACCTAGACATCCTCCACTCCGTCATCAGTCCAATATATTCTTCTTTATTCTCTTCGGTAACTCGCTCTTTATCGCCATCTTCCTTCAATTCGTGGTGTATGATTTGACCAAGCACCTCGAAATCAACGCTAAACCACAGTTCTAGACCACAATCATCGATGTTGTTGTCCTTAACCCACACCAACGAATTGTAAAATTCCGGATCAATTGTTTCAATGTCCTTTGTAGTCAATTTCTTATTTAACATTCGCTTGTAGAATGGCATAGTGAACCCGGAGTAGATAAATCGACCGTGATACAGAGCCATCGCAATAAATCTACCAATAAATTTGAAATATTGCAAATGATCCGGATTCACATAGCTTGCAGGATTAATTTGTAGACTGTAGTTGTTTTTGTTAGCATATTCAAATAGGCAATACATTGGGTTAAGCACTTCATGGGACAGTAAGAAAAACCATTCTGAAAATGCAAGAATTCATTAGTTTCACAAAAGCTTGCTGCCCTTTCAGTGTTGAGAGAAATGAAATAACAAACTAGGTCCCTCCTTTCCCCCATCATTCACTGATTATTTACCATTTCGTTAAAACAAAAAGAGCCTCAAGTCAGATTAGAACCAAAACTCAACACAATTAGTAAGAAGTAGTTATAGTAACTTCTTTCTATTCGAATATAATAGAGAGTTTAGGCTGGAGACAACATATGAATTATTTTTCTCTCTTTCACTCTGCCAACCGTTTTACGTTTTGCATAGTCACAAGATGTGATGAAGGGTAACAGAACTTTTGTCTCATGTTTTTGTATATTTTATGGCAACGCTGAAATACCAAGTGTAAATGATAATAAAATGATGTGAGGAGCGGGAAAAATAATTATTCTTGTATCCGTTATAGAAGAAAGAATACCATTGAATAAAGAATTGAAATTACGATTTGGTATTTTTATGATATAAGAGACATTACAATGTTATCATGGTCGATGTTAGAAGACGCGTAAGTTTTACGTTTTTTGCTATATATCTCCAGGCAAAACTCTCTAATGAAAGTTAAAACATAATGCAAGGGACCCTGACGCATCAGAATAGATGTGGCAAACAGAATAGATGTTGCAAAGGGATTTGAACGTATCTGAATACAAATTTGAAAACAATTAAATTGTTTACGTTCTGTTAGAACTACAAGAATTTAACAAAAATTACCCAAGGTAATATCAAAGGCCCTACCGAAGTACGTCTTATGACATCTGAGACCGTTGATTTCGTTGGCCGATATGTACTCTCCTGCACTATATCGAAAACAGAGCCAACGTAGTTCCTCCAAAAATTCCTGAAACGTCTTTCTCTAAAATGTAATTCCCACCTTTGGAAGCAACTTTGTAACAGCCATAATTCTAGAGATTTGAGTCATCCCTCTCGATTCGAGAAGTGCCATTTTTCCCTAAGACCCTGAAACACGTTTGTCCACTCGTCTGTAAACACGATAACTTGAGTAAATGTTAACCGATTTTCAAAATTTTTTTCCACTCAAAGTTGATACACAGAAGCGTTTTTAGATTACAAATGTGCATTTTTGGACGAAGTGCACTGAGCTTGGGACGTCTTAGTGGTTTTGGGTCTTATGTACATAACTCGAGTAAATCTCTTCCGATTTTCAAAATTTTTTTTTCGAAAGGTCTAGGAATGCACGACAATTTATGGAAAATATTAATTTTAAGTTTTAGACCTCATCGATCATGTGTGGACAACATCAACACCTTGCGAATTATCATAGAACAGTCAGTGGAATTCAACACCCCGCTGTACTTGCTTTTCATCGATTTCAAGCAGGCATTCGACAGTTTGGACCGAGAAGTGATGTGGAAAATCTTGTCAAGTTACGGCATCCCTGTAAAGCTCCTGAACTTGATTAAAGGACTTTACCATCAAGGAAAATGTCGTGTGGTACATCGTGGCAAGCTGGGTCGGCGATTTATTGTTGAATCTGGTGTCAAACAAGGATGTGTGTTGTCGCCTCTTCTATTCTTCATAGTCCTGGACTGGGTGATGCGGAAAGTGAATGCTGGTGGCAGAGGTATTCAGTGGACGCTGACAGAACGGTTGGAGGATATTGATTTCGCCGATGATTTAGCCCTCATGGCACAGAAAGCAAGCGACATGCAAGAATCGTTACGCCGACTCGTCAAGTATGCCGGACAAGTTGGACTTGAGGTAAACGTAGCGAAGACAAAACTGGTGCGCATCAACACAACAACGCCTTGCATGCTGACAATCGCTGGTGAAAAAATAGAAGAAACGGAGAGCTTCTGCTATCTAGGAAGTATCTTGGCAAAGGATGGAGGTGCCGACATTGACGTAAGAAGCCGCATACAGAAAGCGCGCTAAGCCTTCATTTCGCTAAACAACATTTGGAATTCAACGCAGCTGACAAGAAACCTGAAAATACGATTATTCAAGTCGAACTGCATCTCAGTATTGCTGTATGGTTGTGAAACTTGGAAAATGACTTCGACCATCGAAAACCAAATCCAAGTCTTCGTCAACAGATGCCTCAGGCGCATTCTGAGAATTTACTGGCCAAAAACGATAAGCAATGAAGAGCTGGGGAAACAAACCGGTGTTGAAAAAATGAAGGTCACAATCAAGCGTCGAAAGTGGAATTGGATCGGACATACATTAAGGCGACCTGTTGATGATATTCCAAGAACTGCGTTAGAATGGAATCCACAGGGAACCCGAAAACGTGGCCGACCAAAGATAACGTGGAGAAGAACCGTCGTCGATGAAGCGAGAGTAGCTGACAAAAAAGTGGAAGGAGGTCAAACTTCTCGCCCGGAACCGAGTACGATGGCGACGATTTGTGGACGCCCTATGCTCCCACGCGGAGTAGGGTTTCGATGATGATGATGATTAATTTTAAGCCCTTAGACTCAGCCAGGGCACTAAAACTGAGTCTCTACTAGGGCCCGCACATGTTAGCCGATCGAAAAAGAACATGCGGCTGTGAAATACTTACTAAGGATTTGGGAGTTTTCTTAACTGGAGTTGAAAAGTAGTAATATGTATTGAATAAAATAGTGTGTATTAAAAGTAGAAAATATATGCAAGCGACCTGTATGTATCGGAATACATGTGGTAAACAGAATTGATTTTGCAAAAGGACTAAAAACGTATTTAAGAAAATATTGCTTTAACTCGTTAGTGTATCAGATTGCATTCACATTCAATCGTATTGTAAATTACCGAAAGGGCAATATTGAAAAAACCGTCCGAAGTAACGGTTTAAAAAATTCTTCCAAAACCCCAAAATCGACCCACAAATAGAAAAAATTTTTACCTCAATTTTCTCTACAGCATAGCCGGTACCGACCTAGGGCTCTTACGAGAGGCCTCATACACATACTTCCATGGACAAAAATATTTCCCTCAATTCGCTCTGCAACATAGCAAAAAACAATTTTTTTGGTCTAGGGGCGACCTAGGGTTCTAAGGAGGTTCTAGCCGTGGCAATAGAGTCGAAGGTATCTATGTAAATACTACCTCAAGTCTTGCAATTACTTCCACTTTAAATTCGAGTAGAAATTGTCGAAAGGGCAATACTGAAAAACCCGTCCGATGAAACGGTGTCAAAATCTCTCCATTAGATGACCTCACTCATGTCGAGAATAACCGAAAAATACCAAAAAGTCTGATGGAAGTCGAAGAGGTGCTAGAGAAATCCACAATAATTCCATAAACCTAGAAGGCCCCACTGGATGACCTCACTCATGTCGAAAATAACCGAAAAATACTAAAGAGTCCAATGGAAGTTGAAGAGAACTAGAGAAATCCATAATAAACCCATAAACCTAAGAAGCTCCATTGGATTACCTCACTTCTGTCAAAAATAACAGAAAAATCATTTTTGTGGTAGGGCAGACCTTAGGACCGACCGGACCTAGAGCCCTAAGGAGAGGCCTCCGAGGGGTAACCAAATATTTTTGTCTACAAGCTTTTTGGGACTTTCTTGGATTTTTTCGGGTGTGGTAAGGCAGACCTTAGGACCTACCGGACCTAGAGCCCTAAGGAGAGACCTCCGAGGAGTAACCGACTATTTTTTTCTATAAGTTTTTTGGGATTTTTTTTTGGATTTTTGGGATTCTTTTGGATTTTTAAGATTCTTTTGGATTTTTTCGGATTTTCTTGGATGTTTTGGGATTTTTTTGTGATTCTATTTTGGAATTGAACAAATTTGATTTTTGAACTGTAATTTCATTTGAAAACTTCATTGATTGATTTAACAAGGAAACGAGTTTTAGAAATCGCTCCTTCGTAGTGACGAATGTTTATAAACTTGTGCTTATCGAGTAATTTTGCTTGCAAGCGACCGTAAGTATTCCATTCGCGCCACATGCAAAGTACTCCTATCGGTTTTTCTGATTGTACTTATGCGGTCGACTTCATAAACGACAGTTCTTTGAAGTTACTTCCATTTATGAATTTAAAACTAAGCGTATGGTCAATTAGTTCTCAAAATCCCTTAAAAACTCGTGACCCCGGCAATGGAATTCGTCAGCACTTCACAGATCCCTACAACATCATTCACGCTAATTACAAAAACATAATGAAAATCTTTCTCAAATACTGTAAGTGTGACTTGGCAGTGAAAATTCAATTCATGTAATTTCATTTCGAGACCTTGCATACCACTTGACACATCAGCGCTAGCATTTTCAATTTGTTCGATGATTTCTTCGTTGGTAAGTATCGGTGTAGGTTGATCCATATTTCGGTTTTTATAAAAGCGTGGACATTTTATCTGATCGGAGAATTGCTCATTAAGCTAGCTTGTAGTTAGATTTTGTTTGTATTGTATAGCCTTTTGACATTTATATTCTATAGATTACAACAAAATACATGGAAGAAAAAAACTGTAAAAAAATTTGTATGGAGGTGTTCATCTCACTTTTGCATGGCTCACGCACTTTCTAACTCAATGTACGATATGTGAATCAATCACGTTCGAAAACATGGGCGAGAATGACCTTTCCTGTCTGAACAGCTGCTAGTAATTTTTTTCGAACCCTCGCATTCGTAACAAATTTCGAAGATTTTTTGGTACGCAGCAGCACATTTTCTTTTTTATAAGCTCCCAGAAATTCAATTCGTAGTCACAATTTTGTATAACAATTCAAATGATGAATTGTTCGTACAATTTCAAACTTTTTGATCACATAATTTTAATTGATTCGATCTTTTTTATTGCCTGCATTAAGCCAAAAATTTGTTTTCATCAGAAAACTTTAAACAATAAGCAATTATTTGATGTTGTTGAGAAATCTACGCTGCAAGGCTATGTGTATACGAGGGTTGCCTTTTATGTTTCTGGCCTAGAGTACTTCCAGACCGAAACTATCACAACAAAAACCTCTTAAAATGTAGAGTGTGACGCAGTCCGTAAGTCTGCTTCCAAAATTAATGGTATCGCTTGAGGTGCCGTTATCGCTGATAATACGCAGAAGTTTCCTTAAAGAAGATTTTCTACAAAAGAAATTTTCTCCAAAAAAATTTTCTTTCCGAAAAAAATTGTTCTCCAACACCTTCGGCTACCATCGGAACACTACGTATCACCTTCGGCTGCCTCCGAAACACTTCGGAACACTTCGTGTCACCTTCGGCTGCCTTCGGAACGCTTCTAGTCACCTTCGGATGCCTTCTCTCTAAGTAGTGTCATTCCGGAGCTACAATTCGAAACCGTATAAGCATAAACGGAAATCCTAGATGGCGCCGCTATGACAGCTGGCAGCCATTTTCTCATGATCCCAAAAAATTCTGATAAAACTCTATAACTTTCTAGAAGAAACCATCTCTCTAAATAGTGTCATTCCGGAGCTAAAATTCGAAAACCGAAAAAGCATAAAGGAAAATCTAAGATGGCGCTGCTATGATAGCTAGCAGTCATTTTCTTATGATACCAAAAAATTCTCCTGATGAAACTCTATAGCTTTCTAGAAGAAACCAACTCTGCAAGTGTTATCATTCCGGAGCTAAAACTCGAAAACCCAAAGAAGCATAATTTATACCTAACAAAAATCCAAGATGGCGTCACTTTGGCGGATTTCTGAAAATCCCCAAAAACTCTCCTGATCAAACTCTATAACTTTCCCGAAGAAACCAATCCTCTAAGTATTGTCATTCCGAAGCTAAAATTCGAAAACTAAAAAAACCTAATTTATTGCTTGGGAAAATTCAAGATGGCGCCGGTTTGACTGTTGGCAGCCATTTTCTTCAGATCCCAAAAAATTCTCTCGACCAAACTCTATAACTTTCCCGAAGAAACCAACTCTATAGCTATTGTCACTCCAAAGCTAAAATTCGAAAATTCCGAGCATTACCTAAAATACTCTCAAAATTGACCACTTTTCCACATGCCACGGCTTTTCCAGAATTTTCGCGGAAAAGCGGTATGTGAATTTTTTCATTTGGGGCCGAGACTGACGTTCCCTGAAAATTTTAAGGAAATCGGTCGAGCGGTTCTCGAGAAAAAAAAAAAGTAGATAAATACATAGATCACAACAAAACCTCTTTAAAGGTAGATTGTGACGCAGTCCTTAAGTCCGCTTCCAAAATTAATGATATCGCTTGAGGTGACGCTATCGCAGATAATACGCAGAAGTTTGTTTGAATGGAACCTTGTGTTAAAAGTTTTGATTTCCTGAAAAAACTAGAGCGCTTTCTTTAAAACAAAATTACGTTGTGTTAAACAAATTGCGTCACAAATGCCGGATCCACCAGCGGAATAATTTTTCAATACTTTCAGTTTTTACACGCAAAAATTTAAAATTACCTTAAACAATCTACCCAATAACAAACAAAAGTCAAATTTCTGCAGCGCAAAAACTGAAAGTACAGAAAAATTATTTCATTATGACAGCCGGCAGCCATTTTCTAATATCACAAAAAAATTCTCCTGGTGAAACTCTATAACTGTCTAGAAAAAACCAACTCTCTAAGTATTGCCATTCCAGAGCTAAAATTCGAGATGGCAGCCATTTTCTTATGATCCCAAAAAATTCTCCTGATGAAACTCTATAACTTTCTAAAAGAAACCGTCTGTCTAAGTAGCGTCATTCCGGAGCTAAAATTCGAAAAGCGAAAAAGCATAAACGAAAATCCAAGATAGCGCCGCTATGACAGCTGGCAGCCATTTTTTAATAATACCAAAAAAATCTCCTGATGAAAGTCTATAGCTTTCTAGAAGAAAGCAACTCTCTAAGTAGTGTCATTCCGGAGCTAAAATTCGAAAACCGAAAAAGCATAAACGAAAATCTAAGATGGCGCTGCTATGACAGCTGGCAGCCATTTTCTTATGATCCCAAAAAATTCTCCTGATGAAACTCTACAACTTTCCCGAAAAAACCAACTCTCTAGCTATCGTCACTTCGGAGCTAAAATTCGAAAACTCCGTGCATTACCACTTTGACCACTTTTCCACATGCCACGGCTTTTCCAGAATTTTCCCGTAAAAGCGACATATGAAATTTTTCATTTGGGGCCGAGACTGACGTTCCCTGAAAACTTTATGGAAATCGCTCGAGTGGTTCTCGAGAAAAAAAAAGATACATAGATATATAGATACATGATATATAGAGATATAGACACACAACACAGGAATAAAATTTTGATTATTTTCAAAGATAATTTTACCATTATTATATTGAAATTGGTCATCTTTGATTGGCGATATCTCGGCTCGTTTTCAACCGATTTTGACGAGTGTTGGAAAGCTGCTGCGACGTAGTTTTTTTTACAAATATTTTGGAGGTGGAGGGGGCGAGGGGAAAAAACTCAAAAGTTCGCCTATACATCGTGTCTTGTCCCAAAGGTTTTTGTATGGAATTTTTTGGGTTTGTGTACGGTTTTTTTGGGGTGTGGGGCTGCGTCACGCTCTCCGCTACGCTCCGAGCATGATGCCTTGTCCCAAAGGTTTTTGTATGGAATTTTTTGGGTTTGTGTACGTTTTTTTGGGGTGTGGGTACTGCGTCACGCTCTCCGCTACCGCTCCGAGCATGATATGTGCACAAACCTTAAACTAAATTATCCAAAATTTGCTTTTTTCATTCGAATTAAACCACAAATAAAACATTGTATTCCACTCAGAGATTAAAAGGAATGATAAATAAACACTTATTAAAAAAAAATTTTTTGGCTTGATCCAGGCAATACAACAGATTTTTTAGGAGGCTCCGTTTTAATCCATGCATGCTAACTGCCCCAGCCACCTTTCATCACTGCCACTATATCCGGCCCGCCAAAATCACGTTCCAGTTCAAAGTTATATCGTCGTCGCCACCTCTTACCCTCGCGCATCGCTCCAAATATGGTGCGAAGTACCTTGCGCTCGAGCAGCTGTTCATCACTTTTCTTCATCGTCCACATAAAATAGCACATAACACACGGAGGAAATGCTTCTAATCTGCTGCGCTCCGCCCTCTCACGCGTGCGCGTAGGAATAGGATAACCGATAAACAAACTAGTGACATTTGAGGAAATTTGAGGAAAGGAGGAAAATGGGAAACGCGGTGGCCACTCAGTTGAGGTCGCACGTGTTCATCAAAAAGGAATTAAGTAGCGAAACAAAGCTGGCTATTCACAGGTCAATATTCCGTCGAACGATTTTGTATGGTAGTGAGAGTTGGGTTGACTGCGGATATCTCGTGCATGACCTGGAGGCTTCTGATATGAGGGTTCTTAGGAATATAGCGAAAGTTAGTAGGAGGGAGCAGTGGGATAATCATATCAGGAACGAGGACACTAGGGAAAATTTAGCGATTTCGTCGGTGGAAGAGGCGGCAAGTTCCAGCCGTCTGCGCTGGTTTGGGCACGTTCAAAGGATGGGTAATAACAGGCTACCGATAGATTTTTTTGGGGTTTTTTTGAAGTCAGTTACCCCTCGGAGGCCTCGGGCAAATAGTTCTATAGACAAAAATATTTCCTTCGTAGCAAAAAACCAAAATCTAGTGATTCTAGAATCTTTAAAAATGAAATTGACTTTGATGAACTAAGCGTACAGACGGAGGTCTGTAAAGGAGAATGTCATAATTAATTGAAAATGGGATAAAGAGACTAACATTTTACATTTATTTCCTGGAATTGAAAAAAAATTACCACGCAGTACATTTTTTGAACACTTTTAGGAGATTTAGGGAGCTTTAAACATGTTGAAACCCTACACCTACACCCTACACAATTCAAACTCAAAATTTTACCTCTAGAAACTCCGCCATAATCGAGTCCTTCTTCTCCTCGGAAAATAATGTACAAACGTCGACGAAGTTCATATGCGGGTAAGCGCATTATTTGGTGATATGAATCTTCAAACAAAGTTTGTCGTGTAACTGTAATTTTGATATGCGACGGAAGAGCGTTGCTCTGGCATAAGTAACGAAATTGACTGAGTTTCCACCGGAAAGAGCGTTCGTAAGCTGAAAAAAGCAGATTTCGCAAAAACTGTACTTTCAAAGTAACTTAACTGTCAAAAATACCTCGTGGGACACCATAGACACCTTTCAATCCCTTTTGTGCACCGGGACGAGGATCCTCGAATGTTGTCTTTTTAGTGTTATGATCAACAAAGAATCGTTCTCCAGATGCGGTATATCGTACTTCCCATCCTGGTGGGAGCGGACCTTCATTCATTAAACTAACTTCTTGCCCCTGTGTACGCGGATCTTCCCACTGAGTTGTACGGTTTTTATGATTTACAAAATACACTCGATTATCTGGTTGCAAACGTTTTTCCCAACCATCTGGCAACTGTCCTAGTCCGTCATCTTCTTCAGTTGCTGCGACTCCACCACTAGCTTGCGCTTGTTGTGGATATAGAAATCTTTGATTGCCTGTTGAATGAAAATAATTGAAATTACGACGAGTTTCCATTTCCACTTGATGATTTTAGGTCCAAAATTAACTTCTTTGAATACACTCTACCACTACTTTCTTATACCCATGACAACGGTTTATTTACCTTGTGACACAATATGAGTGCGCTGATTTTGCCAATGTGCGAAGTGCAATAGTCGTTCGCTGGAAAAACATGAAAATATAAAACGAAATCCTAATCTCTATTTTACTTTCATGTGTTTGAGAGTGTTTACCTATTTGGTCGTTGCCATGTTGTAGACCTAGTATTGTGATCAACGAAGTATATTCTGGGTTATGTAAAACAAACATTCGATTAAATCTTTTTTTTTACCATTTTTTTCTAATTTACCGCCCACGTGGATCTCTTCGTATCTCCCACCCCTGAGGAAGAGGTGTTGGTTTTTCCCAGTATGTTGATCTAGTATTGTGGTCGACGTAATATCGTCTGCCAAATTGATCAAATCGGATCTCCCATCCTGCTGGCAACGGTTCGTCATCTGTAGCTGGTTGTGCCGATACAATTTGCTGTTCATTTGGATTCGTTGAAGGCAATTGAGCAGCACTTGGTCCATTTGTTGCTATCTGCGATTGAGACGTACTTCCACTAGCAACTGCTGATATGGCAGGCGAAACGATTCCATTTTGTAGAGCTGTATTTGACGATGGGTGCTGTAAATTTGTGAAGAAGAAATTATTATTCCGATCTCCAAAATTTTTGCCGTATTACCACTGCGTTCATTCTTTGGTTAGCTATGCTATTGGATGTTCCCAGAGATCTCGACTCATTTCCTACTTGATTGTCTGAAGCAAGTAAGACTCTCACGTCACGTGTGGAAGGTGCTGGTATATAAGGAGATCCTTCACTCGTACTGCTAGTATTGCCCCTTAGTCTCATTCTTGATCGAATCCCACCGGACAACACTCTTGACGTATTAGTACCGCGATTCCCATTACCACTATTCGATTCGGCCAATGTCGCTTCAGCAGCACCATGCTGCGTCATATCAATATTCAATCCATTTAACACAGCCACTAATTCACCGCTCTTCGAACGATTGTTGTACTTGTTGTTAACCATTAAATCCAAAATAAGTTCCAAATTATCGCATCGACCGTTATAGTGCTGCAGAACTTCACCCAGCGATACACTTCGCTCTCCGAGCACAGCATCTTTCAAGAAACTTGAATGATCGAGAACTCTAAAAACTAACTCCGAATTTGGTGTTACCAAAACGGTAAAATCGTCCTCCCATTTTGGCAGGTAGGTGTGCTTCACAAAATCCGTTTTACGAGTACTTTTATTGTCGATGGACAGTTCAACGTAGGGATTTGGTTTAAATATGCCATTGTTGCGCAATGACGCTGATTCAACTTAGTTGAAGAAAATATAAAATTACTTACATAGAAGATAACGGGACATCAAAGCAGGTAACACTCACTTGATACGTTAAGCTGATGATATAAATGATTGTTTCTGCCATTTACATTTTCGGCCATATTTTTAACTCGCTTTTATTTTGTTTTAGTAAATAGTCGCATGACTATCGTATCGTAAATCTCAGTGTGGACTTTCTTATATCGGATCAGTTATCTTGTTGTCTGAAGAGGAAATTTCAATATTTACACAAAGTTTCTATGCCGATCAAAGGTAAAGCTTATTTAGTCACACTGCAGCGACAGTAATTTGTTTTAAAAGATTGTACTACATAGCACAGTGAAGTTAACAGCAGATGCGATCGCAGCTAACTTCATTCCAAGCAAGTTAGCTGATCTATAAAACCCATCTCGTATTGTATATGGCTGAGAAAAACAATTTTCTCCATTCCGTGGGTTCCAGTGCCCAAACATTCAACCGATTTCCACAAATATTTTTTCCCAGTTTTGTGACATTTGATTCTTTCATTTGACGCTAATTTGAACAATTTACGTGCTGTACTTGCTGAGATATGCGTGAAAAAGTTTCACCGACCTTCGAAAAACCACGTTTTTGGACACCTTTTCGACCATATCTCCGGAACTATTCGACCGATTTTGCTCATCTTCGAACTTGACCTCAGTTTTTTGACTATCTTTCATGAAATAGAAGTTTTTTAAAATCGGTCAAGATTTACTCAAGTTATCGGGTTGACGGACAGACAGACATTTTTTTTTCGCTGATTTGTCATCTGGAGGCAACAAAAAAAGTTTCGCCCTTATTCCCGGGTTCGAATTCGCAATGTAACAAACGTGGTAGTAAATGTATCAGACCTTCGTACTTCGTACGGGTCTAAAATTGTCCGTCTGTCAACACGATACCTCGAGTAACTCAACCGATTTTCAAAAACTTCTTTTCTCTGAAAGGTAACCGAAAAACTTTTATGGGATTGAATCTGGGCACTGTCGGCCCAAGGGCCGCCGAGCCAGGGCCGTATAAGTGATTTTTGGTCTTTCGTACATAACTCGAACAAATCTTTTCCAATTTTCATAACTTTTTTTTTTTGAAAGACCTGGGCATGGCCGACAATTTGTGGAAGAATTTTTTTAGGACACTAAAAACGAGTCTCTGCTAGGGCTCTATGTGTTTTTTGTACATAACTCGAGTAAATCTCTTCCAATTTTCATATTTTTTTTGTTTGAAAGATCTGGGCATGACCGACAATTTATAGAAGAAACTTTTGCCTCTGCTTAGGACTCAAGTGGGCTCTAAGATTGGCCCTAACCAAAAAAAAATTTTTTTTGCTATGTTGCAGAGCAGATTGAGGGAAACATTTTTGTCTATGGAAGTATGTGTTCGAGGCCTCTACTTAGGGCCTTAGGTGAGTACTAAGGTCGGCCCTAGTCCAAAAAATGGTTTTCTGCTATGATGTAGAGAAAATTGAGGAGAGCATTTTTCTCTATTTGTGCTCGGTTTTGTGCTTTGGGAAAACGTTTTTACACCGTTTCTTCGGACGGGTTTTTTAATATTGCCCTTTCGACAATTTCCAATTTATATAATTCAGCAATTTCCAATAAATACGTTTGAGCATTTTCGTAACATCAACTCTGTTTTCGGCATCTATTCTGAGCCCCTTCATACATATGTTTTAATTTTCAGCTTGTATAGAACTCGGCAACATCGACAATTTACGTTATGGCCGAATCGAGTTACAAATCGATTGTTTCTTTTTCGACAATAATGAACTTTTGGATGAATATCTATTCATTTTTATATTAGAGCAGATACCCCGTCCAACTATAATTTAATGGAAAACAATATTTTTTCATGATTTTTATTGTAATCAACTCAAAAATTACTGATATCGCATAAAGATTTTAGTATTTGGGCGATTCCACATGTATGTAATGTAAGGAACAAAAATTTCTCCTGAGTCACCCAAGGGTTCAATTTTAGTGTTCTATAAAAAAATTGTTCATAACTGTAATATGTGAGTTTCTGCTGAACGTATGATTTCGTTATTTCCTACAGTTAAGGCAGTATTTCCGTTCCTTACATTACAGGCGTCGTCGCGATTTGCAACATATACCAATATGCGCTCTACTTTGATGACAAATATTTCGTCAGTCAATTCGGTCACGTAACAAAAATTTGTCGATGTTGCCGAATCCTAAAGCAATCTAAAAATTCCAAATCAATTGAATGAGAAAACTTAACAAATGCGTATAAAAAGAAACATTTGAGATTATCTTTTTTCATTGTTTTTACACTGAAAATAAAATCAACCAAAATTATTGATAACATTTTGAATCAACAGTCAACAAAGTTGGTGTGATGTATGTATACTATGTATACCTTTGTAGATCATACCAATATTAGTATGTAACATACGACGAGACGGACGCGCGAAATAAATTAGTCTCGAATGATAATTAAAAATTAGGGCTCAATTTCATGGATTGGCTACTTTACGCATTATATAAACTTTATGCGGTTTATATGCAATCAAGCCAATCAAGCAGAGCTCATGTATTTTTTTCTGTTTACGTGAAAATTTGCTTTTAACATTAAAACTAATGTAAATTCATTTCAATTCATAATGTTAACAAAAATAGATGTTTTTTAAAATACGAACCAAAAGTTTTGTATGCATCTTTTATGGTTCACTACATAACACGTCGTTGAATAACAAATACGTGTATTAAAGAAGTTTTGAGTGTAAACTCTCTAATCTTAGCCGGTATATTCCTACATACCTAAAACATTTTATGATATGACGAATTGGTAGTAATAAAGGTGAAACAATTGGTTGGAATGTGGTGGAATATAATTTTAGTGATTAGAAAGGGTAAAAACATGTAAAATTTAAACTCCGCTCGAGAATTTAGTTTATAGTTTGGGAATAACTACCAGCTGCTACAGTCATAAAAGATATTTTTTAGGCAACGAAAAATATTATTTGTAAATATGATAACAATATGCGACACACCAGAATTCTGAAGGGAGTGGTATATGGTGTAAATTGCTAAAATGAAATATGACCACAGACATAAGGATCTCAATCGATTTGAACGAAATCAACAAAAAATGTAAAAACATATTTTCTCCTGCGTTTCTCAAAATTCACAATCTATACGAAACATCAAATCATCATAGAAATGTAATTTCAATATTTCACATTTTTATCTCTCTTTTACGACATAAATTTTCAAAGTCTATTGTTTGTTTTGTGTATGGCGAGGTGTTCTATTGTGGTTTTAATAGTGTTACTTACTCATTTAGCAAAAATAGGAAAAAGAATCTTACACCAATTAACAAAAACATTCGTCACGAAACATCGAGAGTAGAGAGTTTTATTTTGTATGATATCGACACTAAACTTCAAAAAAAATTTTTATTGCATAAGCTTTTTAAGGTTTTCGATTATTTACTAATTTTGACGATATTGGCAGAATTAAATGCGTCAACTTTAATTTCTCTGGTGGAAAATGGAAAATGGCGTACAATGAAATCTAGTACATTAAATCTAATGTCAAACATTTCTCAATGTGTGTATGTGCTGTTTTGTGTTTTACATTACCAGAGAAATGTCAAATCAAACCAGAAATTATAGAAAAGCGTGAAAGTCACGGGATGACAAAAAAATGTTCGTCTGCCTGTTTGTCCGCCTTTCCGTTAACAAGATAACACGAGTAAAATTTTAACAATTTTCAAAAACTTTTTTTCCTAAAAGTTAACTGAAAAATTGATTATGAAATTGAATTAAGGCAAATTCGATTAAGAAATTTCGAAGGTCAGTTCCAATTACGTTTCAAGGTTTAGAATGAAAAACTTCCAAAAATGAAAACTTCCAAAAATCACGCAAAAAAATTAGTTAAAATGGGTTGAGTCCTTAGTGTGGGTCCAACTCACGCTACGCGACACTACACGATAGTTGGTGGTTTTTGATAAATATTCTTCTAACGATGAGGTTTTCTGTGCATTGTTCTATATAGGAAAAAAGAGCCAAACTTTTTTGTCCATGCAAGTGATGGTCCGAGGCCTGTCCTTAGAGTAGGTAGGTACCTACTAAGGCCTTAAATAAAATATGCACACCTGTTGTTTCCATATTAAGTTGCCATGGCTGTCACAGTGAACGAAATAATTTTACGATTTATGTTTGCGTTAAACAAGTTGTGGTTATGGGAATCATACTATTATTGCGGCAATCATGACTTGTTTACCAGAAACATAACATGTTTTCATGTTTCCTGCTAACATAACATGTTTGCGTTTAACATGACATATTAGCAGCAACCAAAGCATGTTTCTAGCGAAATTGTCATCCCAAAAATTTGGCAAGGAAAGCATGGTAGGTGCAAACAGAAATAGCATAGTAGCTGCAAACAGTGTTTGACCTACGTCGAAATTAAGACATGTGATGATAAATTCCAACTGCGTTTCATGTTATTCAGCAGTTAATGAACGAATCTTAAAACTAACAAAATATTGCACGGAATTAGAATTGTTTAATAAAATTTTGTTATTTGATGTAAATATATGGATTTTTTGTTGAAAATAGTAAGATATTATAAAAAATGATTTCCGTGAACCCTCTAGTATGTTGATCCAATGTTCTACCAACTACAGAAACTAGTCTGAAATGTTTGAATCCGATCATAGGCGCACGGTGGCAATGCGCCCATGACGCAAGTCCCCATACGATCAAAAAATTCAGAATTTTTTTTTTTCGTAGACTTCGGAACCATATATACAGCTAGATTTGGACTTTTTTCCCTTACGTCGTATCTTCCTGAGCCCTAGTTTCGATATTCACAAAAACGGTTCAAAATTAGACATAATATTTAAATATCTAATATAACAGCATTGGTAAGGTCGCTGCTCGTCCAATTCACAGGTTAAGCATCATTCGGCGCGGTTGGTACTTAGATGGGTGACCGCAAAAATGGTAAGTTCGTATAAAAAAAAATTAAATGATCTTCCAATATATTTCACAGATAACACAGCAGATGGTGGAACGTCAGTGGTGTAGCCCCAAACAAATTCAGCCAAAAGCCTTGATAATGTTCGCTTAGTTTCGATACGCAAGAAAATTAAAACGAAATTACGTTGTGTTTTCAAAAAATTACGACACAAATGCCAGACCCTGTGGGGGCCATGATAGAAAATGAAATTTTTATCAGATGACAACAATACAAACGCCAATTGTCAATAAACCCCGATAAATCCCATAGTTGTATTGATAGTGCTGCTATATAAATGTGAACGAAAATTAACGAAACAACATTTTTGAATGAACGAAAGTGAAAAAAATTAAACTCAAATTTCTTTGAAAACGTATATGTTATAAAACTGTAAGTCAAGGTCTTACGACAGAAATACACCCAGTATGCCATATAACTATGATGAAAAAACGAAAATTCAAGAAAATGTTAATATTTTTGTAAAACGATATTATAAGTAATTCTTAACCGATTTTCAATTTTATTTTTTTATTCGACGAAGACTAAATTTCCTCAGGTGTACTTCGAGATAGGGTGATATCCAATCAGTAATTCAGTAAATCAATAAACGGTTTTTCTTTCCGACACGATAACTTGACTAAATCTGAATTTCTTTTTAAAATTTTGGTTTCATTCGACATTGGGCCCATTCTATGCAAACCGCGACACCTGTAACGTAAGGAACGGAAATACTGCTTTAACCTTAGAAAATAACGAGATCATACTTTCGACAGAAAATTAGATATTACAGTTATGAACAATTTTTTCATAGAACACTAGAATTGGACCCTTGGGTGACTCAGGAGAAATTTTAGTTCCTTACAGTACATACATTTCGAATGGCCCATTGGGTGATATTTGACAATAAATCTGGCTGTTATTCTCCAAAATCGTTTTCTTTGTCGGAAGGATAAATCACCTCAATTTCAACCGATTTCCAAATTTATTTTTTAATTCAACGAAGAATGAAATTTGTCAGGTGTAGTTCGATTTTAGGAAAAATCCGATCAGCAATCTACGAGTTATTTTTAGAAAATTCTTAACCTTGTCGACACGATAACGTGATGATAAATCTTAATAAATTTTCAAAATTATTGTTGAGTATTCTAGTACGATGTATTGTAGTACACTTATCAACGCCACCTCACTGCAAATTCTCTAAATATTGTTTAATTATAAGGATCGTTGAAATAAAAGATTCATTCGTTAATCAGCAACCTAAGCGTATACATCACAATTGGCGGCGAGGATAAACTCAAGTTAATAAAGCTATTTTTTGGCGCGCATTTAAAGAACAAAAGAAAAGTTTTTCTTGTTCAAAATTTTTCGGAAATAGTCATCAAGTTCTACAAAGAATTGAAACATAAAATATTTTTGGTTACGATTTAAGAGAAGTCACAGTTAAGTTACAATTTTTCAAGATGCCACAAACGCAAAGAGAAGAAAAAGAGATGGCAAAACGAGTTTTGACCAACACTACGATGACTGAATTTGTTCCGGAAAAGGATACTTGGTTGCTGTGGAAGGAACGTTTGGAAATTCATTTTGAAGAAATCGAATGCACGGACGAAAAAACGAAAAGGTCGATCTTATTGAAATCGATTGGTCCAAAGTCATACGAATTATTGAAATGTGTGTGTGATCCAGTGAAGCCAGCGACAAAAGGGTACGATGAGTTATGTACATTGTTGGAGAGTCAACTTTCGCCGACAATCATCGTATTTCGTGAAAGAAAGCTGTTCTTCTTAGCTGAAAAAAAAAGCACAGATTTTGGCGCGAATTTGGATTCCTTTGTACTGAACAAGTTTGTTAGCGGTTACTTCCGGACGTATGTTCGAACAACTTTGTGAGGAGAATGAAAATTTAACATTGGCTGAAGCATACAAGAAGGCATTGGTCATAGAAACAAAAATTTTCATCAAAGAAGAATCCCATAATGAAATTAAAGAGGAAGTGAAAAATAAAAAATCGCGTGGCAATGGAGTCACGACCTTCAAGCATAAGGCTAACAGTCAGAAGGGAACAAAGAAACCGTGTACTCATTGTGGTTGGAAAAATCATCAGTCGGATATGTGCAAATTCAAAGAGGCTGGCTACGTGCATGAGTTGCAATAAAACCGGACATTTAGCATCGATTTGCCGCAATAAACATAAGAATATTAATTTTGTTAATAGTAAATTGAATTGCAGTGCCGATAATTTAGATAATTTTGATTTTTCTATTTTCACAGTCGATTTTAAGGAGGAGGAACAAACAATTCTGTCGATGTCTAGTGAATCAAGTAAAGTCTACAAGTTACCAATTTTATTGGATGGTGTGGAACTGGAAGTCACGTGTGACACGGGAGCTCCACTCTCTTTGCTATCGATTGAATTCTTTGATAAGTTTTATCAACGATCAGGTTCGAGGCCATGCTACCGTTCATTTCAAGGCTACGATGGAAACAAAATCGACGTAATCTGTGAGTTTGATGCATTTATAATTTATAAGGGCCAATAGCATAAATTTTCTTTCATTGTTACGAACACAAATACGACTCCACTATTGGGTCGAAATTTTTTGCGAAAATTTGGTTTTGAATTACCTTTGAACACCTTTAGTGCCTGTACTCAAACCTTCAGGTGAATTGAGCTTGTGTGGGGACTACAAAACGACAATAAATCGATATCTCGAAGATTTTAAATATCCATTGCCTAGAATAGATGAGCTGTTTGCAGCACTGCAAGGGGGGCAGTTATTTTCGAAACTGGACTTGTCCAACGCTTATAATCAGCTAGTTTTAGATGAGGATTCTCAGATATGGTGTGCACACATAGGGGTTTTTAAAATGAAGAGATTACCTTTTGGGGTTAAACCAGCTGCTGCCATTTTCCCAAAGACAATTGAGAATTTATTGCAAGGTACTCCAAATGTAGTTGCGTATATGGATGACATTGTAACTACAGGAAAAACGTTGAAAGAACACGTTGAAACTTTGAAATCAGTTTTGGGTAAATTGAGAGATGCGGGACTGAAATTAAACCTGGATAAGTGTTCATTTTTCCAGAGAGAGATCTCGTATTTGGGTTTTAATATTAATAAATATGGTTTAAGTAAATGCAAAAGTCGAATTGATTCTGTGTTAAAAGCACCTGTTCCAAAAAGTATTACCGAATTGAGAGCCTTTATAGGAATGGTTAATCATTACTCTAAATTCATTAAAAATTATGCAGAGAAAATGTCTCCTCTTTTTGAACTTTTGCGTAAAGAAAAGAATTTCGTGTGGAACAGTAAATGTCAAGGTGCTATACGCTATATATTTAATGAAAAGTGAGGTAACGGCCGACCAGGTCTTGGTTCATTTTGATCCGAAGCTACCCAAAGTACTATGTACCGACGCCAGTCAAAATGCAGTAGCATGTGTATTGTCACACAGGTTTCCTGATGACACTTTGAAGCCAATAGCTTTCATCTCGCGAGCTCTTACCAGAAGCGAGAGAAATTATAATACAATCGAGAAGGAGGCTTTAGCAATAATTTTTAGTTTTACTAAATTACGCCAATATTTAATGGGAGTTCATTGATTCACCGATCATAAGCCGCTGTTAGCAATTTTTGGGGAAAATAAAGGATTACCTCAGATGGCTGCTGCTCGTATGCAGCGGTGGGCTTTCATATTATCAGGTTTCAGTTATACGATCAAACACATAAAAGGTATTTCTAATTATGCGGACAGTTTGTCCCGGATGCCACAATCGGAAGAACCGGAATCTGTTGAGGAGTCTAATTACAAAAATTACGTTGGCTTAGAAGAGGGTCTCGGTATTAATTACAAAAGGTAGCGATAGAAACCCGTAAAGATCCCCAAATGTCTAAACTGATGGAAGCAATAAACAGAGGCGAAGTGGAAAAGTTGGTGGAGACAGATTTTGGTTCATTAAAATTAAAAGTAATGAACTGACAGTAGAGTCCGGTTGTATTTTGTGGGGGTACAGAACAATTATACCCGCTAAATTTAGAAAAAATATTCTTGAAGAGTTGCATAGTTCCCACTTAGGAATTGTAAAGACGAAGTCGTTAGCGAGGTCCTATGTGTGGTGGCCCAAGATTGACAACGATATTGAAAATCTAGTAAAGAATTGTCATCCCTGTCAATTAATTCAAGCCAACCCTGAAAAAAGTAGTTTAATTCCTTGGAACCCTACAGAAGGTGCATGGAAACGCTTGCATGTTGATTTTCGATAATCGATTCTTACTCGAAGTGGAAAGAAGTTTTTAAAACAAAAAGTGCAACTTCTTCTTTTGTAATATGTAAGTTGCGTGAAGTTTTTTGTCGTTTCGGTTTAGTAGAAAGCTTAGTTAGCGATAACGGATCTTAATTTACTTCGGAGGAATTTAAGAAGTTTTTGGCACGAAATATGATTAGACACATTCTTAATGCACCTGGTCATACCGCGACTAATGGGCAGGCTGAGAACGTGGTAAAAACGATAAAAAAGTCTTTAGAAGCGAGTTTTAGGAAATTGGATCCAGAAGATTTAGATACGGCTTTAAATAGGTTTTCGGCAGATTATAGATCAATGAAACATAGCACAACTAATGAAACTCCAGCAAAGTTATTGTTGGGTCGCGAATTGAAAACTCGATTTACGAATTTAAAACCTCCGTGTACAAAAGAAATAATTAAAGAAATCAGCTTAAAAGCATTGAAAATAATAAAGGAAATCGGAATATCAGTTTTGATGAAGGACAACAAGTTTATATTCGTGAATCCACTAACCCAAATAAACCAAGTTGGACTCCAGCTACAATTAAAGAAAAACTAGGCCCACGTAATTATAATTGTATCATTTCTCATAATAACCGAATAATTAAAAGACATTTGATTCAAATGAGGGGTGAACAAAGCGGATATGTTACGTTGGCTGAAAATCAATCAGAGGGTGGAGCTGATGTGGATCTCGATGCTTCCAGTTTAGATGAGACACCTAGTAATAATTCAGTCGAAAACGAACAAATCGAAGTTAAGCAATCCAGTTCTGGTCGCACGGAAGAATTGAATGTTCCTTCTCCGAGACATTTGCGACCACGAAAGGATATAAATTATAAATTATAAAAATTAGAGTAACAAGTGAATTTCCTTTCGTTCATTGATATTCAGTAGTTAAAATATTTAGATATGTATAAAAAAAATTCATCAGTTAAATATTTTATTTTCAGTTGCTGATAAGTGTATTACAATGAACAACTAGGGAAAGGAGATGTTGAGTATTCTAGTACGATGTATTTTAGTACACTGATCAACGCCACCTCACTGCAAATTCTCTAAATATTGTTTAGTAATAATATATATAGTAATAATAATAAATAGAAATAAAAGATTCATTCGTTAATCAGCAACCTAAGCGTATTGGCGATTTGCAACGAAGGGTGCGACACGTGTCGGAAAAAAATCGAACATACTTATGTCCGACTTAACACGCAGAAAGTGGCGACATGAATGAGTAGTGAGCGCTATTTCAACATACTTATGTCCGATTTTCTACATAAAAAGTAGTGTCATCTGTTTAGTGTGAAAATCGCGAATACATCACACTAATTTTAGGTATATTGTATGCGCAAAAGTGTTCATTTCACGAAAATTCTAGTGAATTCCATTAAATAGTAAAAATAAATTAATTCAACATTTTCAAAAGAAAACTTTTGGTTTTGCTATTACGGTACTGAATTTTGGCAAAATCGGTCACAAACTTTCGAAGTTAGGGTTGAACTCGCGATTTGGATCTTGTCAGCCGTACACAGGCAGCAGCAGTAGACACTTTCACAAATTTGAGAGCCCAAGCGGAAAGAATGGGTTTGATAATCAACGAATCGAAAACCAAGTACATAAAGACCGAGCCAAATTCGGTAGCCAACCAACAAGGAGGCGTGATAAGCATTGGAGAGTACAACTTAGAGGTAGTTGATGAATTCAGCTATTTTAGAGCACTGATACGTCCAGATGGCGATAATACACCAGAAATACAAAGGCGGATCATGGCGGCAAGCAGATGCTAGTTAGATGCTAATAAAACATTTACGCTCAAAATTTATATCGAAAAAAAACGAAGTGCCATGTTTTCAAAACGCTCATTCGCCCAGTTCTAATCTATGGATGCGAATCTTGGGCGATGAAGAAAAGTGATGAACAGCTGCTGCTTGTATTCGAACGTAAAGTACTACGTATACAATCTTTGGAGCGATGCGCGAAGGAGAAAGGTGGCAGCAACGATACAATTTTGAAACGTGATTTTGGCGAACCTGATATAGTGGCAGTGGTGAAAGTCCAACGATTGAGGTGGGCGGGGCATTTAGCACGTTTGTGTAGAAACAGAGCCCCCATAATGCTATTCCGAAACGATCCAGAAGGGCGAAGGAGAGTGAGTCGCTCGAAAATGCAATGTATAGATGGCGTCGAATCACATCTTCGGGCGCTGGGAATGAGAAGTTGGCAAAGTGTAGCAAGGGAGAGGAGACGTTGGAAGCAGATTCTCGATCGGGCTAAGGCCCACATGTGGCTGTAGCGCCTGAAAAGTAAAAGTAAAATAAGATTATGTTATCATGAGACCGATATATGTTTGATGATTTTGTTTCGCCTTTGCAAGATGTAATAGTTATTGATAAGACAAAAGAATCCTTGTAAGCAATTTTTAGTTAGAAGAAACTCCTTGAGAATCATTGTCTGACAATCGAAACCGAGGTCGGAAAATTTCCAAATTAAAAGTACAATTTAAAAAAACAGAGTTTTTTCTTCGTGACCCTCCCTAAAGAAGAGTATTCCTTAGGAAACTTAAGGAGAACCCCCAGAGAATGATACGTGAAATCAAAACACAACTATTGTTTCGATTCTCTTCATTCTCTGCAATATACCAGCTGTCATTCTTCATGTTACTGGCGCAGGCGGGCAGGCTTTATCAACTTTCTCTGAAGGTATTACAAACAGCATGACCTTTCGTAAAACATTACCTTTTTTGTCTAATCAGGGCGAGGTGTACTATGGAACTTTTCGCGGTCGGAGATGGTAATGTCATATCTTATCATTTCTCTATGTGTTCAAATTTACCGCATATCGTTGGAAAGAATATTATTAATAAAAATGATCTGGTACAAAACTTCTTAAACACTCGCAATACTGAAACACGGCCATTAAAAACAAGTCATAAAGCGTTTAAATAAAAAAGTCTAAAATTGTATTTTTCGTGAGTCGGCATAAGTAGTATGTATATACATTAAAACCAAATCAAAACACCAATTATTAAGTAAAGAGTGTAACAAAAGTATTGAAACACAAGTGACTGAAAGAGTACTGCGCAAATGAGATTTGTCCTTTATTAATTAAGTGGAATCTCTGACAAGACGTTGATGTAATTCGGTTCAAAATAATGCTCGGCTCTAATAAAATTTCCAATGGAGACGACAATTTAATCAAAGTATCAATGGAATGTGTTTCTTTTCAAGAAAAAGTGCAGAACTGGTTGAGCAATACGAAGGGAGCACCTGGCAGCAATTATATTGCAGAATCTAAAGCCGTTGTCCAAACGAATACCGTATATATCACTGACCCCACAAACGAAACAGGATCTTTGCACTCGGTGGATACTGAGCAATACATAAAATCAAATCGAAGAAAAACTACAACTAAAATTACATCAACAACAATTAAGCAGTACTATTCCTTCCTGCGCAAACCAGCGAATAGCTCTAATGATTATGGTAAATGTTCTATTTTCAAAACGAAAGATAAAACAGGAACAGCGGACGAATGCAACGTGGCAATAAACAGTTCTAGAAAGGGTCGTTGCAACTTAACTGATTCTTGCGACAAGTGGACCGCAAATCGAAAAAGTCGACACAAATCTGATCATGTCAATGTTTTCAACAGTGACGATTATTGGGGTGAACGATCAATATCTTCCAAAAAAACGACGGCGAATTCGAGTGCTTTGAAAACTAAAAATAAAAGTAAGCCGGTAAAAACCAATAGAAGAATAAAACGGTTGCCTGCGAGAGGGTGTCATATGAGTCGAACCCGATGGAAGGAGTCCTCAGATTCGTTAAGTGATTGAACATTCACATCCCCATAGCTGAAAATCTCAAATGAAAAAGTAACCTAAATTCATAGCTAAACATGGGATCCTCACAAGACGAACTAAATAATCAAGGAGTAAAGAACGGCTTGCTGTCGAAATAGCTGAATGACAAAATAACATGTTATTGGGCTTCGGCCTGTTTGTTGATCGTTAAACAAATAAATAAATAAATAAATAAATAAATAAATAACTAAGTATGGAATAACTTAGGGACGTAAAGACTCTGACAACAAGAATTGTAATTAAACCGACTGATAATAAAATAAACGTATAGGAAGGCTCTGTTACCTCATCTCCGCGCCTGCGGCGAGCCTTTTCATACACATGCAACTCTGCTCAAGTTAGAACGTGCCCCATATTGCGGGAGCTGCCGCCCCTCGATCATCCTTTTATGTGTGACAAATTTGCTTGCGGCGCTAATATATAAACATTTTCCGCAATACTCTCCTCGTTCAACTTCATTAATTACCTCCGTACATATCTCCACTAACTGCAACTACACAGAAATTACCTACATAGGCAGCATTGATAATTTTAACCCTATACCGCTCTCTGTTGAAGTTTTAAATTGGTATTCAGTTATTAGTTGTTATTAATTTTTACGGTTTCTTTGTTTTTGTTTGCGTAGTAGTTGCAGCAAACTTATACTAAGCATTCATCAGGTCAATGTCGCAAGTGCTTCGTTATTGGATCTAATGAAGGCTTTCGATTGCGTTGACCATGGAATACTAGTACAAAAGCTCCATTGGGCAGGAATCGTGGGTGTTTCATTGCATGTAGCTATCTGAGTGAACCACAAAGTAGTGTTCTGGGTCCATTATTGTTCTTAATTTTCATAAATGATATTCGTAGACTCTCTATCATAGGGTTTACATCGCTGTTTGCATATGACACTAGTGTTTACCGCTCCAATGTTTCGTACTCAATGAACGTGGATCACCTAAACCATGACCTCGAACTGCTGAATGATTTCTTTGGTATTAGTATGAATACCAGCAAGCCCAAAGTGATGCACTTATACCAGATTGTCTGCTAAACGGTCGAGTAGCTGAGGTAGTGACTGTTAAGAAGTACTTAGGGTTATCGATAGAATTTTGTAAAAAACTGGCATCTGTATCTGGGGTCCTGAGTAAAGTGAAGCATATTCTCCCTAAGAGTGTTCTCCTCTCCTTATAATATACTATTAATTGGTTCATTCTATGGTGAACTACTTGATAGGTGTGTGGGGACATGCATCCGGGAAATTATTGCGTCAGGTTGCAAAATTGATGTCTAAAACATGCATGTGAGCTGCAACAACGACACTCAACATTCGATTTATTCAATACTTATTGTAAAGGATTGCTTAACGTTAAGAGTCTATGCCACTTAAATGTTTGTAACTTTGTTCACAACGCGTTGCGTGAGGAGTGCCATCATACAGTTCCATTTAAGAGGGCTGAACACAGATACCCAACCCGAAATAGGCCAGTTTTAACTAGCAGAAATACATCAACGAAGGTGGAGAGCTGTGCTATTACAGTCTGGGGTAGTCGGATAACACCCTGCCAGTGCGTTTCTTCGAAATAAGATAGACAAGCGCCCCGAAACAGAGAGAAACTGAAAGAATTGCTGTCTGAGCGGCAATACCCAGGGCCATAGAGTGGTTGAACGATGTAGCTAATGGTCTTGAGTTTTATGAACGAGTGAAGGATTGTATAGTATTGAGAATAATGAAGCAAATATTAATAGCTCTACGAACCAGACTCCCACTGTTTTTTTATTTTCCTTTTTGTTATTTTGTGATATAGGGAATGCTGATGAGTTCTTTGAAGCTCGTCTCTCGCAACATGCATCACAATTTGTTTTTCACCCCACTCCAGCCCACTCCCAAAAACTGATTTTGTTTTCAAGTACTTTCTCCTTGCAAAACCCTAATTTTTCTCTAAAGATACTTGTAATTAAAACTTTTATTTAAATGGTATTTCATGATTTGAACTGTAAATGAATAAGCTATTTTTCCATCTTCATCATAAACGTTGTGTTGCTTGGAAATACAAACAATTGATGCTTTATTCATCTGATGGTCTTTATTCTATGCCGATATTTCGGGACATATTCCCATCATCAGGGCAAATTCCTTGTTTTATTTTTCGACCAAAATTGATTTTTTGTAAGCTGGAGGTGCTTAGCTAAAAAGTTACTTTAATAAATAAAGAATTTGCCCTGATGATGGGAATATTTCTCAAAATATCGGAAAAGAATAAAGACCATTAGATGTAGAAAGCATCAGTTGTTTCTATTTTCCACATAATTTTAATGTTTCTTAAAGGTGTAAGAGTAACATTGAAACCCAATGATGATTACTACATTCAAATTGTTTTTGATAAATGATTCATTTAAAATGAATAAAATTGAAATGAAAAAAAAAATACTTAAATTTTTCGTTTTAACTATTTTGCCACTTAGTTATTTTGTACCTTTAGTTAATAATACCGTTAGATATTTTTGATTTAGTTATTTTGTTCATTAGAGTTATTTTTTCTTAGTTTCTTTGCCCTAATCCCGTAATGAATAGCTTAGAAAATATTTTGATAATAGTCTTCGGCATTTTTCGAAACTTTTGTAGAACAATAAAGAATGTTGAAACAAAAAGCGATTTTTATCAATGGTGGCAAACTATGAAGAAAAACATAATATGCAAGAGATCCGCACGCATCAGAATAGATTTGGAAAGAGAACAGGTGTTGTATTGGAAATTGCCATATTGAAAACTCCGTCCGAAGCAACTGTAAAAAATGTTCGAAAAAAAATTTTGGAAAAAAATGTAACAAAAATCATTCTTCGTATAGACAGAAAAGGTCGCCTCAATAGCAAAGCAAAAGAAATTTTTTGGGCCTACGTGGAGGCCTCAGACCCATACTTTCATGGACGAAAAAGTTTGGCTTTTTCTTATCTACAACATTGTACAGAAAACTTCATCATTTGAGGAATATGCATGATTTGAAACACCACCAAATATCGTGTAGTTGTAGTAGCGTGAGTTAGGCCTTAATCACTAAAGCCCGTATCACACAACCAATGTTCACATTTTTTTCGTGATTTCTGGAAGTCCATATCTTTCAATCAAAACCTTGAAGAGCAATTTCCGTGCTAATTTCGCAGAAATATAAGTCAAAAAGTTTCACTGAGCTTAAAAAAAAACCTCGTTTTTGACCACTTTTTCCACCGTAACTTCGAAAGTTTTCGACCGATTTCGCCTAAATTCAATCCTGAAATTAATTTTTCGATTACCTTTCAGGAAAAAAAAAGATTTTCAAAATCGTATAAGATTTACTTGATTTATGTAGAAAAAACAAGGCTGAGTCTAAAGCTCAAAACCAAAAAAGTTTCTTTCATAAATTGTCAAGCATGCCCAGACCTTTCGAACAATAAAAATCGGAAAAGAGATATGTACTAGGGGTGTAGGCCGTAGGCGTCGGAAATTGCTATGAAAGATTTTTTTTATCGCATGTTAAGGTGGCGCAAATTCATTTTCTGAAAATTTGCGAGTTGGCTTGTTTCGGCCCATTCTGAGCCCAGTACCAACGTCTCGACTAGACTTCTTTCATCTGTTTTATGTTTTTTTCACTCACTTGGATTCAAACTATTATGCTAAAGAGAAATTACTAAAAAAAATTTTATGGTCTGGCTGTGGCATTCGTTCAAAGTTCCCAACTGTGGGTTGTCATAAAAGAAATATAAACTTTGAAAATATGGAATGATGACTGAGAGACGACCAACCTTAGCTTGTTATGTCTCGTTTTTTAGCTACTTTAATGTAGATTTAGAAACACAAAAAAAGTTTTTAAAAAAGTCAACCAACGTTGGAATTATAAGCGATAGAATCCGTTGCCTCATTTTTCATGAATTTTTAAGAGTCACCTTGTATCTCGGTTTATTACAAAAATGTGTTCACCCCTTAGTGCTATTGTAATTTGCAACACAGACAAAGATCAACGGTAATGTTATTTCGTATCCCGAACACAAATGTCGTTTTGTATTACGATTCATACGGTGTGAGGGTGCAAAAGCTTTCAAGTGCCTTACTAAATAATTCATCATCATAGCCAGAAGTGTTCTCTTAAAAATTTCCTGTGTGCTTTCCTAACATTGCTATAATGTTACATAAGTTATCTGACCCATGGCTTTTCTAGTTGCCAATATCGGTACACCATAGCAATAAATAAACGAAACGATATTGCTTTAATATTTATTATTGGTGTAATATGAGCCGCAGGCGGTTTTTTGCATTAATTAAATAATAATAAATTTGATTTAAATTTATTTTCGTAACACTAACATTTCCAGCGCCCCCATTTTCCCAGCGCCCTGCGCAATTGCCCATTTTGCCCATAGGTTAATCCGGTACTGCTCACTACATCTCACTACAGCTCTCTACGCCTCATTACATCTCACTGCACTACACATCCTAAATCTTACTACACCTTCGTACATCTCACTACATCTCACTACACCTCAGTACATTTCATTACAATGCACCTCAGTACATCTCACTACACTACACCTCGCTACATCTCATTACATCTCTTTGCGCCTCACTACATCTCACTACACCTCACTACACTACACATCCTACATTTCAGTATACCGCACTTCATCTCACTACACCTCACTACATCTCACTACACCTTACTACATCTCACTACACTTTAGTGCATCCCACTACATCTCACTGCACCTCAGTACATCTCATTGCACTACACTTCAGTACATCTCACTAAACTACATCTCAGTACATCTCACTACACTACACCCAACTACATCTCACTACAACTCACTACATTTCACTACACCTTACTACATCTCACTACACTACACCTCTATACACCTCACTACACTTTAGTGTATCCCACTACATCTCACTACACCTCAGCACATCTCATTACACTTCACGTTTGGTTTTATATGATAGATGTAGTGAATTGTAGTGAGGTATAGTGTAGTGTAGTGAGATGTAGTGTAATATGGTGAGATGTAGTGTAGTGTAGTACATACACACATACACACACATACATACACCGTGAAAAAGTGAATGCCACAGACTGAAGGAAAGGGGGGGGGGCCAAAACACCAAAACAGTGAGGGCACAAGTAAGAGTCGAATCACTGAGTCAATGGCAGCGAGAGTGGGACTCCGCGGAAAATGGAAGATGGACTCATAGACTCATACCAAAAATAACGACATGGGTACAGAGAAAACATGGAGAGGTTAATTTCCACCTGACACAGTTTCTGTCTGGTCACGGATGCTTCAGGAAGTACCTACACAGGTTTGGATTCACGGAGTCACCTTTCTGCACGACATGCGATAGGGAGGAAGAGACTGCGGAGCACGGGTTATTCGTCTGCCCCCGCTTCGAACAAGAACGAGGAGAGCTGTTGACTGTGAGTAGGCCAGATGGAAGTGCCGAAAACATAATATCGGAGATGTGCCGCGATGAGGAGGTGTGGATAGTGGCGGATAATGTAGTTGCGAAAATAATGACGAAGCTGCAAATTGCATGGAGAGACGATCAAAGAAGACTGGCAGTTGATCTAAGAGAGTAGGTGCGAAAGCACAGCGCCTCCCCGAAGTAATGCTGTGAGGCGGTTCCGGGGAGAAGAGAGCACGAAGACTAAGGAAGGAGGTTTTAGTTGGTAGGTCATTAAAGAATGGAATCCAACACTACCTTGGTTCAGAAAGACCGGGTGTCTATGAAGATTTCCTCACCCTTATAAAAAAAAAAAAAATACATACACTATATGTCTATGTCTATATGTTTTTCATGTATAATGCAGCAAAATTACATTCGATTTTCATTTTTCATGGTATCTTTTTTTCAGAGGTAGGCGAATAACTAACCGTTCACAAGAAAAAATTTGGATCATAGACCTCTACTTGGAGCCACAGGACGGTCTTGAGGTCGGCCCTGTGCCAATTTTTTTTTTTTGTATTTTATAGAGAAAATTGAGTAGAACATATTTGTCGATAGAAGTATGGGTCCGAGGCCTCTACTTAGGACCAGAATAATAAATTTATTATGTAGCACTTATTTGTCAAGGGTCTGTCCCAAAAGGCGTCGACCCCGCGGTTTCGATGTTCATTTTTTCACGGCCTGTTGCGCTATTGAATTAAAACCCAAACTTGACTGGGGTTGTTTTTTCGAACGATATTTAATAGTCCCAGGTTCGGGAAATTTTGTCCGTGATGGATCTTTTTGCCAATTTTTTTTTTGTCCGAAGATATTTTGTCTGATCACCCAACTTCTGAGATCCCATACATTCCGGTCGAAGCCCGGGTAACCACGCGATCTCTATAATACACAACACCACACGACACTACATCTCACTTTATTACAATACTTTTGTCTTCGTTCCTACTATAAGCTTGACGATACGTGGTAATCTAAATCGGCTTAGTAGAGCTGGAGATATAATTTTCTAAAATTAAGAATTAGGAATTCAACTAGGACAAAAAATTATTTTTATATTTTTTTTTTTCGATAAATTTAGTTTTTCTAAGGCATTCATTCGTTCTTCTACGACATATGGAAATAATGCGTTAGTTTTTTTATATTTTGATTTTGATCACAAAAAATCACAAACTGACTGAAAAATCGCATACAATTGCGCATGTAGTCAGTTTTTCTCTCAGTAAAACGAAAACTTGAAATCGATTCGATAGAACATTTGTCTCGAAAAAATTGAGCTTCTGCTGTGGAACATTGAGGAAATTCTGCACGGGATGGTCGAAAATCGTTTTCCATCAATAACTTCAACAAGATCATCGAGGTAATCGAACCTTTCAGGAAAAAAAAAGATTTTGAAAATCTGTTTTTCTCTAGTTATCGTGTATTACCTAGGTTATCTAGGTATCGTGTTTTAATAAAAATAATATTTCGTATTTGGAAGGAGGCCGCATGACCCCGCATTTTTATTTTTCCATTATATTCCCGGACAAAACTCCACACTTTGCCGATTTTTGTTTCGAATCACTTTGATACACCTTGGTGCACTTTGATACTACTCGGTGCACTTTGATATACCTCGGTGCACTTTGATACACCTCGGTGCAACTTGGCACACCTCGGTGCTGCTTGATTCACCTCGGTGCTGCTTGATTCACCTCGGTGCACTTTGATACACCTCGACTCTCTTTGATACACCTAGGCGCTTTTTGATACACCTAGGTGCTTTTTGATACACCTCGGTGCTCTTTGATACACCTCGGTGCACTTTGATACACCTCGGTGCACTTTGATACACCTCGGTGCACTTTGATACACCTCGGTGCACTTTAATACACCTTGGTGCACTTTTACACACCTCGGCGCTCTTTGATACACCTCGGTGCTCTTTGATACACCTCGGTGCACTTTGATACACCTATGGAATCGAGCTTTCGACTGTATGCTCAGTCATCTTCAAGCACGTAAAGCTGTTATTGTCGTCTTGCTTCAAAATTTTACATCGGCGATCCTCACAAATCAAATTCAGGATAGAGCTTGTTTGCATCCCTTTTCATCAGGCAATAGTTGCCTGAATACACTGAATAGCTGAATACGCATCAATATAAAACTAAAGTACCCTTGTCGGTGGCGCCATCCACTTTTTCGTAACTGAATAGGATTCGACACATAACTGAGTCAGATAAGATTCACTGGTTAAATAACAGGTCTCACCATAACGTTCAGTAAATAGATTGAGGATTTAGTTGTTTGTCGAATACTATTCAGCTATGAAAATAAGCGGACGACAGAATCGACCCGACAGGCGTGTACTAATGCCTGATGAAAACTAATGCAAATCGATGTTTCTGATCGTGAAATTTTTGCATACATTCTTTATTTTAGGGCTTAATACAATTTTCAACAATTATTGAACAAAAAAATGTGTTAAATTTTAATTTGCAATTAAACTTTTAGTAAATGCAATAAATTTGTCAATCAATTTTCACATTATACGCCCCCAAAGTTAGATAACAAATCAAAATATGTTATTAATGGCAGCTTTCCCAGCTCTTCACCGACATGGGTAGAAATTCGACACTCTCATTGAACGTTGATAACACAATGATTAACTGAACGAAGAAATAATTGCTCCATGCGCTCTTAGTGTTTAAAAGCTTTACTCGTTCCTGGAATTGATGCAATATTGGTCTAGTAAACGTCTGTGATAAAACTATCATTCGCAGTTGGCTCATTTTGGCATTTGAATGACGTCATCATGGCATCAATTGAAGACTTCGTATTTTTGTAAAATCACAACGTCAGTCTAATTAAGGAAATATATCTCACTGAAAATGGAAAAATAAAATTTTATTGATATACAGCAAATTGCAAATATGCCAATTAATGTTTGTATTGTTTCTCAGATCGTCTTTTTAGATAAATAATCAGTGGAATCATTTGTCCCTATCTTTAATTTTCATCATTTTTTTACCGAAAAGGAAAACTGTTAATTGTTGGCTTACCTTCTAGCACTTCTACGGATCTCTATTCCAAAAATGTTAAATACAGGATTGAAGATAGTTGCATACAAAAGAAAACTCAATATTTTATGTTGGAAAATCTGCAAAAAAATATAACTTTAATTGAATATTTATTTGATGACTATAATAATTTGTATCACATACACTGCTTGATGTAATTTCACAAAGTTGTAAACGTTTAACTCCCTTCACTGAAAACATAGTCAAAATCAAAACCACAAAAATCAATAAACTTACTGTTTAGATAGGTCGATGTCGCTGATGCTTCAAATCGATCTTGGAATTCGTTATAGTAATTTTCCTACCTAGTTTTGTAACTAAGGTTTTTTTCAGCATTAGTCCTAAATAGTGTTCGAACGAGCCAGAGGCGAGTGTGGATACTATTTAGGACGTGTGCTGAAAAAATCTAGTTACAAAACGAGGTAGGAACAACGTTTTCTGCAATTCAATGCCGAAATAGACAAAACCAAATAGTAAAATTTCTATTTCGATCACACTTTCCTTTTCATTGCATTTTTAATGTCAATTAAAATTGAGTGCTGAAAAACTTTTCCGCACTCAAATTTGAATGCTGAAAAACTTTTCCGCACTCAAATTTGAGTGCTGAAAAACTTTTCCATACTCACTCAAATCTGAGTGAGGAAAAGTTGACCTTTTCCGCACTCAAAGCAGTATTGAAAACTGTCGTATTTCGGCATTGAATTGCAAAAAATTAATTTTGCTACCATTTTTCAAGAGCACGTCGCAAAAATGTGAACTGTGTTTATACGGATTTTTTAGAGTTTATGTTTCGTCTACAGAATTTGCGTTGCATGGCCGAATCGAGTTACAAATCGATTGTTTCTTCTTTGGCAATAATGAATTATAAATGAATATTGGATGAATAAGTGGCACTCGTGCTCACTACTCGAAAAGTATATGAATGAGAATTCAAAAAGTTTTATGGAGGTAGTTTGAAAAATCATAGCATTCCAAGTTCGTTTGCTTTGTTGTTTCAGAGCAAATCTGTACCCTTCATACTCAACTTTTTGAATTCTGATTCATCTACTTTTCAAATTTTCTTTTTCATAAGCGTTTTCATGGCAAATATTATTGTGTATTTTTATGATTGAAATGCTACTCATTCATTTATTATAACACTTAAGTTAATTCGAAACTGTAAATTTTAATTTTTCAAAATTTCACCGGAACTACAATGGAGTTTTGTTTAAATAAATTTATTTTAGACCGTTGGATCTGACATTCACAGTACCGGATTAACCTATGGGCAAAATGGGCAATTGCGCAGGGAGCTGGGAAAATGAGGGCGCTGGAAATGTTAGTGTTACGAAAATAAATTTAAATCAAATTTATTATTATTTAATTAATGCAAAAAACCGCATGCGGCTCATATTACACCAATAATAAATATTAAAGCAATATCGTTTCGTTTATTTATTGCTATGGTGTACCGATATTAGCAACTAGAAAAGCCATGGGTCAGATAACTTATGTAACATTATATCAATGTTAGAAAAGCACACAGGAAATTTTTAAGAGAACTTTCTGGCTATGCGTGAAGTATGATGATGAATCAAACTTAGACTGCAATCTTTTGGTCCTCGATTTCAGCATGATTTTTAATTTTAATTTCATTTTGGTGGAATTAAATTCAAGTTTGAGAAAACAGCTACAAGCTACAATAATTCAACTAGGCCTAGAAGATCGCTTTAATTAATTAATTTTTTGTTTGCTCCCTCTGCTCTCATATCGTCATATGAATACTATGTTTGGAAATATCCATTCTGTCACTATCATTTTTTATATGAGTTTTTGAGTATTCACAGCGTAATTATAGTAATAGCACAACATGTTTTCTCCTTACTCGCTCAATAGATCTTAACCCCGCGCACGTTTTGCTAATTTCCAATATGAGATTGTAAGATGGTATTAGTACAACAGCTATAGTAATAAATGAATCTTAAATTTAAGATAATACTATGCATGCCGATAAAAGGCGTTTGAAAAGAACTTACTATTAGTGAAAACAAGATTCAATTTGCTGATGATTTTATCATGTCTTGAATAAAAGAAACTATCACTCGCTCGCTTTCTAAAATTATCTTCGCTTCACATAGTGAACATGAGAATGTTCCATTAACCAAACGACTCACAGTGTGACATTTGTAAGGTTTGCAATGTTTAATTCTTCGTCTCAAATCTGAAAATTTTTGGTACACCTTAATTTTCTCGTATTCGGAAAAGACGGATCTTTGCGCATGCGCTCCATCTTTTGAGCCAACACAATGGATTTTTTGGCACGAGCTCAAAGTCAGACTTTCTTAGATCCTTATTATTTTTCTGAAGTATTTTTTGCAGGGCGACGGTAAAGTTTCTAAAAAACTAGTTTTCGTTGACAGTAATGACTATATATAAGTCATATATAGTATATATACATTTTAATATTGAAGTATATATTGTTTACTGTAATAAAAAATTAAGTCATGAAGATTTGACCAAAGAGATTTTTGTGACTTTGAGCTCGTGCCAAAAAAGTCCTTTGTGTAGACTAAAAAAATTAAGAGCATGCAAAGGTTGGTCTTTTCCCAATACGCGAAAATTAGGGTGACCCAAAAATTTTCAGATTTGGGGCGGAGAACTAGCAGCACACGCCGCGCACACACCAAATAATTGTTTAAGCTAGGTTGGCTAGGCTCGAACGTAATTTCAGACAGATATTTAAAGATTCGATGGAAAATCATCCCTCTCTCTAAACATGCATACTACTAAACTAGAAGTGTCATACAATCAACCAAATCAAATAGGTATACAATTTTGTAGCGTTTCGATATTTCTGACCATTCTCTGATTTCCTATACTATTTCGAATGGCAAATGAGAGAGACACAAGATCCACAAAAAACTACATAAAAACAAAATCCGTATACTTTTTCGAGTTGGTTAGTTGTAAAATAAAAAATTCCTCGTGATTAGCAGTGTCATCTGTATTTAGTTACTAAATCTCACTAACCCGCGTAAAACGTTTTTGAATTTTACAGTGAAGAAGATTTTATGAAAAATGCACTTTATTAGAAAGGTTATTTTTCTCAAAATCAATATAGGGGCACTAGGTTTTGGTCTGCCCAGGGCCCTAAGAAGCTTAATCCGGCACTGCGCATTCTTGTATAATCTAAATATAGTATATTTCCTTGAATCACGGCGCGTACAACTTTGCCGACCCAAACGTTTGTAATTTCACATTATGCTTCCACAATAACCATCAAAATAATAAATTGTTCCTATAATTTCACTATGCTTGCCTTTTATTGATTTATATCAATCGGAAAAGTTAAACGCCATCAGAACAATTCATAGTAACTATGGACACTATTTGGGGCACTTAAAAAAAACTACACAGTTTGCTAGAATGGTGGCACCGGGAATTTACGAATGAAGATTTTGTAATTCTGTCGAGAAATGAGCCATTTTAAAGTTTGACATCCAATGAAAACGAAAGTTATTAAAAAAAATTCGCTCGCGATTCTTAATTTCTTTGACAATATGAACAACGTTAGTTTCAGGCTTTTCTTGAGACGTTTAAAAAATTCATATTTTCTGTGGCACTTAGGGGGGGCTCAGCCACCCCTGTAAAGTCACTCTGGCTACGGCCCTGCACAGTGAAATCACTGATGATTCACGACGGAATTATAAATGATTCACCAATGAATGTCTGAGGATTCACCAATGAAGTACCAATGAATCACAGACAATTCACAGATGATTCACTGAAGAATCACCGATGATTAATCAGTGAATCACCGATGATTAATCAGTGAATCACCGATGATTAATCAGTGAATCACCGATGATTAATCAGTGAATCACCGATGATTCACCAATGAATCACATTGTAATCACAGATGATTCACAGGAAAATCACCGATGATTCACCGTGAATTCACACATAATTCGGTTATAGGAGATTTGTCATCGGTGATTGGAATTTGAGTATGCTCTATCGCTACTTTCCTATACTTATTTCAATGGCTTATTTAATTTAGAAATAAACGAAAAATAATTGAATGTGTTAAAACAACGCGACATTTTTTGGCCTTTAGTTCATAACCAGTGTAACATTTGTTTAAATATGTGAATACAATTTCGTTTTTAATTTGAAGCTACTATTTCCAGCAACTCCCTGAAATCGTAGGTCAAATTTCACGCTGGTTGGTGACACTTCTAACATCAATGTTTTTAATACACATTCATTTCAGAGATTTGCGTTCGTCACAGAAAATGAAACATGGATATTTAAGGATGACGCACATCGAAAGTACTTTAGAATGCTATATTTCAGGTACGTGTTAGGGTTTTTAATAATAAAGTACAAAAAATCTGTAAATTTGTCATTTTTGCATGTAGGAATTCATTCGGTAAAATATTCGGTGGAAACTATTGATATTTGAATGCCATTTGTTACACGTGCACAATCTTCTATATCAGTTGAGCATCAATTGAAGATTGTAAGTTCATATTTTTGTAACGCAGTCGACGCGATCGCAAATGATCAATATTTCGTAAACTAATGGCGTTTCCACATTCATCTACACCAAATTGATTTTTTCCAATGCTTTGTCATGTGACTATGATCATACTGTGACATTGGTTGGTTTGGAGAAATTCTCTCATTATTCGTGGTGTTGCCTGACTAAAATCAACTTATTGTGGAGTAAGGAAGAACATCTCGCTGAAAACAGAAAAACAAAAATTTATTGGTATCAGCAGATTCCAAATATACAAATCGATTTTATTATTGTTTCTCAGATAAATTTTTTATATAAATAATCATTGGAATCATTTGTCCCTATCTTTAATTTTCATCATTTTTTACGAGAAACACAAATTGTGAATAGTTGGCTCACCTTTCTATCACTCCTACGATGTTCAATCCAAAGATGTTTCACGACTGACACATCAAAAAAATAAAACTCGGTATACTTTCGTCGAATTGACCACATCATTTTTGTATTTAATTAATTCTACTTGTTTAAACAACTTATCAAAATTATAAAATTGATTTCACAGTTCAATCAGTACAAAAAAAAACTCAATTTTAGTGGAATTTCAATTTACATTCAGAAAATTGCTAACTGATTGGACAGATCGAAATATTTATGTTGTAAATTAAATCTGCGAATAATAATTTAATTGTAAATCATTTGAAAAAAGTTTGTGGTAAATAATCTTACATTTATTTGATTTCTATAATAATTTGTATCTCATACACTGCTTGATGTAAGTCCACAAATAATTGTAAAGTTGTAAACGTTTATCTTCCTTCGACTATAAAAAAATTGGAAATGTATTCGAAACTGAAACTAAAAAAATCAGTGACTTACTGTAAGATGATAGGTCGATCTCGTCGGGTAACTCGCTGATGTTTACATCAAATCGCTCTTGTACTTCATTCAAAATTTTAGCATCCGATTCATCGGATACAAAGGTTATAGCCAAACCTTTAGTACCGAACCGTCCAGCACGAGCAACACGATGCAAATATGTGTCAGAATCTTCCGGCATATCATAGTTGAAAACAATGTTTACTCTTTCAATGTCCATACCACGGCCAAACAGGTTTGTCGCTACCAAAATTCTCTGTGAAGAGTTTAATAATTAGCTTAGTAACTGAAAACTATGTGAATGTTCAAGCTGTCTATTCAAGCTGTCCAAGATTCTTTTTAAAAAAAATTCAAGCATTGGACTCCTAAAAATGGAAATGCTAAACGTACATACGACACCCTCCCATGACTTTAATTAAAGTTCACATACTTCCATGGAAAAAAATCACTCAATTTACAACGTAGCAAAAACATATGAAGTGACCCGTACGTATCAGAATGGACGCGGCAAACAGAGTTGATGTTACGAAAAGACTTGAACGCATTTAAGTCAATATTGCCTTAACTCTTAAGTGTATGAAATTACGCATTGTGAGTTCGAAGTGAGTTATTGAGTTAATGTCAGATTGTGAGTAAAGTTGTAGGTGGGTAGTCTCCGGCGCGCCGGTGAGATTGTGAGTAGTGTCTCCAACGGCGACGGCGGCGGTTGTTTCGTGTAGTGCTGGCTCCACCCCAACACCCCCGGGCGATCGATGGTAAGTTGAAAAAAATCAGCGGAATACTTTTTCGATAGCATCTATTTTTGTTTTGGGCATCGTAGGCAAAAATGACCTCTTTGACGCTACGCTACTCTACCACTACACGGCCGAATGTCGCAAATAAGGTATCATTTGAAAGCTTGGCTCACGCGCTGTATTTAATAATTGTTTGTGTTAGAAAAAAAAGCACCTAGCGCAGAGTGTACTCAAAAAAGTGCTCCCGTTCTGAATTTTCATCAATTGAACACACATAACATGCGCATATAGATGAAAAAATTGCGCATCCGCAGATGTTCGATAGAACCGCACTACTACTACATTCGAAGCGAAAGAAATGACTGAACAATTTCTTTGCATTAAAGTTAATTGGAAAAATGGGAAAAATGCAACATTTTAACTAAAAACGAAGATGGAAAAAAATTCGCCGTCTATGCAAAAGCATTTGTCTAATGTGTAGCCACATTGTAAATGGAAAAACGAAAATAATGGAAAATAGGCAAAATCGCTTCTTTTCATCGCTGTGTTGATCTAAAAATTGATTTTGATGTGCAAATGCATTTCCCCATGTAGTAGCACACTTTTTTCGACCATAACACTCACAAATGAAGAAGAACGTTGAACCCAAGTCGCTTCTCGAGGTTCTTATGTGGGTATCGTGTAGTTGGTATGGGTCAACTAGCCGTGTGATATCCTTTTGTTATGCCAAACGTTGGAACACGCTGAATGAGTAAAGCGGAAAAGTTATTGTAGAGTTTGGATAGTTCATAACGAAAGTAACATTAGGAACTTAGCTGCTCACACACCATCATCACAACCAGGTTGTATTTAAAACATATTTGAGTAAAGACAGTCGACATATTAATAATTGTCCTTTGATTAACACATCACATGGCGCAGACGATAATAGTAAAATAATATAACTATGATTGAAATGGGATTACATCCAAAACCTATACACAAATCACCGGAAAAATTACATCATTGCTTAGTTGCAAGTGGAATTAAAGCGGCACGTCACAAAGACTTCGAAAGAGGCAATAGACCTCATGGATACGCTACCATTACAAGAAGATGCGAAAAAAGTGTTCACCAGTGTGATTGCTGCAAGCAGACGTGTTAACCACTACGCTATCGATTGTCAAAATCCTTAATAATCCCTTAAACCTAGGAAGCTCCATTGCATGACCTGACTCATTTCGAGAGTAACCGAAAAATATCAAAAAACCTGATGGAAGTTGAAAAGTGCTAGAGAAATCCACAAAAATCCTTAATAATCCCTTAAATCTAGGAAGCTCCATTGCATGAACTGTCTCATGTCGAGAATAACCGAAAAATATCAGAAACTCTAATGGAAGTTGAATACCTCACTCACCCAACCGTGACACTCACCACACACACTAATTTATATGGGATTTGTATGGGACCTTCCAGAAGCCCTAGCGCCCAAATGAGGCCGGTGACCCCATTTTTTAAAATCTTAGATGGCGTAGAATGCCCTGCCCCGAAGGTCCCTGCAAAATTTAAAGAAGATCTGACCGCCAGTTTTCGAGAAATCGCCAAAAAAGTCGGTTTTCATACGAATGGCTCTGGAACTACTAACTATAACTAACGAACTAACTAACGTAGGATGTAATTCATTTTCTATGTTAAAAATTAAAGAAAAAATTGGTACAATTTAAATGATTTGCTGTTTTTACATTCAACTCAATTTATTAGATAAGTAAAGATTGTTTTGAAATTTTTTTTCGTGAGCAATAATTTTGTTGATTAGACCCGTACGAAGAACAAAGTTCTTAGAAAAGGGGTCTTATGCGTTTACCACGACGTTTGTAACCAGAATTTCGACCCGGGAGTAGCAGGGGAGCACCGACCGGTCATGGTCCTTAGATGACGAATAAAAAAAATGTCCGTCCGTCCGTCTGTCAAAACGATAACTCGAGTAAAACTCAACCGATTTTCAAAAACTTTTTTTCCCTAAAAGGTAATCGAAAAATCTTTTTTGGGATTGAATCTGGGCACTGTCGGCCCAAGGGCCGGCCGCCGAGCTAGGGCCGTTAAAGTGGTTTTTGGTCTTTTGTACATAGCTCGAGTAAATCTTTTCCGATTTTTATATATTTTTTTTGTTTGAAAGATCTGGGCATGGCCGACAATTTGTGGAAGAAACATTTTTCCATTTGAGTCACTATAAACGAGTCAGTCTTTGTTAGGGCCCAACGTGTTTTTTGTACATAACTCGAGTAAATCTCTTCCGATTTTCAAAAACTTTTTTTTGTTTGAAAGATCACGACACGGCCGACAATTTATAGAAGAACTTTTGCCTGTGCTTAGGGCTGGGCTCAAGTGGGCCTCATGTCGGTCCTAAACAAAAAAAAATTTTTTTGCTATGTTGCAGAGCAAATTGAGGGAAACATTTTTGTCTATGGAAGTATGTGTCCGAGGCCTCTACTTAGGGGCCCTAGGTCAGTTCTAAGGTCGGCCCTAGCCCAAAAAATGTTTTTTTGCTATGTTTTTTGCAAAAAAACTGAGTTGATTTTGACCTTTTCCAAAGCTTATTTCCATTTTTTTACTTCGCACGGTGGTCCACAACCAAAAAAAAAGTTTTTTTTTAATGTACCCAAAAATTTCTTTTTGGGATGAATAGATGGACTCTTAAGGAGCTCAAAAGAAGTTATCTGTTTCTTAGATCTGCTCCTCACCCCATAGACGACTGTGAAAAAAACGATTTTTTTCATACATTTTCGAGCAAAGTCGGAAAGTGGTAGAAAAGAAAGCGTTGCTGAATGGCGTTTTCACAATTTTTATCGATAAATTAATATCATTATTCTGAGCGAAAAACTTTTCTACGGCATGTCTGTAATACTTAAAGTTTTTTTCTAAAACGATTATAATTTTACTGAAATAGGACCATAGATTAACTTTATAAAAAAAACTTTAATTTTTACAGACATGCCGTAGAACAATTTTTTGCTCAGAATAATGATATTTATAGATAAAAATGTGAAAACGCCATTCAGCAACACTTTTTTTTCTACAACTTTCCGACTTCTCTCGAAAATGTATGAAAAAGTCGTTTTTTCACAGTCGGCTATGGGGTGAGGAGCAGATCTAAGACCCGGATAACTTTTTTTGATCTCCTTAAGAGTCCCTCTATTCATCCCAAAAAGAAATTTTTGGGTACATTAAAAAAAACTTTTTTTTGGTTGTGGACCACCGTGTTCGAAAAAGTACAAAAATTATTGCATAATCACTTTTCATTCAAATGTAATAGGAACGCAAATCGATTTTTTGTGAATTACGCCTCTACTATTTGAGATATGATGTAATGCTGTTGTTGACTCATAAAAAATTTGTTATATTGAAAGCTAATCGCATCGTTTTGGGAGAATCTTCCCCCTCACCTCCGCGGCGGCGGCCTGGGGGGAGCTCACTTATGACCTTCAGGCTAAGGGCTCCGCCTCTGAGACTGCGCAAGGGAGAATATTTTCTCCTTGACATCTCCTACTTCAGGGACTGCTGAGACTCGAACCGCTATCTATTGTTGCGAATTCATACATTCTTTCCAAAAGAAAAATTCCTTACCTTCTGAAAGTCTTTGAACTGTTGGTAACGAGACAATCTCTCTTCTTGTAGCATGCCACGATGAATACCAATTGCTGGAAAGTTTTGATCAGTCAACAAAGTTGCTAAAGCAACACATCGTTGAACCGATTTGACGAAAATTACGACCTGTGATAAAAAACAATGTTATTGACAGAAGCTTATAAAAAATACTCGTATCGTCACCCACTTGGTTAAATTCCAAGACGTCTAGGAGTTCAAAAAGTTTTTTGTTTTTTTCATTTTCTTTGAGTTTAACATAATGTTGCTGTAATCCGTGAAGGGTAAGTTTCGCTTCATCGTCGACATAGACTTCCATTGGCTAAATTAAAGAAGAAATTATACAAATTTGTTTAGTAAAACGATGCACACGGAAAGTTCGGAAAAATGATAGACAAATAATTGATGAAAAAAGATGAAAAAAATGAATTAAAATGAAAAAAAATTTTTAAACAAACACCGTGAATTACTGTTCTCTCTGCACAACAACGAGGATTGTTATTTTTTTTTATTTATCAGTTGATTGGCAGCGGTCACACAATTGTTATGGGGCTGTTGTCTAGTTGCATACTATTTCTGAAATTCGGGTACATTTGCCATTGTAGGTTTGTAGAGCCGTCCAAATTGACAATCCATTACTGTGATTTGAGTTGTTCATGCGAAACCATCGGAATTGGACACCATCAGCGTACATCGAAACCAAAAACCCAATCCCTTAACGACAATTTCAACTTTTCTCCAAGTAACAACACTCCGTCAAACGAATTAATTTTTTTTTGATCGTCTTCATTGCAATTCCCAACCCTCAACGACACCATATGGCAGACGGCCGAACCAAGCGAATCGGCAATCAACTTTGCTTTTCGATTTATTTCCCTACCCACAATACATATAAACGTTTCAGCATCCACTTCGTTTCATTTAACTTCCAACTGACCCCATAACGATTAGTGTTAAATTGACATCATCTTTATGATTTTCGCCATGTTTTCAACCGTTTGGTATTTTGTGACTGTGGCAGTAAGTAGAATAAATGAGTTCAATTACATCTTGCATGAATTTCTTGCAGATTGGACGAATGTCTTTGCTTAAGGTGGCCGAGAACATCATAACTTGCTTGCTGTGTGGAGTGTTGCGAAATATTTCTTGTACGTCACGACGCATATCTGAAAAGCGAAAAGAAAAAAATTAGTTTCCCACACAAGGACTGCACGACGTTCCGACCACTGAATCTTATAATCATTATTTCAGCTTCATGCATCGCTATCAGTATTTGACAATACGATATGTAATGCGATTTGTTTCGCCCGAACAGTGAAGAAGTGACAATTGGGGTAGAACGTTTTTATGCGTTTATTTTTTTATTATTTCCCCTGCCGGAAATAAGATTTTCGGATCGTTCAGATTCCAAAAAAAACCTAAAGATTTTTCAATTCAAATTTGGTGCTCCCACCAGAGTGCTCTGACGAGTTTCGTCTGACTTATTTCAGCTTCATGCATCGCTATCAGTATTTGACAATACGATATGTAATGCGATTTGTTTCGCCCGAACAGTGAAGAAGTGACAATTGGGGTAGAACGTTTTTATGCGTTTATTTTTTTATTATTTCCCCTGCCGGAAATAAGATTTTCGGATCGTTCAGATTCCAAAAAAAACCTAAAGATTTTTCAATTCAAATTTGGTGCTCCCACCAGAGTGCTCTGACGAGTTTCGTCTGACTTATTTCAGCTTCATGCATCGCTATCAGTATTTGACAATACGATATGTAATGCGATTTGTTTCGCCCGAACAGTGAAGAAGTGACAATTGGGGTAGAACGTTTTTATGCGTTTATTTTTTTATTATTTCCCCTGCCGGAAATAAGATTTTCGGATCGTTCAGATTCCAAAAAAACCTTCTACAGATTTTTCAATTCAAATTTGGTGCTCCCACCAGAGTGCTCTGACGAGTTTCGTCTGACTTATTTCATACATGACCGGCAGGGATAATCATAAAAAAATGGTAGTGACTAATCGCACGCGCGTGCGAATAGCCAGTCCTTGTAGGAGAAGACTATTCGCACGCGAACTGTATAAAAAAAGTGATATCATAAACGCGCATAGAAAGTACTTGAACAAATTTGAGATATTTTTGGTTGGTTAGATTTAAAAGATATCTCAACGTTGCGTTGGTTTGATGTATGAATCTTCATATAAAAATATAAAATTTGTTGCGTAAAATGAACGAACTGTACCTAAAAGAAATTGGAACTACCAAAAACTTATTACACTTTAGCGAAAGTTCAATCTACATTTGTCTGAAAAAAAATCATTTAGAGGTGTGTCGGTCGAGGTTTTTTCGGGGTCCGCCCGGCCCGAGGCCCGGTCAAAATGTAATTTTTAAAGTCCGGCCCGAAACAGACCCGACGAGTTTTAGACCCGCCCAAGTACGAGCCTTGCCCGGCCGGGCTCAGACTTCAACTGACAGCCCGAAGACTTACAAAAACATAAAATCGCCTAAATTTAAACAAAATTTTGATAAGTTTTCAGAAAAATACTACTATTCATCATGCCCGCAGCGATAAAATTAATAAATTCAATGACATGTCATGGCATGTCATGACATACCAAAAAAGTTTAAAATGGTCACAAAAGCTTTTTCTGATGAAGACCAACTTTATATTTCTGTGCCGATTTAAAATGTCACTCCTTTGAAACTTGTGCACTTTGAAAGAGCTTGAAAAAGTCATCTAAGTTAAGCTATTGAAAAAACAAAAATGTAGATCTGAGTCCTTATGTTCCCTTGCAAAATAATCACGTTATTTCACGGTCTCAAGAATTTGACAAGATTCAGTGAGAGATCCTAAGGACTAGGACTAACTTTTTTTTGGGCTCATTGCTGAACTTTTTCATGCTCTTTCGATATAACCACACCGGAAAGTTTCTACATCAACAATAACTTTAAAATTCAGTCGTACAATTAGTGTATTCTTATTAAAAAAATGCAATCATATGCCGGATCCATAAGGATTTTGTATGGCGTTTTTTAATTTTGGACTTCTTTTTTGGGGTGTGGGGACTGCGTCGCGCCCTCCGCTACCGCTCCGGCCATGATAGATAGATGGAACATAGATAGGAAGTATATAGATTGATAGTATTAATAATTTTCGATCTCGAGAACTAGACAGGGAAAATTCTGGAAAAGTCGTGGCATGTGGAAAAGTGGTCAATTTTGAAGATTTTGTAGGTAATGCTAGGAGTTTTCGAATTTTAGCTCCGGAGTGACGATAGCTAGAGAGTTGTTTTCTTCGGGAAAGTTATAGAGTTTGGTCAGGAGAACTTTTTAGTATTTTTTTTTTGCTAAATTCTGAATAAGAATACCTAGACAGTTAGTTTCTTCGGCAAAATTACATAAATAAGTGACACGAAGTGTTTCGAAGGTGACATGAGGTGTTCCGAAGGCAGCCGAAGGTGAGACGAAGTGTTCCGAAGGTAGCCGAAGGTGACACGAAGTGTTCCGAAGGTAGCCGAAGGTGACACGAGGTGTTCCGATGGCAGGCGAAGGTGCCACAAAGTTTTTCGAATACAATTTTTTTTCGAAGAAAAGTTTTTTTCGGAGAATTTTTTTTTCTAAGAAAATTTCCTTTTCTGAGAATTTTTTTTTCAAAGAAAGTTTTTTTCAGAAAACAGAAAATTTTTCACATGAATTTTATTTATAACAACTGAAAACATCCAAAACGACTGATATCGTAACAAAAACCTCTTAAGAGGTAGAGTGTTTAAAATGTTTGACATATCTAATCGCATGTTTGAATTAATGTGAAGTCGACGAACGGCGAGAACTACAGAATCGCGCCAAAAATTACGATTTTCGAGGGAATACTTTTATGAAAACCATTACTTACATTCATTTCGTCTAAGAGTTATGCCAGAATTAACTGTAACTGTGTAACGGTTTGTTGAAAAAAAATATTGAAATCTAGGAAAATTATTCATGATAAAATTTGGATCTATTGAGATAACACACTAGCAAGAACATGAACAATTTAAGGATTATTTGCAAAAAAAGAAAATTATTACAAAAAGAGGCTTTGAAGGTCTTATTAATTTTAATTACACGAAATTACATGCTATTTGAGAAACGTTGAAGAACCAAAAAGAAAAATGACACATTATATGATTTTTGGTAAATATTTTCTTAGCATCTTCAAAACTGCCTTTTAGTAACATCCCCAGCTCTAATAGAGATCTGTTCAGAACCGACGTAATGGTTCGATTGGGTTGCTTTAAGTTTATTTGCTCTCAAAATTCAGCAGTTTTTAAGATTTTCTATTTTTTCAATGTTTTTTATTTGTATTTTAGCAAAACTGCGAGATGGTCAAAATTTGACAGCTGATAAAAAAGCACGAGATTGTTATTTTTTAGTTTACTAGAGATAATGAAAACTTATAAATTCAATACATTTTTTAAACAATATTAAAGCGAGTATCATTTACTCATGAATGAAGTTTTGAACACTTATTCCTTGTAAAAATTTATAAATTGTAAAACAGACTAAGAAAGCCTTAAAAATTTAGGAAAAATCTTGTTTTTTCATACAATTCCCGCACCTCCTAAGGTCGCGTCGCGTGAGTTGGAATGACACTGAGGACCCTACAGTCGAACCACTCAACCGATTTTCACTAAATTCATTTTCGTGATTTTCTTAGGTCCACATGTTTCGTTCATGAGCTATTTCCGCGCTAATTTCGCGGTGTTAGTAACGTTAAGTTCCGTCACCCTCCTAAATGCTTTTTAGTTTTCTCGAGTTTTTTATGCAAATGCAAATATTTGAGAAAACCATCTTGTCTTCTATCTTCTAGATGACATGGAAAAAGAGTGTCTATGACTGCTGTCATAGACCTCGTTAAAAAACCATCAAAACGTTACAATACAATTGAGCGTATATACGAAAATGTCCAGAAGCGCATAAAATAAATGAAAAAATAAAAAACCAAAAGATGACAAAATTTTTGAATCGAAATCACCAATTTTTAACATTTTCGTTGAAAATTTAGTTGGAAATAGTGAGAAAATGGTGAAAAAAGTGACTCACTATCGTTCTCTTCAAAAATAGCGAGTCTTATGCCAACCTATTCATCAGCAGGATCTGCATTTCATATGTATTGAACGAAGTGTTTGACCTTTCCCTGATGTAAAAGCGAAGTCCGTCGCCGGTCGCTCAGTCAAAAAAGTGGAAATATTCGTTGACACTCGAAACATTCAATAAACGAGTGGCTCAATTTGGTAGAGAAATGCCAAAAAGACGAAGGGCATAATTTTAATGCGTTTTTTTCACATTATCTATTTAGTGTAATAACATATGTTAAGAAAGTTACACCTTCATTTGACCGCAAAAACAACCTCACAATTGTGAACCAATGCACCTGACACGCTTAACTGTATTACTACTCAACTATCAAACTCAAAAGAGGCGGTTGTTTTATTTGATAATGACGTACAAGCTGGATTTACGAAAAAGTGTCTCAAGCGTGTTCAGACATATTTTCACAAAATGTTATTTGTACTACGGCCGATCTTAAAACCGACCCAGAGCACTTAGAAGAGGCCTCTGACCCCTACTTCCATAAACGAAAAAGGTTTCCCTTTGACACCGATCTTCTATCTCTAATAGTTTTCAAAATATTTGAATTTTTCCAAAATAAATTGGGTAGATTGATCCACCCTAAATTAGCGGCCATCTTAGGCCCAGTCAGGGCCCAAAATTTTTCTTGGATAAGGCTTTGATTACTTATCGAATAGAAAAAGAATCACGAAAATCGGATGTAATTTACCCGATTTATGTATAGAAAACAAGTAGACCCTAGTCGATTCGCCTCTTGATTTGCTCTAGCTAGGTCCAGCGAAAAATTTTCTTCCATAAATTATTGAGCATTCCCAGACCTTTCGATTAAAATTTTTTTTTTTTTTGAAAATCGGAAAAGATTTACTCGAGTTATGCAAAAAAAAGCGTAGGGCCCTTGTAGTGACTCAATTTTAGAGCCCCGGCTGAGTCCAAGCGCTCTGATTTAAAAAAGTTTCTTACATAAATTGTAGGGAATTGCTTAACCTTTCGATTAAAAAAATTTGTTGAAAATCGAAAAGGATTTACTCGAGTTATGTACAAAAGACCAAAAATTACTTAAACGGCCCTAGGACCGCCAGTGCCCAGATTCAATCCCAAAAAAGCTTTTTCGATTACCTTTCAGGGGAAAAAAAAGATAAGTCTTAGTCGAGTTATCGTGTTGACAGACGGACAAACATTTTTTTGCAGATTCGGTATCTAAGGACCATGAAACGAAAAAGTAACCAACTCCCGGGTCGAAATTCGACTGCTTACATGCACGTCCAATTGAGTTAGAGCGTATGATAAAAATTGTATTTATTATTATTTTTAATAGATAAAAAACATTAATCTGAGCAAAAAATAATTTTACGACATGACTCTTAAAATTAGAAATTTATTTTTATTTCATTAGTTTCAATCGAAAAAATTATCATTAACAATTAGACCATACGCGGTATAGCCGCCTAAAATACGAAACTGAAACGGCCGATGAGTTTTGCAGCTTTTGTAATTTTTATTCCCTAAACATAATCATTGTAACAGACATAAGTGATAGGAAGTCTCAATTGGAAGTAATTTTTTTTGGCTTCGCTCGCCACGTTACCGATTTTTTTTTTTGGAGGCTGTCTCCTGCGTCTTTAACAAAAACTTCAAAAAATGGTAGAAACAAAACAGTACATTTTAGAGGTATGCTGCAGAACAATTTTTTGTTCAGTATAATGTTAGTTTTCATTTAAAAATACGTTGCATACACACTTTAACTCAATTGAGAATTTCTTGGCTGTTCTCGACCGTAAGGTGTACGATAATGGTTGAGAGGCTTGAAACGAGAAACAGTTCATTGATCGAATCAAGAGAAAGTAAAAGAAATCGACGCAAGCACCGTCCAAGGCCTAATCTGACATATTCGCTCCCACTTAGAAAAATCGAAGACAACGGACCACTTAGTGTACTGTAAATGTATTTTTCGACATTTTATAAATAGAATGAAGTAACGCAAAGAGGATCTTTCAAATCAATTGTTCGTTTTGAAATTACGTGTATTTGAACTTAGCCTTAACTCACTAGAAAGCCAACTTTATCTTCCAACACTTGGAATCTCCTAACTACATAAACAATTTTATCCACATTAACGAGAAACGCACTAACGAGCTTCTTTCAATATCCAAACGACACTGGGCAACGCTCCCTTAATAAATGTTTGTACACTATTGAGTTTGCGGTGAAACAGCAGAACACCTTGTTAAGGCATTGTAAATTCTTCAGATCTTTTAAGAGAATCCGAAATCCATAAAAACAAATCACTGAAAACGTTGCTACTAAGCCTATGAAACTGGCCGGCGTTTAAAATAAAACAAAATCGTTTCACTCACCTAACTGTTCCAACATTTTGTCGCACTCATCGAGAATGAAGTGCTTGATGTTCTTTAAGTTTAGTTTTTTATTACGAATCAATGCCAAGATACGACCTGGTGTACCAACAACGATATGGGGATTAATTTGTTTTAAAGTCTCCTCATCTTTCTGGATTGGCATGCCACCGAAGAAAACACCAACTTTGATGGTAGGCATATATTTCGAAAATCGTTCGTATTCTTTGCTGATCTGGAATGCCAACTCACGTGTGTGGCACATGACGAGCACGTAAACTTGATTTTCCGTTGGTTCTAGTTGCTGTAATGTTGCCAAAACAAACACGGCTGTCTTTCCCATACCAGACTTAGCTTGGCATAAAATGTCCATACCAAGCACCGCTTGTGGGATACATTCATGTTGAACTGTTCGTGTTGGAAAAAATGTTATTGCCGTTGTCATGAATGACGCACTGCTTTTCTTACCTTCAGATGGGTGTTCGAAACCACAATCGACAATAGCGCGCAAAATTTCTGGTTTTAAGAGAAAATCTCGAAAACCACTACTATGGATCGAGACGTATGTGCCTTTTACATCTTTCTTTGGTGGTTCCGGCACCTCAACTCCTTGCTCAGTTTGCTCTTCGTCTTCATAATCCAAAAGATCATCGTTATCGGCCATTTTGATTGAATTATGTTATGAAATTACGGTTTGAATCTATAAATTTCAATTAATGAAGAGATCAGCAGAATCCACAATTAGCATATTATATTGTAATGCAAAATACATAAAAATTTTTGATAAAGAAAAACGAAACAGCGACGATGTAATTTAGACGCCAACAATTTATAGTTCGAAACTACGGAAACAATGCAATCTTTTCATAATTTGGTGATCAACGATTTTACGGAACTCCATGATTATCACTTTGGATTATAATTGGAACGACGATGATTTGCATTTACTTAGATATTTTCGAATGTATTTACTTACATTTTTTGGAGCTTAAACTTCTTCGATATCGACCGGTTTAGAAAACTTGGCATTTGGCTTCCAAAGTCGACGTAGATGGAAATATCGATGACAGTTGTCTTTTTGTACTAGAATTCCATCAGACATTCATCGAAAAAGGAAATCGAAAAGTTCAATGCATTATTATCAGAGAAATGATAAGTCGGCTCCACAGCGCCAGATATTTGAGAACGTCAGATTTTCTTTAGTATACGTAGAAAACACCAGTGTGATACATGATTATAAAAAGATTGCATAATGCTTCATAGCACACACGTTTTTCAATTTATATGACTTCTCGCGTCCACGTCTCTTTTAAGATTTAGTGCTCCTATGAATTATCACAACAAAAACCTCTTAAAAGGTGAAGTGTGACGCAATCCGAAAATCCGCTTCTAAAATTAATGATATCGCTTGAGGTGACGCTGTCGTTGATAATACGCAGAAGTTAGTTTGAAAGGAATCTTTTGTGCAAAGTTTTAATTTCCTGAAAAAATTACAGCGCTTTTTTTAAAACAAAATTACGTTGTGTTAAAAAAATTGCGTCACAAATGCCGGACCCAACTACGAAATAATTTTTCTGTAGTTTCAGTTTTTGCGCTGCAAAAATTTGACTTTTGTTTGTTATTGCTTAGATTGTTTAAGAGCGATTTTGCGAAAACTTCGAACGATTTCGTACACTTTCGGGACAACATGTCCTACTTTTTCCCGATGAATGTGCCATTCGATTCCTTGTTCTATTGTAAGAAAAGTAATTTTTCATTTTTGGAAAATTTGATATTTTAAGGAAGTTATGGTGTGCTAAGTAAGTGCATGTCAGGGGGTGTGTAAAACGAAATGAAATCAAATGAACTTTTATGGGATGGTAAGCCCCAATGATAAAATGGTTTTTCATCATAGGATTCCTTGGAGCCTTCCCCCACTCCTGAGTTATTAATCATTTTAGGTGAAAACTTCGGGAACGCTTTACTGCTTGAAGCAGCGATGAACCGAAAAACTGAGTATGGGGTGTTCTAGTATAGTACCCCTACTATAAGACCATGCAAGGACTTCCCCGGTTTAAGGCTGTTGCACCGGTCTGGAACAATTTTTGTAAGAAAGGTCAATTTTGACAATTTTTTTGACTATTTTCAGCTGAAGAAGTCTGTACAACTGCCCTGAAACAGATGAGATGATGGTTTCGTTCGACATAGTTTCTCTTTACCCGAATGTTCCAATACCAGAGGCGATTCAATCAATAGCGAAGTGGTTACGAACGATAGATCTTACGGATTTGCAGAGGAACACATTAGTAGATGCGACGAGCCTTTGCATGGATCAAAACCAGTTTCAATACCGAAACAAGTTTTTCAAACTGAAGCGAGGTACTGCTATGGGAAACCCTCTGTCTTGTTTCGTCTCGAATTCGTTCATGTGCCAGTTTGAGAATGAACTCGAAGACGAACTGCCTAGGGTATGGTGGAGATTTGTGGACGACGTATTCGCCATCATCAAAAAATCTGATTTGGATAAAGTTTTGAAAATTCTCAACCGTGAAAAATATAAATCAATTAGATTCACTTGCGAAAAAGAAACGGATGGGAAACTGCCATTTCTGGACGTGATGTTAACGAGAATGCCAACTGGAATCATCGACATAGTAATATACAGGAAGCCGACAGCCACATCACGTTTCATCACAAAAGAGTCATATTGCCCAACGTCACACAAAATGGCCTCTTTTAATGGTATGGTTCATCGTCTAGTTCGACTTCCTTTGTCAGTGAGCAACTTCATGAATGAAATAAAGCACATAAAAGAAGTGGCTATAGTTTTAGCTCATCTACCACCGATGAAATTGTCAAAAAACATTCGAGAAAATTAAAATTGGAGTCGCTATCTACATTTTACAGCAAGTCAACAAATAACAAAAAATCAAGGATGAAATTCCAATATGCGGCGCACAAAACTAACAAAATTGCCACCATCCTTAAAAAGAACGACTTGGACGTCGCGTTCTCGAGTGGACCGAAATTAAAACAATTGCTGGGTAGCGCGAAGGACAGTATTCCCAAGCTGGCGAGATCAGGGATATATCAAGTGACTTGTAGCTGTGGTCTTAAATATTTTGGACAGACGAAGCGACAAGTTATGCTCAGATATAGGGAACACTGCGGACACGTAAGACTTAACCAACCCGATAAGTCAGCTGTAGCTTTTCACGCAATAAAAGAGCTTCATTTGAACTTCGACCCGAAAGATACCAGCCGCATTAAATTGTTGAAACAAGTAAACGACTCATATAAACTTGATGCGTGGGAAAGTCTCATTACCAATGAAGGTGAAAGGAAATACCAAACGCTAATGAACATGCAACCTAGTCCAATACATTGACCACTTTTCAATATCATTTAAAAATTCTTTTCGGCTAAAAATTCTTTTCGTAATTTGAGGAGTTCTGAATGTATTCGATTACGTATGAATTTATTCTTATCATTTTTATTTTTCTCTTTTACACCTATTCGGTGATGATATGTCGTCATAGTGCAAGTGCGTTGAATTCTTTTTTAAATTGCAGTCGTTTGTCTAATTGAATTGTATAATTGTTCCACTTTAATTTTCGTTTCCAGAATATGTTACTCTTCTATTTAATTTGATTTAGCGTTGCAATTTTTTGGATGAGCAGTTTGTTTAATGTTTTAGTCTCAGATGATATCTGCTGAGGATGATTGTGATGCTAGCAATCGAAATATATCCAGAGATTTTGTGAAATAAAAATAATATTTTTTGTTGTTTTTTATTTCACAAAGATTTAAAGTGAGTTCAACAAAAGGTGGTGTTTAAATCAGGAGAAACGATAATACATCGTGTTCTCGAGTTCATTCTGATCGAAAATGACCAAACTTGTCCTAACATTTAATTTCAAGATCAACCAGAATGATTCATTTTGGAAAACTTAAAATTTTGCACTACTCTAAACGCCTATGCCCCAAATTTTTTTTAGACACTACACCTACAGCTACCATTTTCGGGCAGGATGTAGTCCTAGTTAATGTTCAAATTTTCCATATGTAGATGATGGGATAGATATTCAGAAATTTTCGGCCTGGTTCCCACACTGCCGACCACCAGTTCTACCATTTGGTGAGCTTCAGAAGGTTTTGGACGCGCAGAGGCACCTATCTACTGAAAAATCGTGTTCTAGGGATCATTCTGATCCAAAATAACCCAACATTTTTTTTCTGGGTCGACCAGAATAATTAATTTTATCAAAAATTGACAAATCTCAAATTTACACCAATTTTAACAATCTTTTTCAATTTTTTGATTTGAGCACCACCTAAATCGTTTCAGATCTCATCGGCCCCATAGAGACTTTTTATTAGGAGGCTATTTAGAACCGTTTTCTTGATGGGCCCCAAACTTTTCGACAACTTTGTATTTTGGACAGGTCTAACAAACAAGCCCGATGTTTCGAATTTCGCGCAATTTGTTTGTTTGATAACCGTTTACTCTAAGTAATGCATTTCCCCTCAAAATATTGGCTTATAGTAAGTAGTGGTAGAGGGGAGAGTAGTGTCAATGTCAAAATTTTACTATTATCCAATATACTCGAAAAGAAGCAGTAAAATTTAAAAGTAAAGAAAAACTACGCAGTAAATTAAACTGTTTGTGAAAACATTGAGAATGGATGCTATAAAAAAGCTGTTAAACTTGAAATGCAACGAAAAGAGTGACCATCCACCGAAGTACGTATCGAAAACGCTTGGAGTCTAATTGTTACGAATCTTACGAATGAGTTAAATATATCGTTGAGATATTCGTCACAATGTGTATTTGTTGTTATCGATTTTTCGAATTATACTTCGGTCGGCACAATCTGGATTTGATAAAACAATTTTTCTCTTGATCAGGCGATCGACATTTGGGAATGAATTTCGGAAACCTGTTTGGTTTGATGATTGCGAATCGGATGATGAATTATCGGAACGGAAAGGATTCCAAATGTTTACGAATCCAATGGAAATTCAAAAGTATTTCGAGCAACAAATTGAAGAAATGTTGAACAGTTTTGAGATGACTGATGAAAACGGTTTGTAGAAGGTGCAGTAAGTGAATCGATCGACAGACTAACTTACTTTATTTAATTCACAGGGAAGATAATCGTTGACACGACTTTTCGTGAAAATTTCTTCAAACCAAGTTTTGAAGACCTTCGTAAACATTTTTCGGAATTAAATGAAGCAAGCGATACAGATTTGGATGATGAGATTTACGCCGACCAGCTCCACTCATTACTCCAACGCATTTCACCCGAATTGGAAAGGGCGTCCAATATGAGGACCTCTGCTCATGGCAACAAGAACGCTAGAAAAACGGACGAAGAAACTATTTGGGACCGAATTCACGGAACATTTGAGGAGCAAACTAGGCCTAAACCTCCCCAGCGCAAGTTGCAATTGTTCAACAAATTACCCCATCGCGGTGGCGTCTTCGAAGGTGCATTTCAAGGGCCCAGATCGCTTCACCAGAGTGTCATGACACAAGTAATTCGTAAGCCAGATGGTTCTATGGAAACTTACCGCACAGTTCGTGATGCTGAAGGCAATAAAAATATGACTGTAACAAAACGTTCAAGTGACGGAAAAGTTGAAACATTTAATTATCCGGGAAGCGGTAATATTATGCAAAAATCGATAGTCAAAGAGAATTACTTCTCAACTGTTCTATCAGTTGCCGATCGCAATGTTTTTGTTACGAATGATGGATATGTCATCCCAAAGTTGTGGTGACTACTGGCTGTGCGAGATAGATGTTCCGCGTTTTGTCTAAATTTTGTCATCAAATATTTCTCTTTCATTAGCTGAAACATATTTTTCATTTATGTGATATTATTAGCCACCAAGCCCAATAACTATGTGATCAGATTTCATCTTTTCGATGATCTACATTGATCATTATAGCTATTTCCGAGCTACTAACGAAATGAGTTCTTTCTCGCATCATATGTATTTTTCCAATACCAGCCGATCGTGTGCGACCAGAACAAGATTTTTTGTAATTTAATATCGAAATGGTCAAAAAAACACTAGCGCGATATATAAGAGTGGTATGGTAAAATCTGTCATTTCAATTTGAAAATCACACGAACAGTTGTTGACATTACGATATCAAATTTCGAACTAGTAATTTTTGTGCCTTGGTATGAAAATTTGATTCTTTCAGCATCCGTCTTATGTTTTCTTGACATCGCTTTGAAAAAATTAAATTTCCACCGCGGTACAAACAACGCTTTCTGCAATAGCACATCGAAGACACATTACGTAATGAATAGTTGTATTCATCTAGTGGGGCGTTTGGATTAGAGGTCAGACCGAAACTCAATGAAAACCCCGAACCCGGTTTGTGGGGTCGGGTTTCTGGTTTCCCTTTTTTTTTTGTCGAGTGGGTCGGATGGGGGTTTCATTTTTTTTTTTTTTTTGGTCGTTTTGACAACTTCAACTAATCAAACCCGAACCGATCTGAATAAATTAGTTCAGGTTCAATCGTCGGATGTATGCTTGCTTTGAAGGTAGTGAAACTTTTGAATTCGTGCGAAGTAACGTCGTTTACCACGACATTTTTAACCAGTCGAGTTAAGAAGGAGTAGAGAGGGGGATTGATCATGGACGTCATGGACCTTAATTGCCGAATCTGCAAAAAGTTTTGCACGTCTCTCGACACTATAGTTCGAGTAAGTCACTGTGAAAATGGGCAGACTTCCTCAGGTAACAATTAAGAAAGTTGTTAAAAACTTTGTTGTCGCTGAAAGGCTTTCGTTTTTTTACACACGGAAATTGGTTTTCAGTTTTTCGAATGAAAGATGTGAACAAACATAAAAATTACCAAAAAATGAGATGATAATCGATTGAAATCCTCGGACTGCAAGACTTTATGCTATAATTGGTGGTTTTTCATGAATATTTCGTTAATGGTGAGGTCCTTTTTTTAATTTTATAATTTTTGGACCCGAACAAAGTTCAAACGTCCCAAACGTTTACTACAAACAATTCTATTGTAACATAGGGTACAGACATGGCAGCCGCTGTTGACCGATTTTCGGGCAGCCGAACCACTGTTAGCTAAGTGGTTCAAGCCGATTTTGAGCCGACTCGGAGCCGATTTTTTGGCTCGAAACGACTTGTAACCTCACCACAAAATGGAAACAATTTTAACCGAATCGACGCATGACAAACTTTTTTGTGTTGGATATTGCCTCAGTTAAGTTTGAGAGTATTAAACGCGAATGAATGCGACAAAAATGGTTACATTCAAAATAAAATTCTTCGGGCAAGTTGATACAATCTCGGACGAGGATGAATATCTAATTTTTAATAGTATTGTCCTTTAAAATTATCTTAAATCCAAAGCTGTAACGAGCGAATTTGCGACAATAATTTCGCTCACACATTTGCTGTAGTGGTAATGCCAGTTTTTCATTCAGTTGTGAGTGCTAAGATATTTGAAAATACTTTAAATGGCTCCATCCGCAACATTTTTCTAACCGAGAACTTCCATCTGCATCACATTATTGGTACAACTTTATACGATATATATGCCACCGTACGTGCTACCGTAGATGGATCGACAAGGTAACATTTCAACCTGATCTGCCGTAATTTGCATAAAAAACTTACAAACCGGTTTTACCATATAAAAAACCGGTTTGTAAGTTTTTTATGCAAATTACGACAGTGATGGAGGAATTGTCGCAGATGTATATCTCGTAAAAACGAGTGCTGCAAAAATGGGACAGGTGAAACGTCTCATTAATCGAAAGAAACGCAGATATGAATGTTTTCAAAGATTTTAGCACTCAGTTTACAATTGAATGAGCAGCTTGGTGCATCCGCCATTAGAGAACCTATGAGCAAAAATGTTGATGATATATTGTGCTCACCAACGATTTGTACTTTGTGAGCGTTCCAAACATAAGTAATAAACAAAATGTGAAGTTCGTCCTGGCTGAAGACGGATTTTTTTAGACAGAAACTGATTTTTTGCTATAAAGATTGATCTCTGATGCTGTGTCTCACCGACTCTTTACTATTATAATTATCCAAGGAAAAGATTGTTAACGCCTGAACGACTGAAAATATCAGAACGGCGTTGAGGTCTATTTTTGCCATGATAACAAGCAATGCGACGAAAAATTAACTATTTCTTTCACAATGTCAAATACATTCAATGCAAAAAAATATAAACTTTTACTGACACTCAAATATTTTTTTCAGATTTCCATTATTGGAATTGTTCCAATCTAAAAAAATAGATATAGTTATAGAAATAATAGAAAATAACAAAGAAAAAGTATTTCAAATTCGATAAAAAACAAATTACGTTTCAATATCGTTTGCTGTGTGATATTTCGATGTGTTGTTGAAAGTTAAAAGTAAACTATACCAAGGCCTTAATAAGAGATTTGGCAGATCTTTGATATTTTGCTGTGGCGGCAGCGCAAATAAATACCAAAAAGAGATTTTTCTCACATTCGACAATTATTTAAAAGTTAATATTTTTACCTAGTAAGTCCATTGCTGCTACAAATCTGTAGTCGTCGAGCCAGATTTTTATTTTATCTACACAAATAATTTGTCGTCAATTTGTCCTATGCGTCCGACACAAAAAAAAATTTTGTTCTACCTTGGGGTCCGAAATATAGAGTTGTACTAAATCGCCAAAAAGCTCAAAATCGCTTTTTAAAACAACAAAAATTTTAGCAAAATTGGTGATGCCATTAATTTGTCCTCAATTTGTCCTAAATTCTTGACACTTTCAAATGAGCGTACTGACACTTCGATAGTGTAAAAGTGTGTTACTAGATTTTAAAGTGTTTTGTACTAAAAAGTTAAGTACAGTCAAGAATTTAGGACAAATTAATGGCATCACCAATTTTGCTCAAATTTTTATCGTTTTCAAAAAAGCGATTTTGAGCTTTTTGGCGTTTTAGTACACCTCTATATTTCGGACCCCAAGGTAGAACAATTTTTTTTTTTGTGTCGGACGCATAGGACAAATTGAGAACAAATTATTTGTGTAGATAAAATAAAAATCTGGGTCGACGACTACACATTTGTAGCAGCACCAGTAAGTCCGACTTTTGAGTACTAAATCAAGATTAAATACTCTTTAAGTCAGACTTGTTGAGTAAAATTGTTGACTTCAGAAGGTGGCGATTGCATAGGTTTTTGCGCTTGCCGCCCCTGTGATCTACCGAACCTCCAATGTAAAGCAAAGGACAAAATGTAATATTCTTCCTTGACAGAAAATTAAATTTAAAAGGATCAGATATGTCGCCTTTTGTATTTATTTTATAGAGTTCTATGTTGAGATGAAAAATGTATAGGTATATATTCTATTAGAAGCGAAAGCAGTTTTTCGGTGTTGACATTTCTTAGTACAAAGTTCATATTACAACTTGTATAAGACTTGTAGCCTGTATTGAAAAACTAGTAAATACCCCCGCCCCTAAGGGTTACGCGGGCATAAGCATTCTTGTCCGCTAGGTCAGAAATTTGTAAGGGTCTGAAAAGTTTGATGTAGATGAAAAAGAAATGGTATTTAGTAGTTACAATAAACTAATGCAAATCTGGTTTTGCCCCGTACGACAATTTCCCAGTACTACAATTTTCCCGTACTACAATTTCCCCGTACAACCGTTTCCATCGTACTACCATTTCTTCCGTACTACTGTTTCCACCATACTACCATTTCCCCGTACACCATTTCCCCCGTAGTACCTCTGTTCAATTTGCATGAAAGTATTGGCGGTTGGCGATGTCCAGCACTAGAGCATCGTTGAAAGATGATGCTAAGTGCGGATCGCGTTCTTATGAGGAATTGCTCGGGACTCGGGACTTTAACAAAAGGAACGTCTTTCGTTGTTTGCCTCTACGTTTCCCTTGTTGATTTCTCTTGCCATTCGAAGTTAGGTTTGCATTGCTTTTTTGGGTTATAAAAGGCAATGCAAAGCAGTACATTAATTTAGTTCCTCGGAACTCTTCAAGCAGAACGGACGTGTTCACATTGGAATCTACATTTGCATTGCCTTTTCTTGACTTGTAAAAGACAATGCAAAACGACACTTTGCTTTAGTTCCTCGGAACTCTTCAAGCAGGTCAGACGCACGTAGATTCAAATTGGAATCTACTTTTGCATTGCCTTTTTTGGCTTTGGCTTATACCAGTCGTCCCACATGTCCGAAATTTAGAGAAAATGTCCGAAATGTCCGATTTTTTTTTTAAAAAATGTCCGAAATGTCAGTAAAATAAGATAAAAATATTTCACGAAATGGTCGTCTAGTCTACTCCTTCCACATTCTTTTCTATAACAAGATCGAGATCTGAGATTATTAACGTCTTTCCAGTTTTTAAAGTAAGTGTTCGTGCCAAGTATTAAGTGTGTAAGTATTAAATTTTTGTCAAATTTAAAAAACCTTTGCAAAACAGTATAATTTTATGTCGAACAAAATCTAGCCTATAAATTCCATGAATTCATTATCTTTCCTATTGCTAGAACAAAGATCGCTTTTGATCGTTTCAGGTTTTATCAAAAAACAAATGAAGAGACTTGATCCATTTGGTCGCAGTAAGAGAGCTAAGAGAACAAAAATCACTTACCTTTCAACGTCGTCGGAAGAAGAGGAAGAAGTTACGCTAAATGTGAGACTGCAAATGATACATTTAATTGTATTTTTCACTAAGGGGCCATTCAAATAGTGCGCATGCATGTAAGGGGGGAGGGGGGGTTTTAGAAAAGCGTGCAAAAGCGTGCGAGGGGGGAGGAGGTATCATCCCAAAACGTGCGCACTCTTGTGATATTTGATCTGTTCAGGTTTATTTTCCTTTTAATTAGCAAAGGGACAAGATGGGATGATACAAGTAAAGTGAAAAAAGCATTAACATAGCCATTCTTCGAATTCTAAGCCAAAAATGAGGTTCTTGGAAAGTTATGGTCCTAGAATATTGCCCATTTCTTTAATTGTGTCAATAATACTTACGCTCGTCATTTTTTTCATCTCCATACTTTTAATGGGCACTAATGAGATTTTCCATCGTGTTGTCGACTATGTGAAATTTTAAAAGGTTAATCACAACAAATCGAAACATGCGAAGCAGCATGTGCTATACCAATCCCGAATCGGTTGTCGTAAGTAGCTGGGAGACGTTAGCTGCGGATAGGTTCGTTTGGACATGCAGAAGACTTTCAACTGGTTGTAGTGCACTATTTCCAATCTAATCCAGGCTTTCAGAGAGCAGCCGATTTAAAATAAATCTTTTGTTTAGGTACTGGCGTTTATATTTTCTCCGAATGCGTTTTCTATAGAAATTTTTTTTTGCAATTTTCGTTCTGAAAACGTATGTTGTGTGGATTGTGAGTATAAATTTCGTGCGCACTTTGGGGGGGGGGGGGTCTTTCGAAAAGCGTGCACAGTGGGAGGGGGTCAAAACAGGCCAATTTTCCGCGTGCGCACTATTTGAATGGCCCCTAACGTTCCATCCAAAATATCAAGTTGAGAAATGCCCTCTATATTCGTCACAGTAATTGTCCGGTCCAAATCCCACAATACTTTTCGAAGCATTTGATGATTGCGGTGAATGTTCTGATGCTCATCAGATAACAAATGTTGCATCCATTCTCGTTCAGTTCGTATACCCGTATCAGGTGTCATTCGACAAATTCGACAGATGTAAATCATACCATTGGATACTTGAGTAAGTCCTGCCTCGGCATGAGCGTGCAGCTTCAGAAATACAGCTTCGTGACTTTCCGACATTTTATACTTCTGCAATGAATGTCACAAAAATAAAATCTGTCGTATTTTTTAATCGATGACTGTTATAGTAGCTGATAAATGAAAATTCTTTTTTATCGATGACTTGTACCTGGCAAAGGAAAATTTTTATTGAAATGAGTGAGCCCGCCACAGAATAGGAAGCACAAAAGAATAAAAAAGCTTGAATTTTGTTACAAATTGCGTGCACAATCACACAATCACACAATCACACAATCGGGTGTCAAATGGTGTGGTATGCGTAATATAGTACTCCTTATGTACCTTAGCCTCTATCCACCTACTCCTACATCCTATCCTACCCGTGGTGACACCTGTCATAGTGAGCAACCCACATGAACGATCAGGTAACCAACCCTAGTGTATTAGTGTGGGTCACTTAGCAGAAGGATGAGGGGGGCTGTCTTCGGGTAGTACCTCAACGTCACGTAGAGCGAGGGCCGAAGGCAGTTAGGCGCTATCAAGATGGGATAGTACCTCAGCATGGTGGCGGATGATCTCAACAGCAAGGGACAACGGCAGTATGCAAAGTCCGAGTCAGCAGGACTACCATCACTCACCAACCCGCACCGGCCAGCGTGGTGTTTTAACGGCTAAAACCCCCCCGAAGATGAAGAGCACAACCAGGAAAAATCGGCCCTCAGTTCCCAGCCGCTCGTTGATCCCCGACTCCGACAACGGTCAGACCAGACGACGAGCAGAGGGTGCTAAGAATCCCTGGGTTACAATAGGTTGTCACACCGGACTATACATTGCCACGTATAACACTCGAACGCTATCATCGAACGAAAAACTTCTCGAATTGGAGTCAGCACTGGAAAAGATCAAATGGGACATTGTCGGATTGAGCGAAGTCAGGCGACGTGGTGAAGAATGCTTGAAGTTGAAATCAGGAAGCACTTTGTACTACCGTGGAAGCGATAACCAAACAGCGATGCATGGTGTAGGACTGCTCATCAGCAAACGCTGGTCGAACCGTATAATCCAAATCAACAGCATCTCCGACAGAGTCATTTATGTGCGGCTGAAGATAAATGCGATGTACAGTTTGAAAGTCATCCAAGCGTACGCACCGACGACGGATCACGACGACGAAGAAATTGAAAGCTTCTATGCAGATGTCTCCAAAGCGATTGAAGAAAACAGAGCTCAATATCAGTTGCTAGTCGGCGATTTCAATGCCAAATTGGGAAAAAGAGAAGACGTTGCAGAAAACTTCGATTGGAACGTTTGGTTACGATCAGAGGAACGAACGAGGAGATACTTTGCTGAATTTTCTCCAACAACAAGGAATTTTGAACTCATTTTTCTCCGGTAAGGTTCAGAGGAAGTGGACTTGGGCCAGTGCAGACGGCAGAACAAAGAACGAGATCGATTACATCATATCGAACCGCAAATCGATTGTCAAGGATGTTACTGTGCTTAACCGTTTCACAACAGGCAGCGATCATCGAATGGTGCGAGCCAAAGTCGTCTTGAACACACGGACAGAGAGAGAAAAGTTGGTCAAGAAAAAAGTCGTTTTAGACATGGAACGCCGGAAAGAACAAAGCGACGCATTTAAGGAAGCTATGGACAACGAACTGAACGGAACGAATTCGCAAACTGCAACGATTGATGAGCTGACAGAAAGAATAGTGACCTCAGTGAGAAGCTTCCTGGAAACCAGATGCCGATCTACATGCACTAAAGAGTCGAAGCTCAGCAAGGAAACGCTAGACCTAATAGCAGAAAGACTGGATTGGGTGAAAGGTGGAAAGCGAGACACTGTTGAATACAGAGACAAAACGAAAGCCATCAACAAGAAAATGAAAACCGATCTGCGACAATACAACGTGAAACTGGCCATGAACGCTATCGAAGCAAATGGGAATATGAAAGTATTACGAGCGAAACGGGCGAACGGGTACAGACAAATGTTTAAATTGCGCGATAAGGCGGGCGTCATACAAACAGATCAGGACAAGGTATTGGACATCGCGCGAGAGTTCTATGAGGACCTTTTTACGTCGGTTCGAGCCAAACTACCGGCAGAAAGAGCAAAAGCGAGACCGGTGATAATGAACGTTGGTTCCGAAGAGTTGCCGGACATAACGATTAACGAAGTACAGGCTTCGTTAGACGAAATGAAGAACAGAAAAGCTCCAGGTGACGACGACATTCCGATCGAAGCAATCAAAGAAGGCGGACCCACACTGCTCAAAATGACAACGGATCTGTTCAACAAGTGTCTCGAACAAGAGAAAATACCAGAATCATGGGAAAACGCAGTCATCACTTTGCTGCACAAGAAAGGAGACATCACGAAACTGGAAAACTACAGGCCCATCAGTTTGATCGCGCACCTCTACAAACTGTTTATGAAGGTGATAACGAAACGGATCACAAAGAAGCTAGACTTCTACCAGCCGATCGAACAAGCAGGGTTTCGTTCCGGATTCAGCACAAATGACCACTTGCAAGTGATGAGAAGTCTAATAGAAAAATGCAACGAATACAAAATCATCATCGCGATATGCTTCAGAGACTTCGAAAAAGCGTTCGATTCGGTCGAATTATGGTCGATTTTAGACTCCTTGGACGATTGTCGGATTGACTCGAGATATACCCGGATGATAAAACATATCTACGAGCACGCAACGTCGTGCGTCAAACTGCATAAAACCACCGATAAATTTCGAATTGGAAGAGGAGTCCGTCAAGGAGCTACCATTTCACCGAAATTGTTCACGTCAGCTCTGGAAACGGTTTTTAAAAAGCTTGATTGGAGTGAACTGGGAATCAACATAAATGGGAAGTTTCTGAACAACCTTCGATTCGCCGACGACATTGCCCTGACATCAACGACTCTGGAACAGATTGAAGCGATGCTGTTGCAGCTCAACGAGGAAGCCCAAAAAATCGGGTTGAAGATGAACATGTCGAAAACGAAAGTGATGACAAACATCGATGGTGCTACACCAATCAAGATCGGAGACGAGGAAATTGAAATCGTGAATTCGTACAAGTATCTCGGCCACGTCATGAAGCTCGGTCTCGACAACCAAACGGCTGAAATAAAGAGAAGGATCGGTCTCGGTTGGGCGGCGTTCGGCAAGTTACGGTACATCTTCAAGAGCAACATGAGCAACAGTCTGAAGAGGAAAGTGTTCGATATGTGTGTGCTGCCGGTCCTGACATACGGAGCCGAGACTCTCACGATCACCAAAGCATCAGCGAACAAATTGAGAGTTGCACAGAGGGCAATGGAAAGGGCAATGCTAGGAATCACACTCAGGGACAAAATGACAAATGAGTGGATCCGGCGACAAACAAGAGTCATCGATGTCATGACACGAATAGCGTCGCTCAAGTGGAATTGGGCTGGTCATATTGCCAGAATGACCGACGATCGATGGACGAAAACTATAATGCAATGGCGGCCACCAACGAAACGACCGATGGGACGTCCACCGGAAAGATGGACCAACGATATCAAAAGAACGGCAGGCACGACGTGGCAGCAAGTGGCAATGGACCGGAAAAAGTGGCGATCTATGGGGGAGGCCTACATCCAGCAGTGGATATAAAAGGCTAAGGAAGAAGAAGAAGAAGAACGTTCCATCAAACAAATAGAATCGTTCTAATTCAAATCACGACATTGACAGGCTTAACACCGGAAGCCTATACCGATCAAATAATGATGGAATATAAAATTTATCAAACCGAAGACTTCGAAGCTCCTGACACTGGTGATTGAAGCTGTCAAATTGGTTGGCGGCATAAATAATTTTCCCATTAACAGACGACTGTTAAATCTTGTATAAAATTCTCGAGCATCATACGAGAAATCATAGCAAGAAAAAAACGCAGCTAAGACGCTTTCCGAGACTTTACGAAAATTACCCGTTGAAGACACCTCGTCCAAAGCGGTTTTAAAAGCGAATTCGTTGATCAAACTCGCAATGGAAAATTGGACCAAGTCAGAGCAAAAATTGGAGGGGCTTAAACGAGAAAAGGAAGAAATTAAGGATAAAAACAAAAAACGCCAAACAAAGTGTTGATGTCAATGTTGATTGTGCACAAAATATGTCGATTTGAAGCTAAAATTAAAATATCATTTTTTGGGCTAGGTCCGACCTTAGCACACCTCGGACATATACTTCGATAGACAAAAATGTTTCCCTCAATTTGCTCTGCAACATAGCAAGATTTTTTTTGGTTAGGGCCGACCTTAAGACCGACATGAGGCACACTTATGCCCTAAGCACAGGCAAAAGAACCACTTAAACGACCTTGAACCGACAGTGCCCAGATTCAATCCCATAAAAGATTTTTAGGCAAAATTTCACTTTAGGTTACAAACTTGGATCCAATTTTTTTAGGTTGAGGAATGTGACGGAAAATCACCCGATGACAAAACAAGAAAAATTAGGCCGCGGAAAACCTTCACCAAAGCTCCCATACGTCGAAAAAAATTTTTTTTTTTTATTTGATTGGACCCGTACGAAGTACAAAGGTCCTATACGTTTACTACAAACAATTTTATTGTAACATGGGGTAGATCGAGGTGAGAGAGCGGGGGATGCATCTGTTATCGTTTAGAGATGACGAATCAGCAATAAAAAACATAGAAGGGACCCGTACGTATCAGAATAGATGCGGAAAACAGAGTTGATGTTACGAAAAGACTGGCACGTATTTAAGTAAATATTGCGTTTACATTAGACTGTATTGGAAATTGCCCGTAGGCAAAAAAACCCGTACGAAGTAACGGTGTAAAAAAATTCTCCGAACGCACAAAATTGACCTCCAAATAGAGAAAAATGTTCTCCTCAGTTTTGTCTACAACATAGAGAAAAACTATTTTTTGGGCTAGGGCCGACCTAGGGCCTTAAGTAGAGATCTCGGATACATACTTCCATAGACAAAAATGTTTCCCTCAATTTGTTCTGCAACATAGCAAAAAACATTTTTTTATGATAGGACCGACATGAGGCCCACTTGAGCCCTAAGCACAGGCAAAAATTCTTCTATAAATTGTCGGCCGTGCCGAGATCTTTCAAACAAAAAAAAGTTTAAAAATCGGAAGAGATTTACTCGAGTTATGTACAAAAAACACGTAGGGCCCTAACAAATACTCTTTTTTAGTGCCCTAGCTAAGTCCAAAGACTCAAATCGAAAAATGTTTCTTCCACAAATTATCGGCCATGCCCAGATCTTTCACACAAAAAAATATTTATGAAAATCAGAGAAGATTTACTCGAGTTACTCGAGTTTACTCGAGTTATGTGCAAAAAAAAAAGTTTTTGGAAATCGGTCAAGATTTACTCAAGTTATCGTGTTGACGGACAGACAGACCGACAGACAGACCGACAGACAGACCGACAGACAGACCGACAGACAGACCGACAGACAGACCGACAGACAGACCGACAGACAGACAGACAGACAGACATACAGACCGACAGACAGACAGACGGACATTGTTTTTTTCGCTGATTTGTCATCTGGAGGCAACAAAAAAAGGTTCCCCCTTACTCCCGAGTTCGAATTCGCAATGTAACAAACGTGGTAGTAAACGTATCAGACCTACGTACTTCGTACGGGTCTAAAAATGTCCGTCTGTCCGTCTGTCTGTCTGTTCGTCTGTCTGTCTGTCCGTCTCCACTTTTTTTTTCCAAACGGCTCAACCGATCAGCCTAAACTTTTTTTTCCCTGAAAGGTACATGATTCAAGTTCGAAGATGAGCAAAATCGATCAAGTGGTTTCGGAGATATGATCCAGGAAGTGACCAAAAACATGGTTTTTCGAGGGTCGGTGAAGCTTTTTCGCAAATATCTCAGCAAGTATAGCACGGAAATTCCTCATTTTGGTGTCAAATGAAAGCATTTGATGTCAGAAAACTGGGAAAAATTTTTATAGGAATCGGTACTAGGGTCTGGGCACTGAGACCATTGGAATGGACGAAATTGAGATTCTTGCCCATATACGAAAACATTTTTCGTCTATATTTCCTTAACTATGCATTATGGAGATTTACTGTCAAAGGCAAAGTTGTAAAGAATTAAATTTAAGCGAACACGTGTTTCTGGGTTTTGGGGAAATGTGATACAATCCTGGTATATGGCCACTTCTATAATTGGGCAGAATGACCCAAATCTCCAAAACTATGAGAGTTAGAAAGTTGGTTCCAAAGGCGAAGTTATAGAGAATTAAATTTAAACGAACAAGTGTTTCAGGGTTTTGGAGAGATATGGCCCAATCCTGGTATATGGCCACTTCCATAACTGTAGTAGTAGTAGAATTTATTGTCATATATATGCATAAGGTCATGGGCCTTTTGATTTACATATCGTCGCGGTAACAAAATTTTAATGCGAATAAAAAAAAAATAAAAAATAGATTGAATTCAATGTCGGAAAAGAAAACAATAGAGAGAAGGAAAAAAAAACAAAGAAGGGACCCGTACGTATCAGAATAGATGCGGCAAACAGAGTTGATGTTACGAAAAGACTGGAACGTGAATAATATTGCGTTCACATTAGACTGTATGGAAATTGTCCGTAGGGCAATTTTGAAAAACCCGTACGAAGTAACGGTGTAAAAACATTCTCCGAACGCACAAAATTGACCTCCAAATAGAGAAAAATGTTCCGACAGACCGACAGACAGACGGACATTGTTTTTTTCGCTGATTTGTCATCTGGAGGCAACAAAAAGAGGTTCCCCCTTACTCCCGGGTTCGAATTCGCAATGTAACAAACGTAGTAGTAAACGCATCAGACCTACGTACTTCGTACGGGTCTAACAAAAGAACGCTAATTACATCAATTACAAGCTCGCCTGGTGATCACATCCAATATCATCGTGCTCGTACTGGCTGCAATATGAAAATGAACAAATAAAAAATGAAAATGAAGTTATGTAAGTCGCTAGCGGCAATTTAAGCCCAGATGGTCCTTACACGCTCGTTTAAAGCCAGTTAACGAATATTTGTTCTTCACAGAAATCGGTAGCGCATTGTATTTAGATACTCCACGAACAAAAAAGAATCATTGACGACGCTTCTATCGTTACGTGGCAGAATCAAGTTAAGTGTGCTGCCCGACGATCCGAATCTCAAATTCTCATATACATACTCAGGCTCCTTCGAAATTATGACCTTGTGCAAGAAAGAGGCAGTGATGTAGTCAAAGAATGCAAAGATATTATTACCAAGAAGTCTGTGCACATGATTAGAACCGGTCTATGCCATAAATAAAGCGTACACATGCGTTAAAAGCCTTTCCAAAGATAAGATCTTTTTCGCAACAACAGAGAGCTCGCCCCACACCGGGCAACAATAAGTAAAATGTGGCAAGAGCAAGGATTTGACTAGTAGTTCCTTCGTCTTCAGGGGGATGAATCGAGCACTCGGCCACATATTGCCAAGCCCTGCGAAAATTTTGGCGGAGACACGATTCGCATGTTCCGCCCATATGAAATTCATATTATGAATCCATCGTCCAAAGTCAGGCCCAGATTCTTTACGCAATCAACATAGGTAATTTTAACACCTTCAAAAACCAACTCAGGAATGTCAAACGTCCCAACTGCTAGATGAGAAGATAATCGCCTTTGTCTTACCCGTATTTAGTTTCAACCTATTCATCCTAGCCCACGCTGAAACCACTGATAAGTCCGACTCAAGAGCTCTTATGTCCAGAGACACAGCATCACGATTAATGGACTTGTACAGCTGAAAGTCATCAGCAAAGAGATGACTCTTGCAGTGCTTCAGACCACACGGGAGGTCATTAATAAACAATGCGAACAGCAGAGGGCCAAGCACAGAGCCTTGCGGTACCCCACAAGTGACAGCGATCGCCTGAGACTGAAAATTGTTGATGCAAACTGACTGCGAGCGATCAGATAGACAGTTGCCTATCAGTCCAACCGCACTCTTTGAGAACCCAAAATTTTCAGCAAGCTTCAAAAGCAGCAGATCATGCGACACCGAGTCAAAGGCCTTCGAGAAGTCCAGAAGCACCAGGACGGTAGCAACATTTTAAATCATGTCATTTCTTATGTCGCTAGTAACATGTAAGAGCGCTGACGTCGTACTGTGTCCAGCCCGAAAACCAGACTGAAACTTAAACATCAAACCGCACACCTTCAAATGTTCGACTATTTGCCATTTCAAGATTTTCTCAAGTGCTTTAGACAGCGCTGGCAACATACTTATAGGTCTATAGTCGTCTAGGGAGTGACTACGCACGTTCTTATGTCGAGGAATGACCTTCGATTTCTTCCATATCGTCGGGAAAGCAGACTTTGTGACGACCAGATTAAATAAGTGAGTTATAACTGGCAGAACGAACGGTAAGAGCAACTTGATGAATAAGATCCGGATTTGGTCAAGACCGACAGAGTTCGATTTTATACTATGAATAGATGAGAGCACATCTGAGTCAGTTACTCCATTAAACGAGAATGAGGGTGCTTGACTTGACACCCAACCATAGGGAGTCGGACTACTCGACAGAGTCAGATTCTTCGGATATTCTGAATATTCAGTTCCCCGAGCAAAATGCACGTTAAACTCATCTGCCGTGTGCGGCGGTACAACCAACGTCACTTGATTTAGATAAGAAACCCAGACGGTGTAAACTACCCCACAGATTCCTTGTCGGAGCAACTGAATCAAACTTCCTCCCGAAATACTTCTTCTTGGCCGCTGAAACTACTTGCGTCGCCCGATTCCTCAGCACTTTGAATCGACAGAAATTTGCATCGGAACGATTTCTCTTCCATTCCGCATAGGCCAAATCAAGATCAATCAGCGCTTCGCTTACTTCCCTCCCAAACCATGGGTTATTAGCACGTTTAGATCCACACGGTTTAAGAGGTGCATGTTCCTCAAGAAGACAGAGTACATCATTGCTGAACTCTTTAACCAGCTCATCAACGTCCGAAACATAGATCAGCCTCCACCAGTCCACCGCTGATGCATCAGCTGCCAGCTTTACCGCATCAATCTTATCCAGGCGTCGACCCATGCGTGGTGGTCTGTTGATATGGTCCATATCACATTTCAGAGAAAGGAAAATGAGGTCATGCTTAGATACCCCAGAAAGACTCAATTGAGAGAAACGAGATACCTTATCGATGATGTTGGTAATGAAGTGGTCAATAGCAGTAGACGTTGATGATGAAAAATGCGTTGGTTCATCAGAGACAAACTTCAGCGAAGTTCCTTCAATCACGGATACATATCGCTTAGTTTTAGCTGACCGAACTAACAGGTCTTCATTGAAGTCTCCTGTTAAAAACACATCCGTATATGAGAGAGCAAAGCAGACAAAACATGACCCAGATCTCCAAAACTATGAGAGTTAGAAAGTTGGTTCCAAAGGCGAAGCAATCCTGGTATATGGCCACTTCCATAATTGGGCAAGATGACCCGGATCTCCATAACTATGAGAGATGGAAAGTTGGTTTCAAAGGCGAAGTTGTAGAGAATTAAATTTAAGCGAACACATGTTTCAGGGTTTTGGCGAAATATGGCCCAATCCTGGTATATGGCCACTTCCATAATTGGGGAGAATGACCAGAATCTCAAGAACTACGAGCGGTAGAAAGTTGCTTCCAAAGGCAAAGTTATAGAGAATAAAATTTTAGATAACACGCGTTTCAGGGTTTTAGGGAAAATGACTTAGTCCTTGGATATAAGCTTTTCTAGATTTGAATGGTCTGAGACGTACTTCGGTAGGGCTTTTGACATTACCTTGGGTAATTTCTATGGATCTTTGAAATTCTTACAGTTATAAAAGAACAGAAAACGCTGGATTGTTAGATTATTTGTATATTTAGGTACGTTCGAGTCACTTTTCCACATCTATTCTGTTTGTCACATCTATTCTGATACGTACGGGTCTTTGGTTATGTTTTTCGTTTGGGTGTGGGAAGGTGAGAGAAGTTAACCAGATGAGAATGCAACAAGAATTAGGCAGCGGAAAGGCTTCACCAAAGCTCCCAGTCTTCCAATCAAATTTTCTTGTGTATTTTCAGTAATATTTCAATTTATTTTTTTCTTAAAAAAATACCGTTTATTGGTATGAATAGGTATGAATAGTACAATCTTAACAATTTTTCAATTTATAGGAAGTAGAGTAAGTAGAGTAAGTAGAGTTGAGTTGTACTAAAAGAACTTCAGAAGGAAGTATGTTTAATAAGACGAGTTTGTGATGGAAGACTCAGTAGCCGTATCCCAAGAAGTCATTTGAAGATCTTTGGGATGAATTCTTTTCACGTTGCTATGGTTAAGTAGTCTTCTTTCGTGTTTGATGGCGTTAATGAAATAATTCTTCTACCGATTCAATTTTCAAGTCATTATGTCACATACATTTCAAATTGTGGCCAATTTATACAAAGATTTTGAGAAACCAAGTTACATACGAGACTATTATTCTTATAATGTCCATCGAAAATTAGTAATGTTTCTCAATGGTGTTATCCGCAAGTTTGGACAACGAATTGTCAACCAACAAGTATAAAAAATATTTTTTTCTGTAAGAAGAACAGTGTGTTGCAATTGTTTGTGCAGTCCTTGGAATTTTGAATAAGGAGAATTAAGTTATTTGAGGTGTAGTCGCCGGTATTCTGTACAAGAAAATCTTTCGCCGGTATTTAGTACAAGGAAAACGTTTCGCCGATATTTTGTACAAGGAACATTTTCGCCTAATTTTTGTTGCATTCTCATCTGATTACCTTCTCTCACCTTCGCACACCCAAAAAATTTGAAATGTTAACAAAAATACAATACATTTTTTTTGACGGCTGCGAGCTTTGGTGAAGATTTTCCGCAGCCTAATTCTTGTTGTATTGTCATCTGGCGGGCTTCCGCCACATTCCCCAACATAAAAAATTTGGATCCATCTTTGTAACCTGAAGTGAAATTTAGCCGATTTTTAGATTACCTTTCAGGGAAAAAAAGATTTTGAAAATCTGTTGAGTTTTACTCGAGTTATCGTGTTGACGGACGGACGAACGGACATTTTTTTATTGTTGATTCGTCATCTAAGGACCATGATCGATGCTCCCCCCTACTCCCGGATCGAAATTCGAATAGTTACAAACGTTGTGGTAAACGCAATAGACCCCTTTTCGCAGCACTGCGTTCTTCGCAAAGGTCTAAAAATAAACACAACCTAGTTCAGGAAGTTGAAATTTTTGCGCCGCACCGAAGCCAGTCGAAAAATCTGGCAAAAAATGCGCCGCCATTCGAACTTATTTTTGACGTGCGCCGATTTGCGCCGCCGCCGATAAAACCGAAAAATCGCTTTCGCCGCCGAAATGAAACAGACAAATTCTCGACCAAATATATCTAAAATGTAGGAAGCTACACCGATACCAATAGAATTTGATTATCATTTTAATTTGGTAATAATTTAACAACATAATAGTGTACCAAGACATAATCAAAGAAATCAACTATGTTTACGATATTTTCAATCGAATGCCAGGAAAATGAAATTTATAGAAAATAAACTAATTATATCCTTCTTACATCACACACCTTTTGGTAAAACCTCAAGCACTTGATCAATTCTTGAACTTCTTTTCAATAAAGCGAACTATAATCTAAACTAAAAGTTTGGCAGAAGCACTGATTGCGACCGAACATAGATGATATATATACCATTTTGGCTAGATAAAATGAGATCGAGAAAAGAAAGGATTTCGTGGTACAATGTTTCCATTTGATCAGAAAGTTTTTGCCTACGGCGCGGTGGCGTCAACTTCGAATATTGCTTCGAATGTTTGAATATTTTGTTCATTTTTTAACTCCACTTCGAATCGCTCAACCAAAAATTCCAGTCTAATTTTAAGTCGGGTGTGCGAGCCCTTACTAGCTAAGGCCCTTCAGATGCAATTTTTGTTTGCAGATGTTGAATTTGAGTCAGTGTATGTTCACCAAATAATTATTTTTATTCTAATTTACTCGATTCACAGTTTCGGGTCTAAGCTCAAAAAGATTTATTAGTGGTGACCACCTTTCAAAACAAATCTCAATCCACAATAACCGCACGCATGCGCACCGGGTTTATCCTGAAAAATTGATTGTTACAAGTTTTTTTCGAATCTACAGAATTCCATCTTTACCAAATTTATATACACTTTAGGATGACCCAAGGGACCATCACCACCATCGCAATAAATAACTCGATCAACGCATTCCTTTGGTGGTATTTCACTAATAAGTTTTATTCCCCAATTCGGATTTACCGTGCGTGTTGCATTCGTGAATCGCACATTGCGGTAGTCTGAGACATCGAAAGCCTGTAAATGTTTTTGTTAGATTAGACACTACAAATCATCTTTTGCGTAACACTCATAACATCATAGAATCCGAATTGCTACGAATTTACCTGTCCGGTATGAGTTAATTCACTCAATTCAGCTTTTTTCGATGAATCAATTGACGAACAACATAATTTTCCAGTCGCTAAATTTCTTGAGATGATGGTTGAATTATTTAGATTTAATAGAAATTTTCGAGAAGCCATTCTTCACAATTTTTCCTTTTATTTCCAACAGTTGACATGAGTGACATTCACTTCAACTTCATTTTTATTCATCTATTGAGATAATAGATGTCTCTTGAACTGTTTTATCTATTTCAAAATGTTGCCGATTTTTCTGAAAACTCAATTTGTTTTTCTTTTTCATACTAGACAGATTTAGAAGGACCTGACTTCCGGCAAAAATAAATAATATCAAAATCTGATATAGATCTGAACGGATCCGATTTGATTTAAATCGGATATTGGGTATTAATCTTTAGGCAATTTAGGTAATGTTAATTTTGAATGATTTGAAAATGGAACAACATGTAAGATCCGCAAAGCGTTCCAAATCCATACAAGCAAATTTTGATTTTTGATGAAATAAATATGTTGTGGCAAATACAGATTATGACAAACTAAAACAGATTATGACAAAGTGAAGTGTTTCTATCGGCGCAAAGAATATGAATGAATGAAATTAATTAATTGAAGACACAACGCGAGACTAAGCGAGAAGCAAACATTATTAAAACGAAAATGCTCTGTCTTACTTACTTACAGCCCAGTCCCTTGAAATGTGTTATATATGCACTGATGCTATCTCTCTCACTCGCACTTATGACAATTCAAAGTCAATGGGAACCGGCACTACAACCCATTAAGGATCTTATCTTCTGCAACATGCTTCTCCAACCGGACCTATCCGCAGCTAACATCTCCCAGCTGGATACTCCCACAGTTTTTAAGTCGGCAAGAGCTCTGTCAACCTATTCAATAGATGATGGCCCGCATCGGTTTTGCATAGACCCGTGCGCCGCCGAAAAAAGTGTCAAAAAAGCGAGCCGCCGCCGCCGAAGAATTTTTAAACGTGCGCCGATTGTTAAAAAATTGACACGCCGCCAAAGATTTTTATCGGCGCGTAAGACTACATTGGAATTTTTATAGTTGATATATTGAAGTAAAAAGATAAACATTGACCGAAAACAGTCAATCACTTGCATTGTGTTTCTCTAAAACGACTGCAATTTTAGAGTATTGCAATTGCAGAAGTTATAAACCCGAAAAAAAAAATATTAAAAATGTCGTCAATTTCTAAAGACACGTTAGGAAATACTCAGTGAAATAATTTCACGAGACTTACGATTCTCCGAGAAATATGTTCCTGATAATACTGATTTTTCAGACAAAATTTTTCACACATGAATATTGTGTAGATACAAACTTTATAGGCAGAAGAAGAAATTACTTCTAATTCTTACATTAATCTGAGTGAAATAAATCAAAATCTTTAATGAATAGTTTAGGGTGTCGATTTTCTTTGAAATTTTCGCTTTACAGAAAAACGTTAATAAATTCTTTCAAGCTGTGGCTCATTACAATACTTGACTTAACAAAAAATGCTTGAAAAAAGAGTGAAAATTCCTAATACTATTGAGGTTGGAAGTTCACAAAAAAGCTGGAAGGTCAAGGACATAAACATAGGAACCTGAAAAAACCGGCGTGAAAATCAGAATTTGAATGAAGAAATAATTGGCGACAAGTCGTTTGGAAACAAAAAAAAATATATTTTTTTTATTGTTTCTGCCAAAACTATTCAGTCTTTTCAACATCATCTTCTCAAGTTCCATTAAAATATGAATCATTTTACAGAAACAACGTAAAAATTAAATTTTTTATAAACTTTAATTTTTATGACAGTAAATCAGATTTGAAATGAAAAATTTCAGTACAGGCGCGGAGTTGAACCACCGCACCAAGCACCTATCGCTTACCGGGCTATCCCTTGAGCTGACACAACCGAGCTTTATCGAATTCTTCATTCTAATCGGTCGGTTAAGAAAACCAAGAAAACGAACGAAGTAAAAGAATTACATTTTTTGTTTGCAAACGAGTGAAAACTTTCTAGTTATTTCATCTATAACAAAGGCTCTAATTTTCACGCAGTTTTTGCGAAAGTGATTCAGGAACCGATGTATGGATTTTTATTATAAATTTTGATTTATATTATTTCAGGAAGCTGAAAATTTTGCGTCACGCCGACGCCAGCCGAAAAAGTAAGTAAAAAGCGCGCCGCCGCCGCTGAACTTAGTTTTGAACTACGCTGATTTGCGCCGCCGCCGAGACTCCCTTGCGCCGATTTTCGCCGCCGCCGAGGAAATTGAAAAATCGCTTTTGCCGCCGCCGATTTTTTTTTCACCGGCGCACGGCTCTAGTTTTGCATCGGGCAATGGTCAAAAATACTCACCCACAAACGGTGTCGCCATCGCTTCATTTTTCATAGCATTTTTTGAAATTCGTATCTATAAAAAGTAGTGTTAATATAGTGAAAGGGTTTTCTCATCATGGCTGTATACGTGGGAACACGACACTGTATAATAATATGTCGGATTTTCAGACAAGAATTTGGTGACAGGACATTTCTTCCTGACGATTATCCTCCACCGGCGGGCGAGAATATCAACCGCGAGATCAATCGGCTAAAGTGTAATATCGTCCGTCAGGAAAAAATCCTTTCGTCCAGGGGAAAATACCCACCGCCGCGTGAAAATAACGCCACGGCAGACATTTGTTACGGGTATTTCTTTCAACCGATCGGAAATTATCCGAAAAAAATTACCCCCGCCGCCGCCGTCAGGAAAGTGTCACCCGCCGAGCAATAGTTTCCTCATTCGGTGACGAATAGCGCCTGTCGGGGAAAATATTTCGCCCCGGATAATTTTCGAACGACGGAAAATAAAGCCCCGGACAAATATGACCCGAAACATTATTTTCCTTCGGCGGGGAATATTTTCCACCTTAGCCACCTCAGTTGCGACCCCGTGGTGGTAGGGGTGGAGCTTTGATCATGTTCGTTAGATCAACAATCAACAACAAAAATAATGCACGTCCGTCACCGCGATAACTTGAGTAAAACTCAACCGATTTTCAAAAAAAATGTTTCCTTGAAATCTTTTATGAGATTGAATCTGGACACTATCGGCTGTTTTAGTGGTTTTTGGTCTTTTGTATATAACTCGAGTAAATCTTTTCCGATTTTCATAAATTTTTTTTGTTTGAAAGGCCTGGGCATGCGTGACATTTTATAGAAGAAAATTTTTTCAATTTCGGGCTTTTGGACTCAGCCAGGGCCCTAAAACTGGATCTCTACTAGGGACCAAAGTGTTTTTTCTACATAAATCGGGTAAATCTCATCCGTTTTCCAAAAACTTGTTTTTTCCTGAAAGATATTCAGAAAGTTGAAGGCCAGAATTTTGGCAAAATCGGTCAAAAACCTGTTTGCTAGACCTGTTTGTGAAACAAGAAACTGAGATGGCAGTGTACAGGCTGTACAGGAGAGGAAGCTGGATTGCGGAAGGTCGAAATTTCGGCCACGCAAAGATTTTAGAGGACCTGAAGAATGAATTCAGAGAAATAAGCATGCCCGAAGACAGCATGCAAGCAAAGTTCTGTTTTGAAAGAAATTTTGAAACAAACGTGCTGAAAAGGTCTGATTAGGAAGGAGAAAAGCCTCCGATAGAGGCAGACGTGACTGTCTACACAGATGGATCGAAGACGAACGAAGGAACAGGGGCTGGAGTATATTCGGAGGAGTTGGATTACAACATATCCATACCTCTAGGCGTATTCGCTACTGTCTTTCAATCTGAGATCTTCGCCATATGTGAAGGCTCGCGTGAGATGGTACGCGAAGGCGTTAGAGGGAAGACGATCCTGATCTATACAGATAGCGAATCAGCCATCGAATCGCTGTCATCAGTCAAGCTCTCGTCTAAGTTGCTCAGAGATGGTGGAAGCCTTGTCAAGAGACAACAGAGTCATATTGGCTTGGGTTCCGGGACATTCTGGAGTTCCGGGAAATGAAAGAGCGGATGAGTTAGCCAGGAGAGGGAGTGAGTCGAAATTCATCGGGCCTGAACCGGCTGTAGCAACACACGCGAGTTTGATAAGGCTTGTGGTGAAAAAGAGGACGGAAAAATGCCATCAGAAGAGGTGGGATGCACTGACGACATGTAGGCAATCAAAAGAATTTGCGGTGGGCTGTAATGCTAAAAACACCAAATTTCTTTTGAGTCTTACTAGAGTCAAGTTGCGCGAGCTGGTGGGTATTCTCACGGGTCAAAATAAGTTGAACTATCACCTCAACAAGATGGGGATAGTTGGTAGCCCGAGCTGTAGAGGCTGCGGAGACGGCTAGGCATTTTGTGTGGGCATGCCCAGCTCTGGTCAGGACGAAGCACTTAGGAGATTTTTACTTAACTCCCGAAGAGCAATCGAAAATAGATTTGGCCAAATTGTTCTTGTTTATTATAGGAAGCGAGGTGCTGACCGAGCCCGAAAGGAGAACGTTATAATAATAATAAAAGGAGTCGTAGTACAATGGGCCCAACGAGGAGAGGCTTCAGTGTTTTGTAAATAAGGAATTTTATGACAGAATTGTAGCAATTTTTGCCCAGAGGTATTTGTTATAACTATTAGTTTAAAATTCAATTACTTTATATGCGACGATACGCCTTACATTAAATGCCAATTTTTGAGACGGAAAATGAGAATTTATTGCATTATTCTCAGTATTTATGCGTCTAGAGGGATAAATTCCACTGTCTAGGGCGATAAATAACCAGCTAGACTAGAAATATTAAATTAAAAAAAACCGTCCGTTTGAGAATCGAACACAGAACGCCCCGCGTTCCAATCAACGATGCTAACCACTACGCCACATGATCCTATTTAATACATGAATTTGGAATTATATTATCGCAGCTAATATGATTCAATTGAAAACTCTCATAAAATGTGTTTTCTATATGCGTGAATGTGTGTATGTAAATGCATTGAACATAAAAAATAATTAATTTTTGACCAAACGGATAGGTTGTGTCGTGCATCACTTTTTCATCAGGCAATAAATCTATCTTCGAGAAAGGAAACACTGATGGCGACACCGACACGCGGCTACATGTCAAAATTAGATTCAAAACATTCAAAGTAAACAAATAGGTTATGACTGTTTTCTTGCTTAGAAGAATGCCGAAAAATGGTTTAAGTTTAAGTTTTAAGTTTAAGTTTATTCATCAACAATTTATAAATGCGTACTTATCATTAAGTTTCAATGTGCTCATGCACCTTCAAGAAACATTAAAAATTTAGAAAATATATATATAATTCAAATCAATTTCAAGTTAGAAAATATAGAAAAATAGAAAAAAATAACAAAAAAATCTTACATATTTCGAGTAGCAAGTATCATTGGTAGCAAATAATGTATTTTATATTTAATATTTAACGTAACAATTGCTAAATCATTAAGTAGGATGAGAATACAAAAATAAAAAACATTTTGAGGAGAGTTCATGTGAGAGTAATGGGCTTCCCAACAGGTGGAGAAGTGTGAAGAGGCCAACATGTGCGAGAAACAAGCCTCACAGAGCTTATGAACCATCCATAGATTACTATATATATCAAACTGGAAGAGAACTACTGGAGTCTGATTCAAACGTGTTAATATTCGCTTCATTATTACTTATTCAATCCATACACTCGTTTCCGAGACCTTGTCTCTTCGATCCCCGACGCTCATACACTCAAGGCCCTGGATATTGCCGTTCGGACAGCCATTCTTTTAGTTTTTGTCTAAATAGACGTGAGCTCAATTCGACAAAACGCACTGGTATGGAATTGTATATATAGGGTAGTCACACTGTAATAGCACAGCCTCCCATCTTCGTTGATATGTTTCTGTTTGCTAGGACTGGTTTATTCCGGGTTGCATATTTGTGTTCCGTCCTCTTGAATGCGACGGTATGATGGCAATCCTCATGCAATGCGTTATGTACAAAGTTGCAGATATTCAAGAAGAGAAGACTGTTAACATTAAGCATACCCTTGCAATGCGTGGTGAATAAGTCAAATGTTGAGTGCCTTTGTGACAATTTACATGCATGTTTTAGACATCTCTTTTGCATAATTTGGACCTGGCGCATTAATTTCACGGAAGCATGTCCCCATACACCTATCAGGTAGTTCATTCTAGAATGTGCCAAGGCAAAGTAGATCTTAAGGAGAACACTCTTAGGGAGAATGTGTTTCAGTTTACTCAATACCCCAGATACAGATGCAAGCCTTTTGCAGAGGTTTGTGACATGAGCTTCCCATTTAAGTTTATTGTCTATCAATAATCCTAAGTACTTGTATACAGTCACAGCCTCAACTACTTGGCCGTCTAGCATAACATCTGGTATATAACTCTGTCCCCTCGTCCTGAAGTGCATAACTTTTGTCTTATTTACATTCAACGTAAGCCCATTTATCCGAAAGAAATCATTTAGTAATTCCAGGTCATGATTTAGGTGTTCAATGTTCATCGAATACGAGAAGTTGGAGCAAAACACACCAGTGTCATCCGCAAACAGTGACATGGACCCTTTGATAGGTAGTCTATGAATATCATTTATAAAGATTAAGAACAGTAATGGTCCTAGAACACTGCCTTGTGGGACGCCAATCGCAATATCCTTCAGTTCACTAACACTATTACCAACTTTAACACATTGTTTGCGGTTACTTAGATAACTCTTGAGCAACTCCAAAGAAACACCCCTAATTCCTGCCCAGTATAGCTTTTGCAATAGCATACCGTGGTCAACGCAATCAAAAGCCTTCATGAGATCCAAAAACAAAGCACTCGCGACTTTACCTTGGTCTATGTCTAGTAATAGTTTATTTAGAAGCTCATACGTTGCTGTGTGAGTTCCTGATTTCTTTCTGAATCCATATTGTTTATTGTAAAAGAAATTTTGAGAGTCTAAAAATTTCACTATTTTCGAGCGCAGGATTATTTCAAAAACTTTGTTAAGAACAGAGAGAATGGATATAGGTCGATAATTACTTGGGTCATCCTTTGCCCCAGACTTATGTATTGGCGTAACTCTTGCAATTTTCAGGCTATCAGGGTAAATCCCTGAGAAAATGGTTAGGTTCACCATGCAGCAGATAATCGGTGCAATTAAGTCAGCACAATTTTTCAGGCCTAGCGCAGCAATGCCATCATGTCCCTTACTTTTGTCAGTATTTAAGCTGTTGAGGACCTCGAATATTTCGAAATCATGCGTAGGTTCCATAAAAATGGACGCTCTACTCGACCGCAGCGTGGAATATTTATTAATATTATTATCGCTGGTGTTGAAGCTAGTGTTTTGGGCACCATTTAGCTTGTTAGTTACCTTTTTGCCCACTTGCACAAAGAAGCAGTTCATCGCGTCCGCTATTCCTCGCTCATCATGAACAAAATTGCCATCCGACACAATTTTCTCAATTTTAACACTATTTGACCTACCTCTCCCCAGCACTTTGTTAATATTAGCCCAAGTCTTCTTAATGTCCTTCGTATCCTTGAAAACCTCATAATACTGTTTTCTATAGTACCAACGTAAATTGGCTATCTCTTTTTCTATCAACCGTAATTTAGCTTTAATAACTTGATTTCCTTTATATTTATGATATTTGGATTTCCTGAACAGATTGTCCTTTTTGCGAATCATACTTTTCAAATGGTCATTCATATACGGACAAAGATCAATTTTATCCGCTCTGTTTTTCCACACTGACATTGTGCATTCATCATAACAATTTTTGTAGATCAACGCGAAATCATCCAGTAAACGGTTCGGATCATTGTAGGAAAGTTCGTCAATCTCTAGCAATTTTTCTGTAATTTTTTTTCGCAATGATTCATAATTGGTTGTGGTTTTTAAATATCTTGCGTCAGCTTTGGTCACATTAAAGGAGATATGCGTAAAGATCGCACAATGGTCACTGAAGTCAACCGGAATTGTACAGTTTGAGATAGTCAGAATATCAGAGAAGTTGCAGAGGGCATGGTCAAGGAGCGTACCGCTTTCTGGTCTAGTAATCGCGTCATTACATATTTTGAAATCAAAGGATTGGAGGAGATTAACATATTACACGTTACACGGGACGGTAAATTGATCTTGTAGCAGATTAATATTAATGTCACCTATGATTAGGTAATGTCTTTTATTCGTCTCTTCCGCGACGCTTTGTAAGTGCCTTAGAAATTGATCAGAGTTTTTTTGGTCAGGAGGTCGGTAATAACCCACTATTCTCAGGGGTTTGTTTTCATTCTGTAGCGCAATCTCAATCGTAACTGAATAAAGGTTGAAATCAGTTTTTTCAATAAAGTTGTGTTTGACGTTGTCGCTAACATAATCACTTAAACCTCCCCCAAATGAGCTATTGCAGGATGGGTAGTGAGTATAATTAGGTAGGTCTCGCAGACTAGCTACATCCTAAGTTAGCTTAGTTTCTCCTACAGCTATCACATCAATTCTGAATTTAATCTTCATCAAAAAATTACGGAACTTGTCGAATTTCTCCGCGCTATCAATACTTCTTGCATTTATTTGTACAATAGATAGCCCCTGGATTGTCCCAAACGAGTGAGAATAGTAGCCGTTTAAAGAAACGAAATCGTTAAAACATTTGTTTATAGAACCAGAGTCCAGTATGTTGTTCAAAAAATTCATGTCAAAATAAGGAAAGTTCAAGGCTCTATGAAACAATTATTACTCACACATGTCAGGCCTCTACCACTCCTTCTCCAGTATTGGTTCGCCCACCAGTCTTCTCATTATTCTCCAACGTGGAAAAATCCGTGCTTGAGAAAACACGAATAATGTTTGTTGATCATCCTTTCTCAAAAAAATCCTACCATTCTTTGTCCATAGATACTTGTAATTATTTACTTTCTGAAACGATTTAGCTTTATTAAAAATATTTCTAAGACTAGGTGTTAAATTTTCAAAAATAATTATTCTTTGTTTATTATCTATATAAGCACTTGTAAATCCAATTTCATCTATGTATAAATACCCTTTTTTCCTGTATGCGTGGAGAAACAGATTCATTTCATTATAAGGTTCGGAGTGGGTCTGGGTCGACCCAGTGGGTTCAGGTTTGACCTGACCCAATAATGACCTGAACCCAAATTCTAATTTCAGGTTCGACCCAAATTGACCACAAACCCAAAAAAATTAAATCAGGTCAACCTGAAACCCAATGGGTTTTCATGTGATTATTAAACAGCAATACAATTTATCAATATGGCTCAGTATTTCAGTTACTGAAGCGGGTTCGAGATTTTCTCTCATTACAGTCGAGCTCCGTGAGCGTTGTGACGGCAAACAGATGCCGTTTGAAAAAGGAAACATTTCGAGCCAAAATGTGCCTCAAGTCGTGGTACAAGGACAAATAATTAGTATTTTTTTCTTTCTTCTTTTTTTTTAATAAAACTTTGAACTAAAGTTCCCAAGTTTCATTTCCAGCCCCTGAAACGATCCATAGTCACATTAACTGATTGAGATTTTTGGGTCGTTTTGGGTTGAGTCAGGTTGGTTTGGGTCAGACCTGATTTTGTGGGTTTATGTTTGGGTCATGTTTTACTAACCCAAACCCAAACCCGAAAAATTAGGTCAGTTCATTTTTGATTCAGGTCGACCCAAAATCGACCCACTCCGATCATTACGATTCGAGAATGTCACCACTATTGTATCAGGTCTATTTCCAGGTTCAGCATTGTTATGATTAGGCTCAGCAGAAGTACGTTCACTAGGCTGCGTTTGCCTGGCTCGTCTTTCAATTCTGATGGCTGATAGTACCTTGAAACTTCGCTGTGGAATTCCAATTAGAGATCCAATGTCGAGAACCATTTTATGTAAGTTTTCTTTAAGCCGTTGAGGTATACCATTGAGGAGCAGAGCAGCAGTTGTAGATTTGTGCTCCAATCGATCCATACGATCAGTTAAATTCTGAATATTGGAATTCACTAGTTTATTATTTTCTTCAACTGGCTTCAAACGTTTGTCATGTGACGCGACTGTTGTTGCGAATTGCTGTAAGTTCAACATTTGTACTCCCAAGGCCCTTATAGCGTCATTGATGGCCAGTTGACCTTGATTAAGAGCATTTATTTGGTTCATAATATCCGCATTTCCTTGATTTACTGAAGCTGCTATGTTTATTCCACAGGTATTGTCGGAGTATGTTGTAGAGTTGATGCTAGTGATGTCGCTCTGGTTTTCTTTGCTGACTGGATTCGGTGGCCCACTGAATATAACGGACCTACTTTGTGACCTACGACGGCATGTAAGACATCTCCATTCAGATGCACCTTTCTCGATTTCTTTTAGCAGGTTATCGTCTATCAAGCCACAGGAGACGTGATAACTATCGGTACATATTGAGCAGGCTACCCCGATCGACCTTTTAGTAAACGTTTTTTTACAACCTTTACACTGTTTCCCCATTGCACGTTCGATCAATCACAAACTTAAAGTGTGATGTAACCATGCCAAATCTAGATCAGCTACCTGCAATTTCTCTACACCGTACAAGGACAATTTGAGGTCAATTTTTTTATTCAATCATAGACTATGTAAACATGTTTGTTAACAACACATTTAGGTGTCCGGAATTAAAATTTCATAAATTTCCTCGAGATGAGGCGGTAAAAAAAGTGGATAGTTTATTCGTAGGGAATATTTTTGTGAATTTATAAATGACAAAAAAACGGTTAATACAAGGTAGTTACTTATTAGAATGATGTTCGAATGATGTTAAAATAAATTGAAATTGATAGTGCCCCGTACCGTGGCAGATTCCCCAACATCTAGTGTTTAATCGAAAGCTTGCCATAAAAACATACTTTCGGACACTGGTCAACTCCAAATATAAATGAAACAGAGGTTTTCTTGATAAATACTGACGTGTTGACGTCGATTACGTTGTCAGAACATTTTCGGAAATGTGAAACTGAGTCGAAAGCATTGGATGTAAATACTTTACCGGAAATATTCTTTGATTTCGTTCCCGATGTTTTGGCACCAAAAAGCTTTAATTTCTGTTTTAAAGTCTTGACAGTTTCTTTATTTTCTTTTTTTTGGGGACATTGTGGACAAATCAAAATAAACGAAAAAGAAAAATAATTGTTTATAACTTAATTTGTATTTTGAAATGCAACTGTCATAATCTGACATGTAGCCGCCTGTCGGTGGCGCCATTTTTGTTATGGTCATTGCATAAACTAAAAACTCAATCTATTTTGATCAAACAATATGCCAGTGTGCAGCACTTAATGTCAGGACTTCTGTAAAGTAATTGTTTCCTCAATCGGACGAGTTTTTATATGAAAAATGTTTGATGGAATAAATAAAAAATGAAAAAGTTTTTAATTTAGAAAAAAAAAATTGGATCATTAGACATTGAACCCACATGTGTGTGTGCTTAATTCGAAATTTTGTTTTCGAATGCACATGCGCATTGTTCATTGTAACATAATCTCTTCTCTGTTTTATATAAATATTTATATGAAATGTGCATTTAGGTTCAAGCATGCGCGAAATTTTTTTTTCACTTTCTTCTATCTAGATGCAACAATTTGATAATTTGAATATTTTGTGCATGAAACAAACATAAAAAAAGTAAAAAAAATCAGAATTGAACCCCCGACACCTCATCTCAAAAAATCAGCACTACCGTGCCCTAGCTCGCTCGGCCATCAGGACTTGTGTTTTAATGTTGTGTCTTTAATGTTCGGCGAATCGTCGCTATTAAAGTAAAATAATGTACTTATACATTGTGGACACTCGAATAACCGTTCGCGTGTATATTACACACACTTGCTCGCTATCACTCGCGCGTTGTGTGTAGTATACACTTGAACGGTTATTACTCGCTTACCACAATGTATAAGTAATCTTATATTATTGTACAGGATTTCTAATAAAACCAACCAACGCCAACCAACCATACAGATACGGTCACTTACCGAGCTGCTATGCAGAAAAGCATGTAATTATGCTGAAATTATAAAAAATAAATCAAATCGGGTAATACATCATCCTACGGATTTAGTCGTTTACTACCATGGCCCCACGGTAGTAAGGGGCCGTGACGCAAGTCTTACACGCCAAAAAATTCTTAAAATTTTTGCTCATTAAAATCCGAAGATATGAATCAAACAATATTGCTATTTTGTATGGAAACGGACCCAAATCGAATATTTTAAATAGTTTCTTTATTTCTTTCTTTGTTTGTGGCAATTTTTTTTAGCTTTCTAACGTTTTGTAATTTCATATAGAGTAAGGGTGCTCTTGAATGCTCGCAGTATTCGCAATAAACTTGAAAAAGTAGAATTGCTTCTGAGTAGGTTTAAGAAATCGCCCGACGTAGTTGTTCTGAGTGAGAGCTGGCTAAAGGGAGGCGAAGAGATCTTCTTCAATCTCACAGGTTATGTCTCGTACCATGGGGTTAAGGAAGACAAGGAAGGAGGAGGAGTCAGCGTCTTTGTGAAATCTGACATTCAATCGAGTCAGATCTTGAATGAAACATATGGAGTTACAGGCGTGGTTATGGTTATTGTCTCGCTACCAAAACTACGTCTTAATGTTTGTGGATATTACCGCCCAATAGACAGAAATGACTCGAATGATTTTTCATATTTTTTGTCCACACTTGACAAAGTTCTTTCTCATGATCGTAACATGTTACTATTGGGTGATATGAATGTCAATTTGTTATCAAACGATGCTGAAGTCATTCGTTATTTAAGCATCATTGACGCGAATGGATTTAAAGTTCTTAATAAGGTTGACAATACCCACGCAACGACAATAACTCATTCGAATAGATCTATAATAGATCACTTGATCTCTAACAAAGCAGATGTTGATTATTTTGTTAAAGTGTTTGAACCACATTTAAGTGATCACAAAGGATTGTTTATTGGTCTAGAAATGAATATGCCTAAACCTAAAACATTTCATTACAGGGACGTTGTAGATCATGACGCCCTATCAAGAGAATTGAATGATTATAATTTTTCATCGATTAGTAATTTTGATTAGTTTTCTGAAAAAGTTCAAAGTCTGATCAACAAGTATAAAAAGTCTAAAAAAGTAATAAAAAAAAGAACATCCACACCATACATCGATAATGATATTTTGTCCCTGCTTGCTGACCGTGAGAGAACCTATCAGTTAGTGAAGCGTTCTCCGGCTAATTACAGTTATCGTCTTAAATTACATAACTGCAATAAAACGATCTCTTATATGATTCGACTCAAGAAGCGAGACTATTATACTGATCAGTTCAGTGGCGCTGATAATCCCAAAAAACTATGGCAAGTCATTAAGATGGCGTTGACAAAGAAGTCTCCCGATCCCTTGAAGTATCCAAGAATAAAAGTTAATGACTCGTTCATTGACGAACCTACTTTAGTAGCTGACGAGTTTAATCGCTTCCACGTGAATGTAGGAAGATTTTCCATTCCTCAGTGCCATACCTTCAAAAAAAACTTGACATGACTCACCTTAATTTATTAACATTATAACATATAATAACATTATAACATAATAACATATAACATGATAACATTAGTGTGCGCTTCCTCAAACGTCATAAAGATTCACTACTGGATTGTATTACTTCCCTTATAAATAACTGTATTGGAACATGTCACTTTGATGAATCTTAAAACTCGCCAAAGTCATAGTCCTACCAAAACCAGGTGATTCATCCAACATGAACAACTTCAGACCGATTTCCCTACTTTCATCATTATCAAAACTCCTAGAGAGAATTTTATATGAGCAATTGTACTCCAGACTAGATGATAAGGCTAAGATGAAGCAATTTGGGTTTTTGAAGAGATCTAACACACTGGCGTGTTGTCTTGATCTTTGTATAAATGTTAGGAGGAATCTCAATGAAGGTTCTACAGTCGGCTGTCTATTTATAGACTTTAAGAAAGCCTTCGACTTAGTGAACCATGGGATTTTGCTTGAGAAAATTCAAAGTTTAGGTCTGACCGGCCATGCCTTTGAACTGATCAAGAGCTATTTGTGTGATAGGAAACAGCTTGTGTGCGTTAGTGGCGTCAATAGTTCTTTGCTGAAGGTCAACTGTGGAGTTCCACAGGGGTCAACCTTGTCCTCGCTTCTGTTCGTCATCTTCCTTCATGATTTATTTGATTTATTTGATCTCTTTACCTGTATGCAAATGACACTGCGTTTCAATATTCGAGCTATTCAATGAGTAGTTTACAAACATTGATGCAAAGTGATCTGAATCTTCTGCACTCCTGGACCACGAGAAACCAAATGTCTGTGAACATAAGTAAATCTAACTACATGATTTTTAGGGATTGTCCGACCATGAACTTTGAACTCTTTGACGGAACATCATTAGAACGCCTTAGAAAAGTGAAGTATCTTGGCTTGTTGATAAATGATCGCCTGTCTTGGGATGACCAAATTACTAGAATCGTGAAGAAGCTATCCCCAGTAATCGGTGCACTTAAACGTATTAGATGGTTTGTCCCTACATCTGTTTTGTTTAACTTGTACTTTTCCTTCATTCATTCCCATTTGAGTTATCTAAATTCGATATGGAATGATGCTCCACGTTACCTGCTTGATGACATCCTTCGACTACAAAAGAAAGCATTGAGAAACATTCATGGCCTTCGAGGATCAGCGTCGGTTAGAGATCGCTTCAATGAATCGATTTTACCAATTGAATATTTCAATTTGTATCAAACATCTATAACAATTTTCTCCTTAAAGAATGGCCTGATTAAGCATTATCTCCCGATGCACATGAATTCTGACATTCATGATCATTTCACAAGGAGATATAGTTTTCTACGCACTACATTTTTTTCTTTCTCTCATTTTGGACAACTTTCATTACAATAACTTACCAGAAGCAATCCAACACATTAGCAATGTGTCTAGATTTAAAATCGAACTAAAGGCTCATTTGTTATCCCTTTTTCGTTCGTCAAATGACTATCACGTTTCATGGTATTCCTCAGGTAACTAGCGTCATCGTTTTAACGGTTATCGCTTTGCAACTTAATTTTTGTTTGATTAATTACATTGATTCGCTCTGATTCCATTTATCTTAGTTTGATTCTTTTGTTTTTTTAATTAGATAGATTCTTTTTGTGTTTTTTTTCTCTCTTTTTTTCTAAATTGGTACGATTAAATATGTCACAAATTGATTCATTGCACCGAACATGTTCAGGCTAAAAACCTATAATGTTTTCAATAAATAAACATAAACATAATGTGGAACAGGTGCCTTATGTGGAACACCACCATATCTCATAAATTTTTGATCGTGCATAATGTCTAATTTGAAAAAAATGCGCACGCTAGGCTCATTTTCGATTTACGTCAAAACTGACAGAAATCTGTGTAGATGTACACAAAAGAGAAAAAGAATACACATTTTGACGCCATTCTGATAAAAAAATTCCATCGAGAGAAGTTAAGAAAAATAAAGGGAACTATTTATTGGCATAAGTTAAAAATTCATTTTTGTCAAGTTAGTTATTTTGTTTTTTTGTCAAGTTGGCCATTTCCCTTTTACAAAATGTATTTTTATCCCTTATTCCTTATTTACCCGCTTTAAAGAGTGTACCAAAACATATTTTCCTTGTATATAGTGTTCTGTCGAGGCGTAGTAGATTTGCAACTTGACAAAAAAATATTTTCTTTTTTTAACTTGACAAATAAATATTTTTAACATGACATTTAAATAGTACCCAAAAATAAACTTCTTATGTTTTGAAGTACTTATTAGACATCTTAGTAAAAGAGTGCCTTGTTACCTTCTTTTAAAATTGAAAAATATAGAAGAAAGAGACGAGTCAAGAAAATCTTGTCTGTGTTCCTAATGTGGAGCACCCAATTTTGTTCGTTCAGATTGAAACGAAAAATATTTTATTTTCTATTTTTGGAAAACGACGTGCCAAAAAAGATGTAAATGTGTGAATAAATTAAGTGTTAATGTTATGCAAATGTGTGGATATGGAAATATGGAACAGTATATTTGATAACTAGTACTGTTCCACAATAGCTGCATGTTCCACATTTGCATCACATCTAAACATCGCTTGAGAGTCCGAAATACGAAATTCTTTTCTGTTGTAGCTCTTAACAATCGATTGTCAATTTCTTTTGAAAGAAAAAAAAAGTTGCGAAAAATTTCTTCATGTTTTGAATCGTTCCATTTTAGGAATCCTGTTGTTCCACATTAGGGACACTTTTTTGAAACAGCTAAAATCCACTAACTTTCGAAAATGTGGAAAAATTTCTAATCTATCAATTTTGGAAGTCCCTTATTCTGAAATAAGCTGCACAATACCTCGCTAATCCCCCCAAATAACTTTCTCCTGGATTTCGAGACATTTCATCTCTGTTATATGCATTCTCTTTGCCCGTACCTCCAGAACTATAGCAGTTAAAAGGGTTTTGGGAAAATATGGCCCAAAACTGGTATATGACCAATTCCATAATTCGCAGGATGACCCAGATCTACAGAACTATGAAAGTTAGAAAGTTGGTTTCAAAGGCGAAGTTGTAGAGAATTAAATTTAAGCGAAACGTGTTTCAGTGTTTTGGGGAAATATGGCCCAATCTTGGTATATGGCCACTTCCATAATTGGGCAGGATGACCCAGATGTCCAGAACTATGAGAGTTACAAAGTTGGTTTTAAAGGCGAAGCTGGAGACCTGCGTTCCTAGGCCTGAAATGCTCAGAAGTTACGAAAAGATATTCGTAGAAAATGGTGCATCTGAAGAATTGATCCTTCAATTAGAGGTTGACTATCATTTTGTATCTACCGAGAATTTCACGCTTAGGAACGAACACGTCCGTGGAGTGTGCAGAGAAATAAATATAAGCGAACACGTGTTTCAGGGTTTTAAGAAAATATGGTCCAATATATGGCTTTTTCCATAATTGGACAGGATGACCCGGACCTACCGAACTATGAGAGTTAGAAAGTTGGTTCCAAAGGCGAAGCTGTAGAGAATTAAATTTAAACGAAAACGTGTTTCAGGGTTTTGGAGAAATATGGCCCCATCCTGGTATATGGCCACTTCCAGAATTGGGCAGGATGACCATTATCTCGAGAACTATGGGAGTTAGAAAGTTCTTCCAAAGGCGAAGTTGCAGAGAATTAAATTTAAGCGGACACGTGTTTCAGGGTTTTGGGGAAATATGGCTCAATACTGGTATATGGCCGCTTCCAGTATTTGGCAGGATGAACCAGATCTCCAGAACTATAAGAATTAGAAAGTTGGTTCCAAAGGCGAAGTTGTAGAGAATTAAATTTTAGTGAACACGTCTCTCAGAGTTTTGGGGAAATATGGCCTAATCCCTGGAATATGGCCACTTCTATAATTGGGAGGTTTTCTATAGCTTTTTTAATTTTCATCAGGTTTTTTGATATTTTTCGGTTATTATGTCGAGAGTGAGGTCATCAAATGGACCTTCTTAGGTTTGTGGGATTTCTGTGGATTTTTCTAGCACTTTTCAACTTCCATCAGGTTTTTTATATTTTTCGGCTATTTTTGACATGAGTGAAATCATGCGACGGAGCTACTTAGATTTATGGGATTCTTGTGGATTATTGCTGACTTCTCTAGTACTGATACTACTGACTTATCTAGTACTTCTTACAAAGGTACTGATATGCGCAAAAAAGACCTCTTACAGAGGAGGTGTGACGCAAGTCTTTCAGTTTTTAAGCTGCACAAATTTGACTTTTATTTCTTATTGCATCGTTTAGCGTAAATTTAAATTTTTGCGTGTAAAAACTGAAAGTGTTGAAAAATTATTCTGCTGGACGGTCTCGCTTTTGTGACGCAATTTTTTGAACTCAATGTAATTTTGCTTAAAATTTTTTTTTGCGAATCGAAGCTTAATGCGTCACCCCTCTGATTTCAGAACTTTTGTAACTGGAAGAAAATAGTTTTACCTTAGATGCTTAATGCGTCACACTTTTCTGATTTCACAACTTTTGTAAGCAGACATAAAGACTTGCGTCACACCTCATATGTAAGAGGTTTTTTTTTGCTGTCAATTAATACTAGAAAGTACTTCTACCCGACGATAAGTTTGCATTCCGCATTTGCATCTGTCTATTTGCGTCCCATATTTTCAAATTCTATCGGATAATTTTTGAGTTTTAATTTTGGCTTAATTTTTTCCTTTTTCGACATGAATTTTCATAAGAGAGCTTTTTTATTTCTTGCTTTAATTTTTTGCTAGTTTTTCTTAATTTTCTTTTTAGCGCCTTCGAATAGTTTTTGCTAAATGGTTCTTCTGTTTTTGTCATCCCCAACTATATGATTTTTGTACAATATTTTTAGACCCTTTAGACCCCTAGTTCTACGAAAAAGGGTCTCTTGCGTTTACTACGACGATTGTAACCACCCCAATTTCGACTCGGGAGTAGGGGGGGGGCGCTTCGATCATGGTACTTAGATGACGAATCAACGACCGCTTAAAAAACTCTTACAGAGGAGGTGTGACGCAAGTCTTTATGTCTTATTGAAAACGTTTTCCTTCCAGTTACAAAAGTAATGAAATCAGACGAAAATAATTTTTCAACCCTTTCAGTTTTCACACGCAAAAATTTAAATTTGCACAGTACAATCTTCGCGGAAAGAATTAAAAGTCAAATTTCTGTAGCGTAAAAATTGAAAGCATAAAAAATGTTTTCGTTATTAGGTCTGGTATTTGTGCACATTTGGCACATGTTCACTTAAATTTAATTCTATACAACTTCGCCTTTGGAAGCAATTTTCTAACTCTCATAGTTCTATAGATATGGGTCATCCTGCCCAATTATGGAAGTGGCCATATACCAGTATTGGGCCATATTTCCCGAAAACCCTGAAACACATTATCGCTTAAATTTAATTCTCTACAACTTCGCCTTTGGAACCAACTTTCTTACTCTCATAGTTCTGGAGATCTGGGTCATCCTGCCCAATTAAGGAAGTGGCCATATACCAGTATTGAGCCATATTTTCCCAAAACCCTGAAACACGTTTTCGCTCAAATTTGATTCTCTACAACTTCACCTTTGGAAGTAACTTTCTAACTGCCATTGTTCTAGAGGTGCGGGTTACATTTCATGAAACTTTATATGAAATTACGAAACGTTACAAAGTTAAAACAAGAAACGACCGGCTTAAAGCCTGGTGGGTCTTTTATCTATTTTGAAATTGATCGGCATTGCCTTGAGCTATTGTTGTAAATTATAAAATTATAAATTGACTGATATAAATACGAGTGCTGACCGAGTAATTTCGTCAGTCGACTAGCAGCTCTCAACCGATAAACATGCACACGAAATAAAATTACAGTCAATATTCAGTATAAATTACAAAATTATAGTTTTATAATTCGTAATTATACTCTTATACGAATTATAAAATTAGAAATTGACTCCTATAAATATGAGAGCTAACTGAGTAAATTCGTCAGTCGATCCTAAGTTGTTCGTGAGTAAGCTTCTTCGCAATAATAAAATTATAAGTTGACTGATACAAATACGAGAGTTGACAGAGTAATTTCGTAAGACGATTCGCAGCTGCAGCTCTCAACCGACAACCATGTACGCCAATTAATCTTGCACTCAATTAAATTATAAAATTATAATTTACAAAAAAAATTGTAATTATAATTTTATGATTATAAATTATCAAATTATAAATTGGCGGATATAAGTATGAGAGCTGAGTGAGTAATTTCGTTAGTCGATTGTCAGTTGTTGGTGAGTAAACATCTCTGTAATAATAAAATTGATTTTCAGCTATCATATATTTTCATGGCTCATGCAGTTATGAAAATGTTTTCAGTCTTGCTGTAAGAGTACGTCGCTTGCATCTCGTATACATTTCAGTGGACTAACTTGAAGTGATACTTGTCGGTCATCCAGCTGACTGCAGCTTTGAGTTACATATGATATTGTATTGGTCACAAATGTGACTGGCAAGAACGCCGGCTATTGGACTGAGAGCTTTTTTCATGGCTCATGTAGTGAAGCTATCAACTACAGGCTATATATTGCCAGCTGCCAACTAACAATTGTTTGCCGTCGCTGCTACTATTTTGTACTATGTGATTGCCCGCCTCATGAGCTTGTGTATGAAGTGGCAGTGGTGTGTGAGTTTTTGAACTATGAACTTCGGACAAGTTATCAAGCACATACTACATATTGCCAGCTGCCAACAAAAAAAAACTAACAATTATTTGCCATCGCTGCTACAATTATTTCTTGTGAATTTTTGGGCGTGTTAGACTTGCGTCACGGCTCCTTACTACCGTGGGGCCATGATAAAAAATGTCCGTCCGTCCGTCTACCTGTCACTTGAGTAAAACTTGACCGATTTTACAAAACTTTTTTTTCCTTAAAGTTAATCGAAAAATCTTTTATGAAATTGAATCTGGGCACTGTCGGCCCAAGGTGGTTTTTGGTCTTTTGCTCATAACTCGAGTAAAACTGTTCCGATTTTGATAATTTATTTTGTTTGAAAGATCTGGGCATGCCTAAAAATTTATGGAAGAAACTTTTTGAGCTTTTGGACTCAGCCAGAGCCCTAAAACTGAGCCTCTTCTATGGCCAAACGTGTTTTTTCCACATAAATTGGGTAAATCTTCTCCGATTCTCTTTTTTCCTGAAAGATAATCAATCCTGTCGGTCAAACAAATGGTCGATCGATAGAATTTATTGTCAGTACTTTTTGATCGACCTTTCATTTTATCAGTCAGTAATGTTGTATTACTTTTTTTCCTAAGTCAGTAAATTTGATATTTTTTCGGTAATTTTGAATGTGTGGATGGTAGATCAAAGACTTAGTCGATCGCATCAATTTTTTTGTGGTACTTCGATTTTTTATACTTATAAAATATTATTCCTTTTGAAAAACCGTGATCCAGTCATAGTTGAAAGTCGCACGCTGCAAAGAAAGTAGAATGAAAATGTTTAGACAAACGAAAGCCGTCCCTTTGAATTATCTATCTCCTTTTTTCAACATATTGTGTTTGAAATGGTGTGATCGAAATCTATTTCAGTGAAATAGATAAATTACATTATAATACCATTCCATCGACGTTTCGCTTATTTCGATTCGATTTCGCTATCCTTTTATCCACAAAAGAACCTCTTACAGAGTAGATGTGACGCAAGTCTTTATGTCTGCTTATAAAAGTTCTGAAATCAGAAAAGGGTGACGCGTTAAGCATCTTATTCAAAACGATTTACTTCCAGTTACAAAAGTTCTGAAATCAGAGGTGGGTGACGCATTAAGCTTCGATATGCAAAAAAATAAAAGCGAAGTTACGTTATGTTTTTAAAAAATTGCTTCACAAATTCCAGTCTCTACAACTAACTAATTTTTCCGCGCTTTCAGTTTTTAAACTGCAAAAATTTGAGCTCTACTTCTTTTCGCGAAGATTGTACCGTGCAAATTTAAATTTTTGCGTGTGAAAACTGAAAGCGTTGAAAAGATGCTTAATGTGTCACCCTTTTCTGATTTCAGAACTTTTCACTTAAATTTAATTCTCTACAACTTCGCCTTTGGAACCAACTTTCTAACTCTCATAGTTTTGGAGATCTGGGTCATCCTGCCCAATTACGGAAGTGGCCATATACCAGTATTGGGCCATATTTTCCGAAAACCCTAAAACACATCGTTTAAATTTAATTCTATACAACTTCGCCTTTGGAACCAACTTTATAACTCTCATAGTAATGGAGATCTGGGTGGCCATATACCAGTATTGGGCCATATTTTCCCAAAACCCTGAAACACGCATTCTCTTAAATTAAATTCTCTACAACTTCGCCTTTGGAATCAACTTTCTAACTCTCATAGTTCTGAAGATCTGGGTCATCCTGCCCAATTCTGGAAGTGGCTATATAATACCAGGATTGGGGCATATTTCCCCAAAACCCTGAAACACATGTTCGCTTAAATTTGATTCTCTACAACTTCACCTTTGGAAGTAATTTTCTAACTGCTATAGTTTTAGAGGTACGGGCTACATTTCATGAAACATTATATGAAATTACAAAACGTTACAAAGTTTTAAAAAATGGCACAAAGAAACAAAGGTTTATTTAAAAATGTTTCGATTTGGGTCCGTTTGTGTACAAAATAGCAAACTTGTTTATTTCAGATTTTGCGTAGAAGAGGGGAACCTCGAACGGGGGGGGGGGGGCGTTGGAGGATAAGTCAAAAAGTTCCTGTAAATATGTTTCTTAGTCTATACGAAAAAATTTCTTGTAATTTTTTGGCGTGTAAGACTTGCGTCACGGCGCCTTACTACTGGGGCCATGACTATGTAGTTCATTTATTTATTTGTATATATACCATAGCCGTGCAATTGAAATCACTATGGTGGTAAATGCAGAGTAAACTAAGTTAACTAAAGAATAGTATCAGAAGATATGGCTTGGCTGATGAAATATAAAACTTGGCTCTCCGGCAATATAATGGACCACTGTACCAGAATAAAGTTTATGGCATTTTATATTATATCGTTTATATATTGATTGATAGATTGATGAAAGCCCCATTGGCAGTAATCAGAAAGAATTTATTATTTTGTTTTCGGGCATCGAATTTTTATTGCTCCATTTTATTTAATGTAATGACGGATATACCTTCTCGGATTATTTCTCGTTTCTTTTAGTTTAATCTCTGGTTTTAAGAAAACAAATTTTCTTGTGAGAATTATTACGTATACTTTATGTTATAATGCTTGCATACTTCCTTAGACGTGTATGTACAGAGATAGAGAAAACATTTCACATAAATTTTTGTTGAGCAATAATAAAACATTCCAAATCCGAATTTTGTATAATGCTTTAAAAAGCATTCCATAAAAAAACACTTAATTCATGGGCTTTAAACAGATTATCCGTCATCACAGAAATAGAAAGTAGAGTTAAACGAGCGGCCCGTGAGCATACAGCAATGTTATTCGCCACACAGATGGCATAGCAAGGCGCATCGGGCCGTTTTTAAAAAAATTGAGTAAAAAAATTTTGCCACTGTGGTAAGAAAATGAATAATTGCACAGTATGTGACGACTCTTTCCGGAATGATAATCGAAATAATTATGTGTGATGGAATTTGTCGTCAATCTTTTCACGCTAAGTGTGCCAACTTTAGCAAAGATGCGCTATTTTACTATCGTGAAATGCCGTATCCAATGATTCTGTGACAGTTGCATTATTCAAACACGCCCATTCAACGTTTCGTCTCCTCAATTCCTCAATAACCTTAATTCCGCCGCTTTTTGTCCAGCTTCGTCACCGTCTTACGTCCAACGTACGCTCAGTCCTGCCAAAAGTAAACGCAATCGTTATCGAAACCCGATTCCAAATGCTGAGTCGAACGATAATATTTCCGTATTTTTGGCAAGTCAATCAGCTAATGTTGAAAGTGGCGTTATAAAAACTAACGATTCAATGAGTAGTTCTCCGTCGGCAAACGAAACACAACCTGAAAATAATTTAGTAAAGTCTCCCAATGTATATAGATCAAATCCGCTGACCGCGTCTGTGGTCATTCAATCTAATGTCGCTCTACCGACGACGCAGTAAAATACCGCAGATTCTATTATCATAATAACATAACTTATCAACACAAGCAATCTGATACGGACATTAAACATGGATATGCACTAGTAGTAGCGTTATTCCTTATCGAAGTTAATTTTGTCCAAATGTGATAAAAAATAAGGGGTAATTGGCGCTCGTCAAGTAATTACTCTCACATCGTCATATACGTGTTTAGTTACTCGCAATCATAAAATAATTCGTCTTCAATACTACTGTCTGATGTATCGTTTAAATTAATAATATTCTCGTCAAGTGTTCTCTTTTTCCCGAATAACTTTAAAAGAGGGGAAATTACAGGAATAACACTACTACTAGTGCATATCTATGTTTGTACCCGTACGAAGTACAAAGGTCCTATACGTTTACTACAAACAATTTTATTGTAACATGGAGTAGATCGAGGTGGGAGGGGGGGGATGCATCTATTATCGTCTAGAGGTGACGAATTAGCAATAAAAAAAACATCCGTCCGTCCAATGGCGAAGTTGTAGAAAATTAAATTTAAGCTAACACATGTTTCAGGGTTTTGGGGAAATATGGCCCAATCCTGGTATATGGCCACTTCCATAATTGGGCAGGATGACCCAGATCTCCAGAACTATGAGAGGTAGAAAGTTGCTTCCAAGAACAAAGTTGTAGACAATAAAATTTTAGATAACACGTGTTTCTGGGCTTTCGGGAGAAACGACTTAGTCCTTGGATATAAGCTTTTCTAGATTTGAATGGTCTGAGACGTACTTCGGTAGGGACGTTGACATTACCTTGGGTAATTTCTATGGATCTTTGAAATTCTTACAGTTATAAAAGAACAGAAAACGTTGGATTGTTTGCTTATTTGTATATTTAGGTATGTTCGAGTCACTTTGCCACATCTATTGTGTTTGTCACATCTATTCTGATACGTACGGGTCTTTTGTTATGTTTAATGTCTATATTAGATTGCTTGTGTTGATCAATTATGTTATTATGATCAGGAGTAGGTGTCATGTATGTGAAAGAGTTTGTATGTTCTATAAATAAATTGGCATATTTATAAAAGGATTATCTTAGGTTATTTTGCTGGTCACTAGACAATGCTATTGAACAATGAGCACTGCAACTGTTGAGAATATTCTTGACGGTAGCCCAAATACATCAACTCACGATCGACCTACCAATAAGAGAAGGCATACCCGTAATCAATGGAAGAAACTAGCTAAGGATTTCTGTTGTAATAAGTGGATAAGTGTTTCTGTTGAAGTGCCGTAGAAAGGACCTTGCACCGAGGTTTATAAACGATCGCGTTAAACATTTGTTACTCAAGTATGAATGCGGCCCCACAAATGTCATTAGAAAAACCACAGTTATAGCGAGCCATCTTAGCAAATCGTTACTCAACATTGAGATAACAAATTGTTGTCATGACATCCAGAAAACTTTTGCAGTAATAGATGAGTTTGAAGAGGGCTTACTGTAACAGGTTATTGAAAACACTTTTAGCTTCTATCAACTTTATAATTCTTATATGAACTGTACAGGTTTATAGTTGGCGCTCGACTGACTTCAGCGTACAAAATGAACCATTAGAGACAAAGCAGTTACCCTAATAGGTCACTCTTCCCCGATAACCTACTAAGTTTGCATATGTAGATGTGCTACATGTGCAATCTTATTACATGCCTTTTTTTTTTTTTTCTTTTTTAATAATTTTAATAATGTTAATATTGAACCCCATTACCGAAGCGAACAGGTGGCTTACTCTCCCGACCACTACGAGTCCTTACTGACGACCCCGCCAGTGAAGGTTCGATAAAGGGCTCAGTTGCTGGCTCGTTTGCTAATAAATCATTTTCTATCTGAATTGATTGATCTGCATCTAAGTAAATACTCGCTTCGGTAATACCGCTAACATCACTATCACTGGTTCCATTTAGATCGAGGTTTTCCGCCTTCTCTAGTTCCTCGAAACCTTCACTCATTAGACTCTTCTCCTCACACAACAATTCACTTAGGTCCACCGCATTATTTTTAGTTCTCACTATATGCCTTCTATTGCGTCGGAAATTGTTACCAAAATTATCAACAACAATATACGATCGAGAATTGACTTTGCGAATAACCTTTCCATACTGCCACTTTTTTTCAGAGCCCTTGAACATTATTCTCTCATTTATGCCTAAACGGGGTAACGGTTTTGAATGTCGGTCAAAATAGTGTTTTTGCTTTTGCTTTTTTGAGTGCAATTTATTCTGAATTTCTGACTCGTCCAACTTTATACGCTTAAGCTTTTCTCCACTAATGGGGGACTTAGTTTTTAATTTCCTGCCAAAAAATATTTCTGACGGGGACAGCTTCATACTAGCAACTGGGGTCACATTATATTCTAACATCCGATACTCAAGTTCGCTTATCGCATTTTCCTCATAACACCGCTTGACAACGTTTTTAGCAATAGCCACCCCCTTTTCAGCAAGTCCATTGTTGGACTAGAAAACCCGTTCCTAATATTATTCTCACTAGCATAATTATTAAATGCATATGAGTTGAACGGTTGGTTATCTGCCCGAATCTCCGTCGGAAATCCCAGAACATTAAACAAGGCATCCACCACCTCAATCACATGTGGTGCTGATTTGTTAGATAGACGCATGCACTGAACCAAACCCGAATATGCGTCAATTATTGCCAGAAAGTTTTTTCCCCCATACTCGAATATGTCCATCGCAATCCGTTGCCACGGGTACAACGGAGAGACCTCCTGCACAAGTGGCTCATTCTGATTATTGCTTGTAAATTTCTCACAGACCATGCAACTCTTGACTATTTCCTTGAGTTGCTTTGACATATCAGGCCAATAAAACTGTTCCCTAGCACGCGCAAGTGTCTTTTCTATACCCAGGTGAGCAACATGAAGGACTTTGAGTACATTTGGTTGTAGATCTACCGGCACCACTATCCGATGGTTCTTAAACAAAATACCCTCCTCAAAATGCAGTTCATGTCTAACAGAGTAAAATCGTTGAGAAACTCGATCAAGGCTATGATACGGGAGCCATTCATTTTGGACATACTCCACAATTTTATTGTAACACTTGTCTCCCCGGATTTTCTCTACATATAGATTATAGTTCTTCTGCGACATGCAGATACGTTGAATCACCGAATGGATCATAACTTGAAGCTCCGGATCATCTTCCTCCTCACTTAAAGGCGCCCTAGAGAGACAATCAGCCACTAACATTTCTTTTCCAGGAACATAAGTTATTGACAGTCCGGGATACCGAAGAAGTTTTAAGAACAACCTTTGCAATCGCGCAGTGACACTGTCTATATCCTCTTTGATCAATGTTTCTAGCGGTTTTTGATCAGACTGAACAGTAAACTCCCGCGAATACAGAAAATGATGAAACTTCTCGCAGGCGAACACAACTGCAAGTAGTTCCTTCTCTATCTGAGCCCACTTTTGCTCGCACTTACTCAGACTGCGTGACACATAAGCAATCGGTTGCCCATCTTGCAACAAAACTCTCCCCATTCCATCCTTTGAACTGTCCGTTTGTATCATTATAGGCTTTTCTGGATCAAAGACCCCCAGAGTCGGTTGCTTGACAAGTGACGACAACATGTCCTTCCATTCGGACTCTTCAGCCTCAGTCCATTGCCATCTCACATTCTTGCGTGTCAATTCCCGAAGATGGGCTGTACGCTGCGACAGATTTGGAATGAACCGCGATAAATACTTGCACAACCCCAGAAATCGCATAACTTCCGACTTCTGAGCCGGCTTACGCATTTCAGTAATAGCCCGGACATGCTTCATATCCGGCTTAATACTGTCATGGGTAACGATATGCCCCATAAACTTTACTTCCTTCAACCTATATTGAAGCTTTTCCGGGTTAAACTTAGCATTGTTCCGACGAGCTCGCTCCATGACCGAACACATTATTTTATCGTGGTCCAAGTCATCAACACCCGCAATGAACATGTCATCAAAGTAAATTTCTACCCCCGATATGTCCCCGAAGATTTGTACCATCTTTTTTTGAAACATTTCTGGAGAACAATTCAATCCAAATGGAAGACGGTTAAACTTGTAGCGACCAAAAGGAGTCATGAACGTCGTCAGATCCGCACTCCCTTCATCTAACTCTATTTGCCAAAATCCGTTCCGCAGATCTATAACAATAAACACACTCTTATTCGAAAGACGACAAGTCAGATCGTCGAAGCTAGGGATCAAGTAATGCTCCCTCTTTATACATTTATTCAGAGGCTTCGGATCAATACATATCCTTAACACCTTATTCGGTTTTTTGGCAACCAATAGATTATGTACCCATTCCGTCGGGTAATCCACAACACTAATGATCCCAAGCTCTACCAAGTTACACAGATCCCGTTTGAGACGCTCCTGCAGTCCCAGGGGAACTCGCTTTTTATAATGCAAAACTGGCACCGATCCCTCTACCAGCTGTATTTTACATTTTCCCGGCAATTTCCCCACTCCTTCGAACACGTCCTTATACATTTCACGAAACGTCTCTTCCTTCGCCGGTAATATACTAATCGCATCCACTCTACTCAGTAACTTAAATGCTTCACATTCTATCCTACCAAGCAGAGGCTCCCGCTTCTCTTCAACAACAAAAAATGTTGCTGAGTGTGATTTCTTAGACTCTACATCTATTACCTCTAGTTTAATGGAACCATAGATTTTAACTTTATTAGCGCAATAATCAGTGCAATTTATAGCAAACTTTTCAATTAAATTCAACTTATTGATCCTTTTTACAAAATTTATAGGAATGGTACTGATATCAGCTCCCGTATCAAGCTTAAATGTTATTGGTATTCTATGAATCGTATACGTTTTAAACCAGCCAGCTCTTGAATCTTGATCGATACTCATAATACTCAAACTAGAACAATTACAATTTTTTTTTTACCTTAGTGTCTTTGATTCCATTTTCAACTGCTTTGTCAATAATATTTCTAGATTTACCTGAAGACCAGTCAGTAGTCTTAATACTATCCAAGCGATTTACGTTCGGCTCCATTTGAGTGACAGCATTAGTTTTCACTTCTGACCTGACTTGCGTGCCTTCCTTTCCTTTGTGGCTTCCAAACGGTCGGCTAGACGATCGACAGAACTTTTGAAAATGACCCAATTTACCACATCCACGACATGTAACTTTTAAAGCTGGACAACTGCTTACACATATCTACAACTTCACTCAGCTCTGCATTTTTCCCATCCAACAATTTCATCTGTAATTTCTTGTCAGCTATGCGATCCCGCAACATCCGGTCACCAAACGATTCTTCACATTTTACACACTCAAATTTACAATCTTGCATCTGCGTGCGTAAAGCCGTTTCAAATTCCGCAAATGGCTGCTTTTCTTTCTGGCCCAACATGTAAAATTTGAACGATTCCATGGCCAAATTCCGACGAGGCAAACAGTACTTATCAAACGCAGCAATTACATCCGCTAATGACCGCTTTGCGATCTTCCCTTCAGCATTAGCGGTACTCTTGTCTTTCGCGCCTTCACTCGTTGATGACGTTGACAACAATGATTCGATGGATTCTCCATATATCGATTTGTAAATGTCTACTGCAATTTGTCCGCCGTACCACAAGAGTTTCGAAATTTTCTTTTTTTCATCCAGTACAAAAGAAAATTCACCTTCCATTTCGGCCACTCATTTGCAAGGTCGTTTGCGTTTAATGTCGGTGGAATTTTTTCATTCTCTGCCGATGATGCCATTTTCGGACTTTATGTTTATTGATAGGTTGATTCACTCCTTTTTAACCAACTGCTTCTATGAATCTATCAACCCTTGCACTTCTGACACCATGTAACAAATTATTGAAAACACTTTTAGCTTCTATCAACTTTATAATTCTTATATGAACTGTACAGGTTTATAGTTGGCGCTCGACTGCCTTCAGCGTACAAAATGAACCATTAGAGACAAAGCAGTTACCCTAATATTTCACTCTTCCCCGATAACCTACTAAGTTTGCATATGTAGATGTGCTACATGTGCAATCTTATTACATGCCTTATTACACTTACAACTGAAGTATACAATCCAAACTGAGTCAGATTGGGGAAAAGACAATGAGGAGTGTTACAATAAACAGTTGAAGAAGTCCAATGAACATCTACACAAGAAATTGATGAAATTGCAATCACAGCAATCTCTGAATGACATCAAATGCGAGGATACCTTCATTAAGAAGATAGATAGATAAGGGTGTTTTGGGGGTCTAAAGTTAGACAGGAACCTGGATCTATGATCCCTTGTTCCAAACCCCCTACTTCCTTCGTTCATTGTCAACAGAAATTCACAATTTTTTTTTTAAAGAAAGCAAAGACTAAATATAAATATAATAGGAGAAAAAGAAGTTATACGACAACAAAAGCAAAATATACTAAAAACAAACAGACAAATAGTCATTAGTCCGAAATTCGCAATGTGGCCATCCTTCATCATCATTATCATTATCATCAAGGGAAAAGTTTCGTTTTCTCGAGGAAATTTGTAAGTTTCTCCAGGTCGAGGGATTGAATGTTGAGCTGCGAAGCTTGAAGTTCGGGCATGCCTAGGATATTCTTCCTGAATAGTCTGAACCTAGGGCAATCTGTCAGAATATGAACACCCGTTTCTTCACTTCGCCCGCACGGGCACTTCGGATCATCCTTGCAGTTGATGTCGAAAAGGTATTTATTTAGTCCACAGTGATTTGTTAAAACTTCAACCACTCTTTTGACATTCTTTCTGCTAAGGTTCAGAAGTTCTCTACTGAAGTCGTTGGACGGAGCTTGACAGAAAATTTTTGTGTGTCTTCCTCCATCATAATTCATCCAAGCTTTGCTGTGCTCGCGATGTAGCCATTCTTTTACCACCTTCTTCCTTGCCGCTTGTGAAATACCAAAGAAAGGTTCTGGCCCCGTAAATCTGCGACAAGCACCATCTCCTGCCAGCTCATCAGCCTTTTCATTGCCTTCGATACCTTCGTGCCCGGGTACCCACAGCACTGTAACTTCATTTTTGGAACCAACGTCATTCAGCTGCGATTTACAGTGGCGAACCATTTCAGAATTCACAAGGGGACATTCGATTGCTTGTATTACTGATGTGGTATCTGTGCAGACGTATAAGTTTTTCCCGGTAATCTATATCGACATCATAGATGTACATATCTCTGATATGGCAAAGAGCTCCGTTTGAAAAACTGTTGCGTATTCTCCTATTGACAGACTGACTTCTAAGCCTTTTAAGCCTTAGTCCCAAGTTTGCTATTACACCAAAAGTACTACCAGTTGTGGACCTGGCATCAGACATGGAACACATCATAAACAAACATATGCCAGAAAATGAAGAGAGAAAGGCTAGAGGTGAGGCATTGTATACAATTACCAAATTTTCGAGGGAAAACAAGAAACTCAACCGCATTGATAAGTTTTTGCAAAAAGCAACATACAATGCAAAAACGTTTTTGAAAGAAAACTCAGAAATTATGGTTTCTAACAGTGATAAAGGGGGTGTAGTGATCATTTCTAAAAAGGATGATTACAGGAACAACATGGCAGAGCTTTTGTCAGATTTGGAAGCATTCACTGTGCTTGATAATGACCCAACCCCATCCATTGAAAACCGAGTTAACAAGTTTTTGGACAAAATGTACAAAGCAAATGCTATCTCAAACAAGATAAAAAAGAGCCTTAAAACCTGGAACACTGTACCACCAAGAATTTTCGGCCAAATCAAATTCCATAAAAGTGGACATCCACTGAGGCTGATTGTTTCCACCATTAACTCAGCAGCCTACAAAATGTCCAGATTCCTAGCAACGATTTTACGAAAAGCCTTCAAATCAAAGTACAGCATAAAAAACTCCAAGGAATTCGTCACATGAACATTAGTGACGATAATGTCCTAGTCTCCTTTGATGTGTAAATTGTTTTGGAAACATCCCGGTCAAACTGGCCCTCGAAATGATTGAACGCGACTTTGATCAAGTAGAACCACACACATGCATTGGGAAAGAAGAGTTCATGGAGATGTTGAGAATTTGTCTGTGTGAAGCGAATTATTTCGTATACGAAAACCAATTCTACAAACAAAACCGCGGAATGTTCATGGGGTCATCACTTGCACCCTTTCAACTAGGATGAAAGAGTGGTTGAACACATCGTTGATAAATCATTAGAAGAATTGGGATTAACACCAGATTTTTGGTTCACGTAAGTCGACTACCAAATGATCAGAGTGGTGGAAGAAAAGCTTAACTCATTTGATCCACTAGTCCAATTCACTGTTGAGGTCCAAAACGAGGAAGGGTCAATTGTGTTCCTTGACACAACAGTTTTTAAATGTGGAAAAAAGCTGAAGACGAAATGGTATCACAAACCGATAGCGTCAAACAGAATTCTCAATTTCTACTCCAAACATCCTAGGAATGTGGTTCTGAACGCTGCAACGGCCCTCATTAAACGCATTTTCTGTTTAAGCCACGCATCGTTCCACCTCGAAAGTAAAGATACCATCAGGAAAATATTAGAGAAAAATAATTTCCCGATAAAAATCATTGAACAGCTTATTGCCAAAGTATATAGTTCAGCGAGAAGAAACCATTCGAACTTAACCATTAGCTGCCCATTCATTGATCTGACTAATGTGGCTGACGAAAACTCCATTGATAACAACACCATCCAAGTAGTTGATGGGAACAATGAGGCCAACATAACGATAAGCAGAAGTGATCCAAGCGCTAACGTAACATTGCTCAATGAGCCGAAAAGGTTCGTGGGCATGACATACATTGAAGGGATCTCTGACAGATTTTCCAAAGCCATTAAGCGATTAGCACCTAACGTGACGACCAATGGTGAAAGCGTGAAAGTGGGTGGATTCTTCTCGGATATGAAGCAAAAACTTACAATTGACCAACAGTCGCTAGTTGTCTATAGGATACAACTTAAAGTTTGCTCGAAGTGGTACGTTGGTGAAACGTCGTGGTGCTTATGCGATAGGTCTAAAACACATGAAAGCGATGTACGCAACAAGCACACCAATCCGAAGAAAACGGCTCTGGTCAAACACGTTGTTGACACTAACCTCGAGTTTGACTTTATCAGAAAAGAAATCCTGAAGAAAATTCGGAAAAAAGAAATGCTCATAATCCACGAAGCGAACCAAATAATTCTGCATGGGGATATGGCACTTAACTTTAAATCGGATGCGGCACACATTTCACCAGTTTTCTACAACCTGATTTTGCGAAATTCCAAACCACCAACTGTAAACCCAGCACAACCTACTTCATACGTAACATCTGCTCTAAAGGTTGACAACCTGATTGATAACAATAATATAAACAATCGATCTACGCGAACCACATATAATTTGAGATCGCTTAAACCGCTTAAACCCAATTTAATTTGACAAAAACTATTTATACACCTCAGTGGCTGTCTAGGGAGATAAGTCATACATTACTGTGTTGTATCAAAATTTGTTTTGTTGATTTCTTGCTTCGGTACATAAAAACTCTTACGTTTCTGCAGGATAATTTATTTATCCTCTCGGAGGATTGCATCCCTTGCCTTCGGCTCGGGATACAAGCTTCCTCCTCGAAGATAAATAAATTTTCCCGCAGATGCGTAATAAGTATTGTCATATTAAGTTGTGATTGTCACCAGTTGAACGTAAGTCAAAAAAATTTAATTTATACGAATTTACTTGTTAAGCTTTGTTCTAGCCATTATTATGGTCACTCACACTGACCGAATGCGAGGGGAATAAAGCTCTGAAAAATAAACAAGTTTTTCATTCAACCGGTCTACATACAAGAAATAAAAAGATTGTCTAGTATATTTATTTAGTTTCATTGACAATTGTGCCGTGCTCTGCGAAGTTAATTTTATGTATTGAATTGAACTCTCAAGGAGCCATCGAAACCCGGAACTCCACCTGCCGGCTCAATTTTTTCATCCTATGTACCAACCAAATCGTCTGTTACTGAAAGGGTATCCACTGAGGTCGAAAGCCATACAGCTCAACCGCAAAATAATTCAATTCACTCACAAAGTATTGCAGCGCTGTCCGAGACATATAAAGCCGCTTACGTTTCCAATTTTCATTAATGAGAAGTTGTCTGAAGTAAGAAACGTGGTAAATGTCCCTCTTTCTGGGCATCAATTCTCATACCATTCGTAGCTTTACGAAACCGTACCTTGCAAAGAGTGATTTCTGTCATTCGTAACTTTTACATTAAGAACTGTGAAGTTACGAATTCGTAAAGCTACGAAAATTATGAGGGTTGACGCCCTAGGCCCCGATTGTCAACCGTTTTTGATGAGTGAGGGTTTGTTTGAAAGCTGCTGCGACGTAGTTTTTTTTTAAATAATTTGGAAGGGGAGGGGGGCGAGGGGAGAAAACTCAAAAGTTCGCCTATATATGGCTCCTTGTCCCAAAGGTTTTTGTATGGATTTTTTTTGGGTCTGTGGACGTTTTTTTTTGAGTTTGAGGACTGCGTCACGCCCTCCGCTACCGTTGCGGGCATGATTTCATTTCGAGTACTAAACACATCAAACACCAGGGGTAGTCACTTCGATTTATTTATTTATTTATTCATCAACAGCCGAAGTCACCTGACTACAACATGTTTGCAAGGAAAAATTACAAGACAATAAAAATTAAAAATTAAATTAAAACAAAAAATTTAAAAAAAAAGAGAAACAAAATTTAACAGAGTCACGGTGAATGAAAAGGAGTTAATCTAACAAAACTCCGAGTTGTAACGTCGTTCGATCCAGTATCAACCAACGCTTCGTGACATGATATTAGGAGGTTAGCGAGTCGTTTTTGCGCAAGTCCAATGGTCCACCTGAAAAAAAGGATTAGTGGAGACTAGTCGTCTAGACTAGCTGTTTTTGCACAAGTCGGCGTAACTTAGAGTTTCATTTGAGAGTCGTGAGACCCGAGTTGACTAATCAGCTTCTAATTAGAGTGAGAACCATAGATTCAGTTTATGAGATTCTGATCTTACCACTCAGTTTATTTGTAATTTTCAACCTTCTGATAGCAATCTTGAACGATTCACGTGGTATGTTTTGAAACCACAGTAGTGAAAAGCGATTGAATGCCTTGCACATGTTATTGATTGGCTCATAAAGACCATATTTTGTTCTGTGTTCGTCAACAACGAGAAAGTCATCAGCACGAGTGGGTCTAGAATTACGAATGACCTTGCGTTTAATTTTAGGTGCGTCAATACTCCCATTCAACAGTTCGGATGCAAAAAGTGTGGAGGCATTGATTCTACGTTGGGCGAGTGTTTCTTTGTTGATCGATTCACATCTCTCAATATATGGCGGGAGCTTGTAGTTTTCGTCCCTTTTCACCGTCCGCCTCAGTGCGTAAATCAAAATTTTTTTCTGAATTGATTCAATCCTGTCAACAAATGTGTCTTGATAAGGATGCCAAACAACTGAAACATATTCTAAGTAAGAACGGACATAAGCAATACTTTTCATGCATAAGCATACTTTTCAAAGTTTTAATATTCTTAAACTCCTTACAAGTCCTCATAACGAAATCAAGCATTGAGTAAGATTTTGTAATTATATATTCAATGTGTTTTTTGAACGTCAGTTTTTGGTCCAAGAGGACTCCTAAATCTTTTATTACCTTAACACGAGTCAAAGCAACATTATCGATATTGTAAGCGAACTCAATTTTGGATCTCTTTCGAGTGAAGGAGATTACCTTACACTTATCAACGTTCAAATAAAATTGGTTGATTTTACACCATTACATCATATAAATGAATGCACTTGGCTTGTAGTAATTACCCCTTCACATCTAGTTTTTTGTGTGTCTGTAAATCAAAAACAGCCAACTACATGACATGAGTTTTTAGGCTTGTACGAAGTAAACAGAGCACACGTATTTGTCACGACATTTGTACCCAGTCAAATTTCGACCTTATATAAATCTTTTTCCTCCCTGGAAGGTGATCGGTGGAGTTTGAAGATGAGCGAAATCGGTCACAAGCTTTGTAAGACACGGTCGAAAAATTGGTCAACAGCATTCCTTTCCTTGTCCGTTTATACCTTTGCAAAAAATCATGGAAATTGTTGAAGGTCGTGTGAGTGGTCTGGACTATAGGATCCAAATGTCCTTTTAATTGGTGGCAGGACATTTCTCCGCCGCAAATAACGCCCGGGTCGTTAATAACGCCCGCACTCCGGGCCGTAATGACGCCTGGTGCGTGAATAACACCCGCACTCCAGGCGCTAATAACGCCCGCACTCCGGGCGCTAATGACGCCTGCACTCCGGGCGCTAATGACGCCTGCACTCCGGGCGCTAATGACGCCTGGTGCGTGAATAACACCCGCACTCCAGGCGCTAATAACGCCCGGGGCGTTAATAACACCCGGGGCGTTAATAACACTCGGGGCGTTAATAACACCAGCACTCCGGGCGCTAATAACGCCCAGCTGAGTAATTGGATAAACGCTACAAAATGGCACTTTAATAAATAATTTTATTCATAGAGCATGTATCTAGAAGAAGTTGACTAAGGGGAAAATTTTCATTATACAGAACGTCAATAGAAGGCGTTGACTAGAGGAAAATTTTAAAATCCAGTGAAAGTTTATTTTCTCACTTTTCGTGTAATAAGTTTTTTAAAAATGTTGATAGTTACAGCCTTATCCTTTTAGAAAACAGACTTGTTTTTCCTAAAATAATGTTTGAGCACTGCTCACTTCTATACAATAATGTTCGTTTCGCCACATTTCATTGGATTTCGATTTTCATAAAATACATTTCAGATGAATTGCTTCAGTAAGAGGAGTAAGAGGAACATTTTGCTTACACAGAATGTCACTAGAAAGACTTGACTAAAAAGAAAATTTTCCTTATGTCACAAAATGGAAGAATTTTTTCCTTGATACATAGAAACGCTCTTTAATTTTTAAAACATGGCGGGCGTAATAACACTCCGGGCAGGCCCGTATCTAGAGGGGGCAGAAGGGGCTAAGCCCCCCCTGGGAACCTCTGAGCCCCCCTGAGATTCTGAAAACTATGGACACAACTTTTCTATGAACAGGAACACACTTTCGTAAGCCAAACTCCTTTCAGAATTTCGCTTGCAGCGCATTCAAACGATACATTTACAACATCAACTACTGATAAATATTTTCCAACAAGCCCAATCGCTCTTGGGAGAAATTCTTTAGTAGAAAATTCTTTTTGCTCCGTATGTTTGTTGATTTGTGAAATAGAAATTTAAATTAGGGGCTGTTCATAACTTGATGAGAAAATTTAAGTTTCAGGCTTTTCTGTAAACGTTTGAAAAATTCATAATTTCTATGGCACTTAAAAGGAGGGGAGGGCTCAGCCCCCCTGTCAAGTCACTCTGGCTACGAGCGTGACTCCGGGCGTTATTTGCGACGGGAAGCTGCGGGAATTTTAGTATTTAGAGTAAAAAAGTTACATTCTCGTATATTTAATTTTATTTTATTAAATTAATCGAAAGTAATAGTACGGTTTGCAAGATGAATAATTAACTCGTTTTGATAGGCCGTTAATTTTATAAAAATCATGTTGGTTGTTTCGTACGAAAGCTTCTCAATTTTATACGACGACACTTCTCGTCGGACCTTGCACGGCAAGGGTATAATCCACTTTCCTTCAGGGGTAGAGTTCTCAGTAATGCCAGCTTCCAACAAACTTGATGTCATTGCATGTAACATCGGGTGGTCTGTAGTCAGAATATTTTTTCTAATGGCGTCGAAGAACATCAGTTTTGGAGTGTGCATCGCAACCGCCCAAGAGAATATAACAATAAGTTTTAACCCATCCTCACTGACGTCGAAAGTAACCGATTTGCAGCCGGTGAATATATTTATTGCAACGCAAAGGAATTCAGTTTGCATTGAATGGTCGGTATATTTCCACGTACGGTACGGAGGATTAACCATTTCTGCCACAGGTGCAGATTTTTCCGTATGTGCACGCTTGGTGCTTGTTGGTGTGTTGTTCGAGCCTAGCTCCGGAATCTGCGGCAACCAACCTGCAGCATTTAATTTAACATCACCTGGAGGAATCACTCCTCCTGAAATGTTTGGGATCGGAGCGGCAAAATCGGAAACTAATAAAATAGTTATGTTCAGATCATAACCAAACAAAGAAAAAGTAAAACCGTACCATATTCACCTAATCGCGCCCTGGTTTTACGGAAATGGACTGCAAATACTTTTGCTGAAAACTGTTTGAAAACCTCGGTAGATTGGCGAACAGATTCGGCAGTCGCTGCTGCAGTGATTGAGCCATTTTTTATTGATAAAGGAGTCTTTAAAAATCAGAGGTTCAACATGATGAGAGTCACACCAAACATACGAACTTGTCATCGATAAAGTTTCAAATGGTAATGCTCTCAATGTTGAAAATAATTAAGTGGTGATTGTTTAAAAATAAATATTGGTTATACGCTTAACGAGCGTTTTCATTAGAATATCAGAAATAAACCACAAAAAAATCAGCATTTTAAATTATTGTTCTTAGGAAAATATTTATTTAAATTGAGTTGTTCATGTAGTGTCAACCGAAAAATCTGTTTTAACATGTAAGATCCAGTAACCGACCTCTGTACGGAAAGAGTGAAGTAAAATGAGTCATTATTTTTCCTTTTTTCAGTCGTAACAAGGACGGCAGCGGATGAAAATTCTTTTGCACGAAAGTAAAATTATGTTTGAAAATATTGCGCTTGTTATTGAATTATACAATATTGTAACTTGAAGACATTGAAAATTAACTTTTGTATTGTAAGCCATGCGAAATTTGGAGAAGCTTTCAAAAGTCGTTTTGATTTCATTCGCCTGTTTTGGAAGCAGTTTTCAAATTAAAGTTTGATATGCAAAACGTTAGGGATTTAACCTAAGCTTCAACAAATCACTTGAAAATGAAATGTTTCCCTACCTTGTCACCAAAAATCATTTACTTTATGTCAGAAATTCAATGGAAATATTATTTGAAATTTTGAATTCCCGTGGCGAAAATGACGGGAATTCAAAATTTCAAATAATATTTCCATTGAATTTCTGACATAAAGTTAATGATTTTTGGTGATAAGGTGGGGAAACATTTCATTTTCAAGTGATTTGTTGAAGCTTAGGTTAAATCCCTAACGTTTTGCATATCAAACTTTAATTTGAAAACTGCTTCCAAAACAGGCGAATGAAATCAAAACGACTTTTGAAAGCTTCTCCAAATTTCGCATGGCTTACAATACAAAAGTTAATTTTCAATGTCTTCAAGTTACAATATTGTATAATTCAATAACAAGCGCAATATTTTCAAACATAATTTTACTTTCGTGCAAAAGAATTTTCATCCGCTGCCGTCCTTGTTACGACTGAAAAAAGGAAATATAATGACTCATTTTACTTCACTCTTTCCTTACGAGATCGGTTACTGGATCTTACATGTTAAAACAGATTTTTCGGTTGACACTACATGAACAACTCAATTTAAATAAATATTTTCCTAAGAATAATCATTTAAAATGCTGATTTTTTTGTGGTTTATTTCCTACTTTATTTAAAGGAAAAATATTATTTTCTGCGAGCAAATTAAACTTGAAGGCTACTGCCAGACGAATTTAAGATAAAAAACGAAATTTTGAATCTAATCGTCTACGCTGTAAATGACTCTCATTATGTCAAAACATTTTGTTAAGGATGTTTCAATCTCGAAATCAAAATAAGAATTGTGATTTTTGTCATTAAAAATGAAATAAGAATATTTTAATTTTGTAAAATTCCATTTCGTGTCATAATTTTCTATCTCTGCGTGATTTGATCCTTAAGAACAAGTTCTATTTTCGCTTGAAAAGTAAGCAACAGGAGTAAGTGAACTTTTTCTCTGGTCAAGTAATTATCAACTTTCTATTTTAGTAGATATATTTTTACTTGTACATTAAATAATATTGTTTAATGGTAGTAATATTTTCAATTGTTTCAAATTTTCTAAGTTCATGTTAATTCTTCTACACCATTCTCAATCTATCAATAGACATGGATTCACATATGTTTTTGAAATTGGGAAATACTTACACAAGATCAAAAATGTCGAGTAAATCAATTCCATTACGGCGTTTCAAATCATTCTTTGGGGTGACACCCGATGTATGCTCGATAGCATGGAATAAAATAAAAGATGAAGCACCTCGAGGTGCTCAACCACAGCATTTGCTGTATTGCTTGTCATTTTTAAAGGAGTATTCGACAGAACATTATAGAAGATCCATTTTTAAGGCCGACGAAAAAACCATGCGAGAATGGACCTGGATTTTTGTTAAACTTTTGTCGAATATGAGCATTGTAAGCGCGATATAAATTCTTGCTTAGATTTTGTGTATGTATGGTCTACTTTTATTATATTTAACAGATTCATTGGGAAAATCGGTTCGAACAAGCGGCAAGTGGACAAACATGTTTCTGTTCGATGGATGGGGTCGATTTTTTAATCCAAGAGCCCTCCCCGTTCAGTACAAAGTGGTTCAGCCACAAACTTCGTTCGTCGGGTATACGATACGAAATTGCATTGAACATAAGATCAGGCGCAATAGTATGGGGCCATGGAGGGTACCCATGTGATGAGTTCCCAGATTTAAAGCTAGCGCGTGAAGCGTACACGTTGTCGGTAAATCCTGGTGAATTGACTCTCGCTGATAGAGGCTACAATGATCCTCAATATTTCATTCAAAAAACGGCTTGCAATGTTCAAGAGCATAGCGTTATCATGTCCCGACCTGAGACGGTAAATAAACGAATGAAACAATTTAAGATATTAAAGAACGCTTACAGACATGAACGCAAGAAGCATCCACAGGTTTTTCACGCGGTTCTCAACCTAACGCAACTAATGATTGAAAATGGACATCCCTTATTTTCCGTTTCAAATTAATTGCTTTATGAAAATAAAACACATGATAAATATAAGTCTCCAAAAAGTAAGCAGTTTTTTCTTCTAAAAACGAATTTTTATCGAATTCCCGCAACTCCCGGAGAAATGTCACGTTACCCTTTTAATTATTAAACGAAATTTGCAATGAGCCGTTTGCATGAAAACATTTTTCGTAGGAAATATTATTCTGAGCAAAAAATTGTTCTACGCTATGGCAAAATTATGACGTTTTGTATTTTTAATTAATTATTTTCTGATTTCAAAGATTTGTCACACACGAAAATTATTATACTTGACTATATCTATCTCTTTTCTTCGCATGTAATTTTTAGTGATTCTCTCACGAAAAAGACTATTTTTGCTGGTCAGGTGCTGCTTAATAAAAAATTCAAAATTGGAAAATGTACTGAAACCGCACTTTTAAAACTAAAATATAAAATCAGCGTAGAATTTTCGATGCATGTCGTAGAACAATTTGTTGTTCTAATTGTACTTTTGCATCGTTTAAAAATAAATTTCGAAAATGCAAACGCTCCATTATATTAAATTATGAAACACATCGAGTTCAAGTGAGAGTTCCAAATTTCGGTTTCCTTCAAAATTTGCAATTTCTTGAAAATTTGAAATTTCTTGAAAATTTGAATTATCTTGAAAACTTGAATTTTCTTAAAACATTTCAGTTTTCTTGAAAATCTATTTTTTTTTTTAAATGTTATTTTTGTAAAATTTATTGGAATTGGAATTTTAATGAAAATTTGGATTTTCTTGAAAACTTGGATTTTCGTCAAAAAATTCAAAATTGACGTTTGGAGTTATTGTTGTATTTCACAAATTCAAATATTTAATTTGCAAACATGTATTTTGGGATTTATACAAGGAGAATTTAAAAAGATGCGCGTTGTAGGATGGTGTGCGTAGAATGAAGGGACTTTAGTTGACATTGATAAAGTTCAATTTAATTTTTGGGTATCAAATTTATTGTATTTTTTTCGATTTTTAGACCCGTACGTTTGTACGTTTGTCGTTTACCACGACGTTTGTAACCACCCCAATTTCGATCCATGAGTAGGGAGGGAGCTTTGATCATGGTCGAATCAACAATGTCGGTCCGTCCGACTGTCAACACAACTCGAGTAAAACTCAACCGATTTTCAAAAACTTTTTTTTCCCTCAAAGGTAATCGAAAAACCTTTTATGGGATTGAATCTGGGCACTGTCGTCGGCCCGAGGGCCGCCGAGCTAGGGCCGTTTAAGTGGTTTTTGGTCTTTGAAAGTTTTAAAGAAAAGATATGGACATCAGAAAATCACGAAAATTAGTCAAAACCTGTTGAGTGGTTCGGCTTGTAGAGTCCTCAGTGTGGGCCCGACTCACGCTCTACGCGATCCTACACGATATTTGGTGGTTTTTGGTGATGAGATTTTTTGCAATGTTGCAGACAAAAAAGAGGCGAACGTTTTCGTTCACGGAAATGCATTTTTTTTTCAAATATTTTCCATTTTTTTTTTTTGAATTTCGGGCTTTTTTAAGGATTGGTGATGTTCTTTGCGCCGTTTCTTCGGAAGAGTATTTCAATATTGCCCTTTCGGCAACTTCCAATCCAATTTAATGTCGACATAATTTCAATAGTTAAGGCAGCATTTACTTTGATACGTTCGAATCTTTTTGCAACATCTACTCTATTGCCACATTTATTCTGATACGTACGGACCCCTGTATATGCTTTATGACCTCGTGAGGACGGATTTCTCAATATTGCAATGCGATTTTATGAAAATAAAATGTAATTAAAATCTCGACATTCTTTGCAACGCATCGCCATAGCATTTTTTGTTTTGATTAAGGCAAAATTATTTTTTTCAAAATGTTCTTTTCTATTTCTAAATATCAAACAACACTGAAGAATTTTTCAATATTTAATACAATTGGATTGATTGCAATGTTGAAAGCATGCATTAAGTGTAAAAAGAAACGCAAAAATTTTCATTAAAGTTAATCTTCAAAACGTTCACCGTTAGGTTCATGTTAGATTCCACGCATCCTAGAAATATTTCTTTTGTCACTTCACTGTTTTACAGAAATTAAGAAGAATTATAAATTATTCATTGAAGTATTATTGTTATTATTTAAGGGAAGAACAAATTTAAAAACACCACTTTTGCTTGCCATAATCAAAACAAAACTAAAGTCATTTCATGTAGTTAATGTTTACATTGATAGATGACACATATTAGATCGACTAGTAAATACCCCCGCCCCTAGGGGCTACGCGGACATTAAGCATTCTTGTCCGCTAGGTCGGAGATTTGCGACATTAGTACTAAAATGTATGCAAGGGTGTGCAAAGTTAGATTTAGATGAATAAGAAATGGATTTAGTACAGGAATGGAATCATAAGTTTGTGCAGCTTTCTCACTTCTCTTTTATCTCTCTTTTCACATATCCGCATATATTTTGTTTATGTAAAACCGGTTTTTTCCGTGAAAAGAGGTAAAACAAAACATTGCACAATCTTATGATTCTCTACTTGTAGTATTTTAGTAGTTACCATAAGTTTACGAAAATCTGGTTTTCCCCCGTACTACCATTTTCCCGCAAAACCGTTTTGCCGAACTACCGTTTGCTGTATACTATCATTACGTCTGTACTACCGTTTTCCCCGTGCTACCGTTTCACCCTTACTACCGTTTCCACCATACGACACTTTTCCCGTACTACAATTTTATCCGTACTACCGTTTCCCCGTACAAACGTTATCATCGTGCTACTATTTCCCCGTACAACCGTTTCTCCCGTCCTACAATTTCCTCCTCACTACTGTTTTCCCCGTACTACCATTTCACCGTTCTACCATTTCCCCGTACTAACATTTCCCCTGTACTACCATTTCCCCGTACAAACGTTATCACCGTTCTACTATTTACCCGTACAACCGTTTCTCCCGTCCTACAATTTTCTCCTCACTTCTGTTTTCCCTGTACTCCATTTCGCCATACTAACATATTCCCCTACTACCATTTCCTCGCATAAACGTTATCACCGTGCTACTATTTCCCCGCACAACCGTTTCCCCCGCACTACCGTTTTCCCCGTAAAACCGTTTCCACCGTACTACTGTTTCCCGTACAACCGTTTCTCCCGTACTACCATTTTCTCCTCATTACTGCTTTCCCCGTACTACCATTTCCCCATACAACCGGTTACCCGGTTACTCGAAAATAATTTTAAAAGCATAAAAATTGACCCAATGTCCAACTTCCCGACATTTTCACCAATACTGGTGACTTCTACTCACAAAACTCTGAGACTTTGCCAAAGAAACCAATGGTCTGTCTCTCATACATTCGAAAATAATTTCCAACAATTAATTTTCCAACTGTAAGAGCCCGAAGCAAACATGAAGATTGGAGAAATATAAGTTCTCTGCTTGGCAAAGGTAAAAAGAAAAAAAAAGAACTATTCTATTAAGTTGAAAGATGCCAAGATCACTGACTCGGAAGTTTTCAATGCTTTTAATGAATACTTCTCAATGGTGGGACAGTCTCTGACTGACAAAATACAAACAAGGAAAGATGAGAATTTAAATTTGAATGGATTTAAGACACTGAACATAATTCAATCTTTCTCAACGCAGTAACTAGTTCCGAAATTGATTCGATAATTTTATCCAGAATGTCAGTAAAGCCCCAATCTATGATGACATTTCGGTTACATCGTTGAAGTGCTGTATGGATTACATTTATAATAAATCAATTACTGCGGGCTCTTGTCCTCATTCCTTGAAGATTTCAAAGTTCACACCAGTTTTTAAATCTGGCGATTCCACAAAACCTGCTAATTTTATACCTATCTCAGTTCTTCCTGCAGTTAACAAGATTTTCGAAAAATATATTTATAGTAATGTATATGATTTCCTTGATTCTCAGGGTTTTTTTTTATAGTAAGGATTTCGGACGAGAAGTGATACATTGAAACTGTTAATGAAATTTCCTTTGAAGTTGACAAAACTAAAATAGTCTAAGGCCTTTTCTTGGACTTGGCCAAAACATTTGACACTGGTAATCACGGGCTACTGTAGAGGAAATTGTCATGTGCCGGAATAAGGGGCGTGGCTCATGATCTATTTGAAAGCTATTTATACAACAGAGGTCCATTAACGAATATGACAGTCCAAGGTCACTTATGACAATTGGGCTTCCGCAAGGAAGTGTTTTGGGACAATTATTATTCCTTATTTTTATTAATGACTTATACAAACTACCACTGAAATCACGACCTAGTTTGTTTGCTGATGATACATGTATATTTACATCTTCAAATTGTATCAAGGCGAATTTAATGGTGAAATTAATGAATCTGTTAACTCGATTAAGTATTTGGGTGTTATCCTCGACCAGCATCTTAACTGGAATTGTCATATTACGGGACTTTTGAATAAAATAGCCAGTCAGATTGGGATCATGAGGAAGTTGGTCATTTATACCTGTTAAGATCCTTAAAATGATGTACTTCTCGTTGATTCATTCTAGGCTTACACATTGTGTAGGTGTTGTGGGGTAGTGCTAATGTCTCATTGATTAGAAATCTTGAAACACTGCAAAGAACTGCATTAAAAGTTGCTCATAAATTACCTGTCAGTTTATCTACTGAGCAATTGTTTTCTGATTATTGCTCAACCATACTACCTGTCCAGGGCTTATATGAGTACTCAGTATGAAAGTTCGTCTTCTCATCAATCAAGGACATTGGCCACCACACAATCACTTTTTCTGAACCTAATCATCGGTACCTTACAACCGCGTCAAGATTGCTCAGTCTTCCCAGAGTCCGCACCAAACTCGGGAAACGTAGCTGGGTCGAACTTATTTAATAAAACATAACCAAAGACCCGTACGTATCCGAATAGATGTGACAAACAGAATAGATGTGGCAAAGTGACTCGAACGTACCTAAATATACAAATAAGCAAACAATCCAACGTTTTCTGTTCTTTTATAACTGTAAGAATTTCAAAGATCCATAGAAATTACCCAAGGTAATGTCAAAGGCCCTACCGAAGTACGTCTCAGACCATTCAAATCTAGAAAAGCTTATATCCAAGGACTAGAAATAGCCCAGAAACACGTGTTATCTAAAATTTTATTGTCTGCAACTTTGTCCTTGGAAGCAACTTTCTACCTCTAATAGTTCTGAAGATCTGGGTCATCATGCCCAATTATGGAAGTGGCCATATGCCAGGATTGGGCCATATCTCCCCAAAATTCTGAAACACGTGTTCGCTTAAATTTAATTTTCTACAACTTCGCCTTTGGAATCAACTTTCTAACTCTCATAGTTCTGGAGATCTGGGTCATCCTGCTCAATTATGGAAGCGGCCAGGACCATATCTCCCCAAAACCCTGAAAGACGTGTTCGCTTAAATTTGATTCTCTACAACTTCGTCTTTGACTGTAAATCTCCATATTGCATAGTTAAGGAAATATAGACGAAAAACTGTTTTCGTATATGGCCAAGAATCTCAATTTCGTCCATTCCATTAGTCCCAGTGCCCAGACCCCTGTACCGATTCCCAGAAAAAATTTTTCCCAGTTTTGTGACATCAAATGCTTTCATTTGACACCAAAATGAGGATTTTCCGTGCTATACTTGCTGAGATATTTGCAAAAAAGCTTCACCGACCTTCGAAAAACCATGTTTTTGGTCACTTCCTCGACCATATCTCAGGAACCACTTAATCGATTTTGCTCATCTTCGAACTTGAATCATGGGAGGAATATACCTTTCAGGCAAAAAAAAGTTCAGGCTGATGGGTTGAGCCGTTTGGAAAAAAAAAGTGGAGACGGCCGGACGGACGGACGGACGGACATTTTTTAGACCCGTACGAAGTACGTAGGTCTGATGCGTTTGCTACCACGTTTGTTACATTGCGAATTCGAACCCGGGAGTAAGGGGGAACCTGTCTATCGGTCTGTCTGTCTGTCTGTCTGTCCCTCAACACGATAACTTGAGTAAATCTTTTCTGATTTTCATAATTTTTTTTTGTTTGAAAGATCTGGGCGTGGCCGACAATTTATGGAAGAGACTTTTTTGAATTTGAGTCCTTGGACTTAGGTAGGGCACTAAAATCAAGTCTCTGCTAGGGCTCTTTGAGTTTTTTGTACATAACTCAAGTAAATCTTTACCGATTTTCAAAATTTTTTTTTTGTTTGAAAGATCTGGGCATGACCGACAATTTGTGGAAGAAACATTTTTCGATTTGATTCTTTGGACTTAGCTAGGGCACTAATAAAGAGTCTTTGTTAGGGCCCTACGTGTTTTTTGTACAAAGCTCGGCCCTAGCCCAAAAAATCGTTTTTTGCTATGTTGTAGACAAAATTGAGGAGAACATTTTTCTCTATTTGGAGGTCAATTTTGTGCGTTGGGAGAATTTTTTTACACCGTTACTTCGGACGGGTTTTTCAAAATTGCCCTACGCAATATTTACTTAAATACGTTGCAGCCTTTTCGTAACATCAACTCTGTTTGCCACATCTATTGTGATACGTACGGGTCCCTTCTATGTTTTATTTGATTTTTCCTATACATTTATCAGTGTATTATTGATGTTTTTTAAATGATAATAAATTTTAATTTGAAAGTTCAATTGAAGTTTATATAGAAGTGAGCAGCTTACCAGAAATTAGTAAAAAAAAAATCCCGACCCGCCCGGACCCGAGCAGATTTAATTTTAGATGAAAAGCACTCGTACTATAGATACGTGCTGATCGGAAATCGTTCTTTTCATCGAATTTCACTAACTCTTCAGACTATGTTACCATGTAAACTCTATAACATAACTCACTGAAAATTCAGGTTTTACTCTGGCTATTGAAATCAGCTTAGCTCCGGATGAACAAGCTTCACATGAAAACTCAATCTTATAACATTTTATCCCCTGTCATTAAGTATCGGTTTTACAAAATTAATCTGATTGTATCAAGGCGATGTACTATCACGTGTTAAAAACATAAGCCTTCCTTACTGTTTACTGTTTATACATGAACATCATTGACGAACCCTAATAGAAAGGAAGCAACACCACGCTGCGCCGCCAAGGAACGGGTTAGCTCAGTGGTAACGTACTGGCTTTCCACCAAGAATATCCGGGTTCAATCCTGGTGGGGACAAATTCTGTATAAGATTTTTCTTCAATGTACACTTGCGGAAATATATTTTTGCATCAAATAGAATTTTGTACTTCTGCGCAAGTTTTTGCAGTGTTAGAAAGCTGCGCAGAAGTACAAAATTCTATTTGATGCAAAAATATATTTCCGCAAGTGTAACGTAAAGTAACGTTCCTAGGCACACTCAGGCTTCATAATATGGGTAATTGTGAATTTGGTGCCGCAACGAATTTTACACAGAAGATGACAGAATGACGTCACCCATATTCCATGAATTCTGTGTACAAATATCTGAGTCTAACTTTAGACGGAGATGTAATTAGCAGTAGAAGAAATCCTAATGGTACAATGCTAGCTACCGTTAGGCGTGGTTCGGAATTCACGTTAAGCATGTGGTCCCAAAAATGCCTGCCAGTAAAACACATTGATGGGACGAACCGGCATTCCAAGCCCTACTAGTTTAAACCCTAGTACATCATAGATGGCACTAGGTTTGGGTGCAATTTACCATTGGCACAGTAAAAACGTCGGTAACGAAAGGATCTCTAAGAGAATCCATGTGAACAAAAGCTCACAAAAAGTTGCGGAACTAGTAAATAAAATGATCGTGCCTCTGACCACGCCGGCGCCGTAAACCCGTATACTTTACTTAATAACTTACTTAACAGCCGTACTAACTCGAGCTGACTTGTCTCTACTCTGTCGGAAGCAGGGCCTCTAGAGAAGTTCGCTAATCTCCGACGCCCTGCTTTCGACATTCTTCTTAAAATTTATTAATAATGAGCAGCTGTTCGTTATTGATTCCAATGTAATTTGAAAACGTCAATCAAGTGTTCACATTTAGTGAATTATATGAAAAGGAAATGAGATTTGTATGACGTGGCACACGCCCGTATCACATGTTACACTTCGTAAGTATCATTCTGATTACTATAAATCTTTTACGAAACAGTCTATTTTCCTCCCCCATCAATTTATGGTAATACAATAATCAGATGGACACAAGTTTTTTGTTTTGTTTTTTTTTTTTTTGTCTGCACTAACTCGAATCTGTGAACACTATCAAATCAGATCAATCACCAACAAACCGTAATAAAATTTTATCAACTACCAACTTCACAATAAACCATTATGAACATCTTTTGGCAACCGAAATATATTAGCAAGATTTCGTTCAAGATGTTTTAACATAGGGGAGAAAATTCATCCACAAAACGGCACCATGGTTAACGGAGAGAAAATGTTTTTATTTCCAAAACAAAAATAACCGCATCATAAGCTTTATGTTGTCTAAGATTTTGGGTTATTTCGATGTTTTTGTAACGATACGCAAACATCTCGTTAGAGTTTATGGGAGACATAATACATAAAGTAACTCCAGTTTTCGGAACGTAATCTTTTTATTAAAAGAACAAAACAGCTCATTTTACGGTCGTTATAGCAGTTGTTGTGATAATCTTTTAGTGATGCGTACTTAATGAAACATCATGGTCTAAATGAGAGTTACAAGGAAGGAAGTGTAATTCTAATACGTATTTGTTCATCTAGTTGTTCGATAAAATATATCACCGAGCGAGTGAGGAGATTTTTCTCAGAGAAAATGTCATTCATTCATAGCAAATACAAATGCTATATACTAGGTTTGAAAGATCAAAGCTTGTGAAGAAGGCTGAAGTTCTGGATGTACAACAACTGAAGAACCTGAGTAGTGATTTTGTAGATAGTATAAGTAGAGGTTTGGGAGATGTTGACACTTTAGAACGCAAAATTATCGATTCAGTAAAAGGCTTTATGGAAAGAAAATACGTTAAAGTGAAGGAATCAAAACTCAGCAACGAAACTCTTGATCTCATAGTGGACAGGGTGAAGTTGATTAAAGAAGGAAGAAGAGACACAACAGAACATCGAACCATCAGCAAGACCATTAACAAGAAAATGAAATCAGACCTGAGAAATTATAACGTTCGGATGGCTCAAATCGTAATCGAAGATAATTGCCATATGAAAGTTCTTCGATCCAAGTTCTCACATAGCAAAAAACAGATCTTCAAATTACGAGACAAAACGGGGACGATTCAATCAGATCGTACAGAGGTATTAAATATCGCGAGAGTTTTACAAAGATTTTTTCATATCAATTCATCCGAAACAACCGACAGAAGAAGTGCCTCAAGCTATACCGGTGATAATGAATGTCGGGTCCGAAGAGATACCTGATATAACCGTAGACGAAACAAAGACTTCGTTAATGGAAATGAAAAACAAAAAGTCGCCTGGCGAAGATTGCATACCAATTGAAGCTATTAAAGAAGGTGATGATACTTTATTAAATATGATAACGGCTTTGTTCAATAAGTGTCTAGAACTGGAACGAGAAACGAAAACATGAGAAAATGCAATTATCACCTTACTACATAAAAAAGGAGATAAAACAGAGCTAGAGAATTACCGGCCGATTAGTTTGTTATCACAATTATACAAGCTCTTCATGAAGATCATTGCGAAACGAAACGCAAAGAAGTTAGACTTCTATCAACCAGTGGAACAAGCTGGATTCCGATCTGGTTTTAGCACAAACGATCACTTACAAGTCAAGAGAAGTCTGATAGAAAAGTGTAACGAGTATAAGATAGGCATTGTGTTGATCTTCATAGATTTTGAAAAAGCATTCGACTCGGTGGAAACGTGGTCAATATTGGAATCATTGGATGAATGCAGAATTGGCTCGAGGTATTCAAATATGAATCGATACGTTTATGAAAACGCCACGTCATGTGTTAAGCTTCATGAAAACACAAACAACTTCAAGATTGGCCGAAGCGTAAGACAGGGCGACACCATATCACCAAAGTAATTCACATCAGTTCTAGAAAGCGTCTTCAAAAAACTGGACTGGAGCAAGATAGGAATCAACATAAATGGGGAATTCTTGAGCCATCTCCGTTTTTCGCAGACGACATAGTTCTCACTGCTGTTTACTTTGATCACGCACAAACAATGTTACAAGAACTGCATGAAGAATCCAGTAAAGTTGGTCTGAAGATGAACCTGAACCTGTCAAAAACAAAAATGATGACTAACATTGACGATAACATTGACAGAGTAATCAAAATTGGTGATCAAGTCGTAGAACGAGTTGAGACTTACATAAATTGCAACTGGGTGTAAACAACCAAACAGCGGAAGTGAAACAAAGGATAGGACTTGGTTAAGCAGCTTTTGGAAAACTTGGATTTTGAGTAATCCACACGGACTGACAGCTAAAGTATTTGAACAAAGGCTTTCATCGCTGAATCGTTTGCTGTTTTTGGGGTGAATTACCTCATTTGTGTTGACCAAATTTTGCGTGGATGATTGGTGGACTCCATGGTTTGGCTGAGTATTGAAGTTTACTGTGATTATTTGGTTTTTGTTCGTTAATTATTGATCGAAAAGTGTTTGTTTATGAATACCAACGTAGTCCTAAAGTCACGGCGTCAAAACTTTGAGCGTTAACGTCACACTGTCAACAACTTTACAAGCAAAGCCGTCTTGAAACGCATAGCTGTGTAAACTGCTGTTAGCAAGGATCTGAAGTTATGGATATTGGAGACAACTCCCAAAGTCGAGTATTACGTTCGGGCAAACAACACTGTAATAATAATACCACCTCAAACAACAAAAGCAGTATAAAAAAAACTCTGAAAACGACAGCAAAGGTGAATCGAACCTCTTCTGCGTCTTCTATCCCGAGTGTTTTATCGGCAAGCAACGACAAAAACAAGTCCTCAATTTCGAGATCTTCGGTAACAACAACTGGTCGGTCACCACCTGCTCTACCGGACTTGAAGGAGATTCTTGAAGAAAAAATTAGATTGCTTGAATCGCGACTATCTGATATTGAAGCTTCACTCAACGAGGTTGTGGCTGAGAACGCAGAATTAAAGAGCACTGTGGCAGATCTTAAATCCGAAGTTGCGTCAGTGAAAGCCTAGACGGAACACCGACAACAGCCATCTGAGAGTACCATATCTCAAGAGCAGGAAGACATTAACACGAATATCGTCATTAGAGGAACTGACGTCAACGATAGCAGCACCGCTGCTGAACTCACTGCCATTGTCGACGGTATTAGAAATTATCTTGGTATATCAGACATTACCGAACTCGATCCAGTTAGTATCAGTGTATTGAAACCTAACGTTTCTAGACCAAGCTTATCCAGCAGACCGATTAAAGTTGTATTTTCCTCAGTTGCTTCGAAAGTCAAATTCCTGCAAATAAGAAGGATCAAAAAAGAAATTGTTCGATCTGACATCGGAATATCCAACAATCCCAAGAGACCAATACTCATTACAGAGCAATTAACACACAACAACCAAGAGCTTCTATTTCAAGCGCGTTCACTACGCGAACAAGGAAATTTTAAATTCGTGTGGTCGAAAAACGGTGAGATATTGGCTAGACACAAACCAAATACGAAGGTCATCAAAATCACAGATACTGAGCAAGTCAACAGAATAAGATCTAAGTTGAATCTAGCACCGATCCCAAATCATGGACGACTTCAACCCTATACCTCTCAACGACCTTCTGAAAATAACTCGGGAATTTGATGGATCAATTATCACCCCAAATGAGTGCGATTTAAATTTCATGCACTGGAATATTAACCACCTGACAAACAAATTACATCTAGTTGAACAGTACGTGTCCATTTTCGTAGGAATCATCCACATAATTGTTATTTCAGAAACGTGGTTGACTTCCGATAATAATTTCACCTTCAACCTTCAAAACTATCATGCAACACACAGCGTTAGGTGCGATTCGCAAGGTGGTCCACAACAGCATTTGTAAAAAGGCTTCGAAGGTCTTGGTCGATTCTGTCACTCCCGACAGGAACCATTTTCTAGTGTTAGAGCTTCCTACGGTGAACACAACCATTGCTGTTGCATACCGTCGACCAGTATACACTTCCCCATTGATTGATCGTTTCTTAAACGAAATGGAAGTGTTCTGCCTAAATCGACCCCGAACTATACTCGTGGGTGACTTCAACTTGAATCAGCTCAAAAACGTGTACCAAGAAAAGCTCAATGATTTACTCGAAACACACGGTTTTGCTATGACAAACGAAATCTCCAGCCGAGGCATAACGAGAAGAATATCTGGTACGATATTAGATTTATGCGCATCCAATATGCTGAAGTTCAGACACAAACTATCGTTAGTTCACCATTACGCTTCTGATCATGCTATTTTGTTCTGCTCAGTTGACCAGAAAGGGAAACGATTGCCAACAGCATTCATCAAGTCACGGTTTCACGAAGAAAAAGCAGCTGAAATGGTTGAACAAATTTGTAGGGAGAAAAGCTTCACCTGTGGAAATGAGTTGAACATTGCTTTGCAAAACATTGTCAAGAATTGTACATCAGAGCTGCGAATTAAGTCAGACGAACGCATCACCAAGTCGCATGTAAACAGATCACTTATATTGGCAATAAGGGAAAGAGATCGCTTGCAAGCTCTAGTGAACTCTCCGTCCTGTAATGACATTATCCTTCAAAAATACAAAGAAAAAAAGGAGTTTGTTAACTGCTACAACGAACGATTGAAATCGGAATTTGAACACAAGAGAATCGAAGCTGCTGCTGGTAATGCTCGCAAAACGTGGCATCTCTACAAAGAAGTTCTGTTCAACAAAACCCCCAAAAACGAACATTCTGTTATGATCAATGGTGTTCCGTTAGATGATGCCGTCAGCTCGAGTACTACTCTCAACAACTACTTCTGCAGCGTAGGTGAACATCTTGCCACGTCAATAATTGCCGTGCATGGATATCAGACACAAGACATTGACGAACTGTACTCTGAGCACTCGTCCAACAATTGGTCGTTCCAATATATCAATTCTGATACAGTCACTGATGTCATCAATAGTCTGCCGAATAAGTCCTCAACCAGCTTCGACAAAGTGCCAATCAAGCTGCTGAAAAGTACAATTGTGTCCATTGCTTTAGTCATTGCAACATGCTTTAACACAATGATTGATTTGTCAGAATATCCTACAGAATTGTTGAAAGGTAGACTGAAACTTATTCATAAATCTGGCACTTTGATATTGACAACTTTCGTGGCTTAACGCTCTTACCATCGCTCTCTAAAGTATTCGAAGAAATTCTTCTACGTCAGCTATATTCATACTTCGAAAGTTTGAACTTATTCGTAGAAAATCAGTTTGGATTTTTAAAAAACTCTAGTTGCCAAGGCGCGGCTCTGCAACTGGTCGACTTCATAAAATCAAATTTCAGGAATAAGTTTGTTGTCGCCATGTTTATCGATCTTCGAAAAGCTTTCGACACTGTTGATCCAATCCGATTGTCAAAAAAACTAAAACGCTTAGGATTGTCGCAATCAGCAGTAAAATTGATGCTCAGCTACCTACAGAATCGACAAACAGCTACCATGATTGGGAACAATGCCAGTAGTTCAATGTTGGCGTGCCCCAGGGATCGAAATTGGGGCCGATTCAATTCATCGTTTACATTAACGACATTCTCCGGCTGGACCTCATTGGTCAGTTAGTACTTTATGCCGATGATGCAGCACTTGTCTACGCATTCGACAACCCATTGGACGTTCAACACGCGATGCAACATGACGCTGACTTGCTCCATGAGTGGTTGTGCAGAAACGTTCTTTCAATCAATGCGATCAAAACATGCTATATAACCTTTGGACGCGCCAAAAACATAACTGACCTCAAGATCGTTGTCGATGGAACCGTGATTGAACGAGTTGCCAAGTACAAGTATCTTGGACTTATCGTCGATGAGACCTTAAACTTCAATGCGCATGTGGATCACATCAAAAAATAGATCACTCCGTTCATATCGCTGATGTGGCGCAAGGGAAAGTACATACCGGTAGAAGAAAGAAAGAAGCTGTATTTCGCATACGTACACAGCCATCTAACATACATGCTGCCGATATATGGCGAGTGCGCAGATTACAATCTCAAAAGGCTCCAAGTTCTGCAAAACAAATGTATAAAGGCCGTCTACCGTCTGAACAAACTCACGTCTACAACGTATCTTTATAGCTCGAGCCTTATACCAATCTCTGAGCTAGCGAGAATCGAGAGAATCATTCACATTTACAAACTAGTCAACTCGATCCATAAAAACAATTTCCGTTTCATAACTAATTCTAATGTTCATGGCAGAACAACCAGACGAAACTCTCAACTTCACATTTTCAATCAACAAGCTGCTATAAACTCCCAAAATGCAGCTATAGAAACTGCTATCAGCGAGTATAATGCATTAGACAGTGAGACGCGCAAGCTGAAGAGCTTAGGTGAATTTAAGAAAATAGTAAGACTGAAAGTTATGCGAAGTAGTGCAAAGTTTTCTGTGATATCTCCGTACATTTTCATTAACTAATCAGACTGTGATATTCTCAATTTCACTATTTACACCATGCAATCTATATGACCTGTGATATTTTATATTTTTGTTTCGAACTATTATTTATTTTTATGTAAGAATCACTAAATTATTTTATAAAAGAAAATGAATTTCAAGAACAATAATGTGCCAAACTAGCGACAAATATTAACTTAATACGAAATTTAAACCCTAGACAAATTAGTTAAACTAATTCAAAATATAAACAAAGAACTATAACCTTAAACATTTTCATATGAAAGTGTACAGCCTACTATGATCCTCTCATTCTTCGATGGTACGTATGAAAGAGATGTTCACCTTCATATGAAAAACCATATATATGTGACATGAAATGAAACTAGATACTCATACATTGTATTCCACACACTATTTTTACTGGAATGATAATAAACTACTTATTAAAAAAAAAAAAAAATCGATATTCAAAAGCAAAATAAACGTAAAGTGTTCGATTCGTGTGTACTCCCAGTTCTTACATTCTGCACTTTAACGAAAGCATCGGAAAACAAGCTGCAAGTTGCGTAAAGAGCAATGGAAAGGAGCATGTTGGGAATCTCTCTCAGAGACAAAATGACAAACGAATGGATTCGGAAACAAACAAAAATCGTTGATGTCATGAAGCGCATTGCAACGCTAAAATGGAATTGGGCAGGACACATTGCGAGAATGACAGATGAAAGACGGATCAAGAGCATTATGCCATGGAGACCACCATCAACGAGACCGATGGGCAGACCACCAGAACGTTGGAAAAAAAAGAATGGCAGAAACGAATTGGCAGCAAAAGGCAATATATCGTACGAATTGAAAGGAGTTACAAAATGGAATGTTTAGTGTGGACTCCGATCTATTGAAAGTAACTTGAACGAACTTCGATACTTGACCCTGCCACAATAGACCCTTTTAGTCCGCTCAACATTTGAATTGAAAATAATAATTTGACCCAATATGCAATATAAACATATGCGAGGGACCCATACGCATTAAAATAAATGTAGCAAAGAGAACAAATGTTACAAAAAGACTCGAACCAAATTTAAATAAAAAATTGCTTTATGAACATTTAGTTGTATTGAAAATTGCCGAAAGAGCAATATTGAAAAACCCGTCAACTGTGAAAAAAAATTTGCAAACAATTTTTTTTAAAAAACTTCGACAGAAACTTTTTAAAAAAATTTTGTAAAAGCATATGAAGGGACCCGTACGTATGATATGAAGGGACCCGTACGTATCAGAATAGATGCGGCAAACAGAGTTGATGTTACGAAAAGACTCGAACGTGTTAAAGTGAATATTGCCTCAACTCTCAAGTGTATGAAATTACGTCCACAATAAATTGTTTTGGATATTGCCGAAAGGGCAATATTGAAAAACCCGTCCGAAGGAACGGCGTAAGAAAGGCCTTCCGAAAGTACAAAATTGACCCCCAAACAGACAAAAATGTTCATCTCAATTTTTTCTACAACATAGCAAAAAAACAATTTTTTTGTCTAGGGCCAACCTTAGGACCGACCTAGGGTCCTCAGTAGAGGCATTGGACAAATACTTACATAGACAAAAATATTTCCCTCCATTTTCTCTACAACATAGTGAAAAATCATTTTTTTGTCTAGTGCAGACCTTATGACCGACCTAGGGCCATAAGGAAATGCCTCGGACACATAATTCCATAGACAAAAATGTTTCCCTCAATTTGCTCTGCAACATAGCAAAAAAAATTTTTTGGTTAGGGCCGACCTTAGGACAGACCTCTGCCCTAATTTGCATAAGAAACTTAGTGTGAAAGAGACAAAAAAATTTGTATGGACTTTTGCATAGAGTTTTTTTTTCTCTTTCGCACTTAGTTTCTTATGCAAATTACGGCAGACTTGAGGTCCACTTCAGCCCTAAGCACAGGCACCGGGTCCAAATTTGTTTTTGAATATACTACATGGGGTGAAAAGTCCGCGGCCTCACATAGAGATGGCGTCATTACTTCAGAATTTTTGTTAACATTCAGTAGTACCACCCTTTACTTGTCTACTGCCAAAATTTCCTGACATTTGGTGTCATAGTTTTCGAATTACTGTCAATAGAGTGACGCAGGTTTTTGTTGTTCGTAAAAAATGGAAAATAATGAATTCCATGTGTTGATTAAACATTGTTTCTTAATGGGAAAAAATACGGTGCAAAGCAAAGAATGGCTGGATAAGTGTTATGGCACATCTTCTCCGTCGTATACAACGGTCAAGAAGTGGCATGCTGAATTTAAACGAGGTAATACAAGCACCGATGATGCCCCACGTTCGGGACGTCCAAGTGAAGCAGTTACTGAAGAAAACATCAAAAGAATCCATCGTATTGTTTTGGCTGATCGGAAAGTTAATAATAGCTGACATCCTCAAAATATCAACAGAACGGGTGCGACACATTTTACACGAGTATTTGGACATGAAAAAGCTTTCTGCGCGATGGGTGCCGCGTTTTCTAACAATTGATCAAAAGCAGCACCGCCTTGACGATTCAGAGCGTAATTTAGCTTTGTTCGAGCGTAATCCAACGGAGTTTTTGCGTAGATTTGTCACGATTGATGAAACGTGGATTCATTACTATACACCAGAGTCCAATAGACAGTCTGCAGAGTGGTTAGAATTTGGTCAAAGTCGACCGAAGCGCCCAAAGGCACAGCGTTCTGCAGGCAAGGTTATGGCCACGATTTTTTGGGATGCGCATGGCATAATATTTATCGACTATTTGGAGAAAGGAAAAACAATAACTGGCGAGTACTATGTCACATTATTGGAACAGCTCGACAACGAGATCAAGAGAAAACGACCGCATATGCAGAAGAAAAAGTTCCTGTTTCATCATGACAATGCACCAGCGCATTCATCCATAAAAGCAACTGTGAAACTGGACTCTTTGGGCTATGAATTACTCCACCACCCACCTTACTCTCCAGATCTGGCCCCCAGCGACTACTATTTGTTCCCAAACTTAAAAAGATGACTTTAGAAGACTTTAGAAGACTTTAGAACAGACCCAGAGCCCTGAAGAGAAGCAACGTGAACAGACTTCAATGAACAAAAAGGTAGCCTTCAATTTACTCCACAACATAGCAAAAGAAATTTTTTTGCAATTCACCGACAAAAACCCGCTTTTTCGTGCATCATTTCGGTGTCGCATGAAGTCATTTTGCCGCACTAGTGCGATAACGGTTTTTTTACGCACTAGTGCGATGAAGGTTTTTTACGCACTACTTGAATTGAATTTGTAGGTATATTAAAAGAAAATCTCGTTTTTGTCGATGAATTTGTCGGCTCGTATCGGCAATCCCACATCTAGTGCGTTAAGCTACCTCAGCTACCTTCATACGTAACTTGTATCAAAAATTACTATTTTGTGCTGTGGCCAACCTTAGGCTTTAAGTAGGGGCCTCGGACCCATACCTTCATATACAAACAAGTTTGGCTCTTTTTACTCTACTATAATGCACAGAAAACCTCATCGTATAATGGCGCGTGTAGCGTGAGTTGGGCCCACACTAGGGACTCTACAGCCCGTATCGCTCAACCAATTTTCACAACCTTTTTTGAGATTTCTGGAAGTCCATATCTTACATTCAGTGTTAATTTAAATGTTAATTTCGCTGAGTAATAAAGTTTCACCGACCTTTAAAAAACAACGTTTATGCGCAGACGGACAAAAAACGTCACATTTCCTCACAAGATTGAGAGCGTAAAGTGGGCTTGTTCTGACCACTTTTTAACCCAGCTGTCGTTTTCGGTCCTGGATCGAAAAGTACTTTTTTGCCCAGTTGTATTTCCTTACTCAAAAATGATAAAAATGCTCAAGGTAACAGTACATTCTATTCAAAAATAACTAAAATTAAACTAGAACACAGGTCCTAATATAGAAACAATAAGTTATCTCAAAGTATATTGATTTCAACATTATTAGAAAGTTCAATAACAATGTAAAAAAAACAACATATTACCAATGAAAGATGAATGACGAACGGAAAATTCCAAAATTCAGGCAACTATAATCTCAAATTCATATACTATATATACTGTGACCATTCACAAATTTTGAATTTGATTTTGTTTGATAATTTGTTCGGAATGTGACTTTTTGTCCGTTTGCGCATAAAATAGTATATAACACACGGAGTAATAGTACATTATGCACCGCTGTCCAGGATGCTCTATTTTGACGATTTGGAGGTTATTTCCCGAGCCGAAGGCGTGGGAAATAATTCAAATCGTCAAAATAAACCATGGTCCGTGGTCGAAATTAAAAACTTTTATCTATCTAGAGCAATAATCTCGTACTTAATTCCCTAGGGCAAAACTGTTTAACTCGATATATTGCTCTCGATAGATAAAACTATTTAATTTCGACCACGGTGCTGTAAGGGTCCTCGGGCTCCGCTACGCTCCGCTCTCTGACCTTTCACCACCTGGGTCGAAATTAAAAACTTTTGCTCCTAGTGATATAATTTACTATTTCGACCGTAACTTTGAAAGTTTTCAACCGATTTTGCCTAAATTCAAATTCAAAGTTTCTGAAGATTGGTTGACAGACAAACAATTTTTTTGCATTTTTCTCTTATCTAGACACCGGAAAGAAAAGTAACCAGCTTCCGGGTCGAAATTCGACTGGCTACAAACGTCGTGGTAAACGCAATATACTCCTTTTCGAAGAACTTCTTTCTTCGTACGGGTCTGAAAATCTATTGTTTGTGTGCTAATTTTACGCACGTAATTACTCTATATCGTACGAAATTCGATTGTAAGGCAATAGGAAAAATTCAAAATTGAACCGCACGAAAAGGATTCAATTCGATTGAGGAACCAGCCGGGGTAGACAAAATCAGGACGGAAATCATTTAAAATTGTGGACTAGTATTTTTGATTAAAAGCATCTATTCAGAGAGCCAAGGGACAATCAGAATAGATAGCGAAATTAGTGAGTCTTTCGAGATTCATGAAGGTTTCATTAGGGTTGTTGTCTCTCTCAACGTCTCTTCGTAATTTTTATGACAAATTTAAAGGAAAGTGTTGAGGTGTGTTAGGTAGATATGCAAATTCTGCCATGGGACTTGATGTAGCTCCTTAGAATTGTATTGCATACTATAGCTACGCTGTTAGCATTTAGGAGTTGTTTTGTGGAAATAAATGAAATGAAAGTTAATCGTAGAGTGCCATTTGATAATCATAACAAGGCTATCAAGGCTGCCAAGAAAGATCTTGAATTCAGGTTTTCCGGGTGTTCGGCTTGGGGGCAGACCAAGGAGAATGGCTGAAGATTCCATTAAATCTGATTTGGAAGCTAGAGGATTTTCACTAGACGGACAAACCGCTTCTTTGGAGGGTAATAGGGTGGCGTGGAGGACGGTGCTTTATCATCCAGCTGTGGCATAAACACATATGTGGTGTTTGACTGCCTCGTCTTTGATTTGCCTATACTATAAATCTTCGTGCCAGCTGCACAAAGTGCGGAACTGATGTGGGACTCTTTTAAAATCTTAATGTCTGACAACACACATAAGGTCAAAAATTGATTTATCTGCTTCTTACATGCGTCCACTTTGGCATTAACGAACTTCATTTACTTGAAAAGTTGTTTGCAAAATAAAGCAATGTAATGTAAAAGGACAGAAGCAATTCATGCATAAGTAATTCGAAGCTTTTAACTGACTAACAAACTAATTGACTTGACTATTTTATTCAAAATAACTTTAAGTCATCCATGTTTTTAGTGAAGTTGATTTTCTTCGCTGTGTATGTTATGTATGCATAGTTTAATGTGTTAGTAGTTAATGTCTCTCAAAGATTTTGTCAATTTAATCTTTCTATAAGAGGATTTGGTTTAGATTTCATTTAAAAGGTAAATATATTTCAATGGCTTAGTCGACACTTTTAGGAAACATAAATTAGACGGAAGGGTGTGGGAGAGGTTAGGAAACTAAAGTTCAATTCCTTCGTTTGTTTGTTTTGGAATTTGTTTTACGTTTTTGATATTTAATCCATTTAATTAACGTTTACTTACAAACGACATTTCACCAACGTCAATTTGTCACAAGGGTTAAATTACAACTTATGAGTTTCCTATTGAGAGGAAAAGTTGGGTTGATTCGACTGATTACGAATAACACAAATCCTTTTTTCTCTTATAATATGTAATATTACTGTGGATCGACAACGTTTTGCAAGTGGTGCAATCTAGTTAATGAAAATTCTGAACTCACAACAGAAGTCGAACAATCATTTCCATATCAAAAAAAGCGTATCGTCTTATTCTGTTATTAGTAGGGATAGCTACTTTATATTTTCACCTTTTATGTCCGTCCGTCTGTGCATCACACTTCCCCTACTTGCACCACACTTCACCTAGTAGCACCTCACTGCACCTCACTGCACCTAGTTACACCTCACTGCACCTAGTTGCACCTCACTGCACCTAGCTGCACCTCACTGCACCTAGCTGCACCTCACTGCACCTAGTTGCACCTCACTGCACCTAGTTGCACCTCACTGCACCTAGTTGCACCTCACTGCACCTAGTTGCACCTCACTGCACCTAGTTGCACCTCACTGCACCTAATTGCAATTCACTGCACCTAGTTGCACTTCACTGCAGGTAGTTGCATTTCACTCCACCTAGTTGCATTTCACTGCGCCTAGTTGCATTTCACTGCACCTAGTTGCATTTCACTGCACCTAGTTGCATTTCACTGCATATAGTTGCAGCTGCACTTCATTGCACCTAATTGCACTTCACTGCACCAAGCTGCACTTCACTGCACCTAGTTGCACTTCACTGCACCTAGTTGCACTTCACTGCACCTAGTTGCACTTCACTGCACCTAGCTGTACTTCACTGCACCTAGTTGCAGTTCACTGCACATAGTTGCACTTCACTACACCTAGTTGCACTTCACTGCACATAGTTGCACTTCACTACACCTAGTTGCACTTCACTGCACCTAGTTGCACTTCACTGCACCTAGTTGCACTTCACTGCACCTAGTTGCACTTCACTGCACCTAGTTGCACTTCACTGCACCTAGTTGCACTTCACTGCACCTAGTTGCACTTCACTGCACCTAGTTGCACTTCACTGCACCTAGTTGCACTTCACTGCACCTAGTTGCGCTTCACTGCACCTAGTTGCACTTCACTGCACTTAGTTGCACTTCACTGCACCTAGTTGCACCTCACTACACCTAGTTGCCTAGACCAAGGAAATCAACTTCTTTGACAAGTATTTCTTATCTTATGAGGAACGCGTGGCGTTCACGACTTAGTTTTTAGGACTCGTAGCGCTTTTCTGAACACCTCCCGATGTGTGTAGCCTTAAAGTTTACACCATTAGTAGATAAATTCCAAATGAAATCCTAAAAGAAATCGCCAAGCACCTAAATTCTCCAATTCACTGGATTCAAAACATCCATCTGCAATTTACTTAGGATCTTGCGATCATTGGCACCGATTGCATTAGCAGCATTCCCCTTTGAAGCCAGTCAAATAGTGCGCAAGATTTTTTGGGGGGAGGGGGTTTGGATAAGGGGCTTTTTTAGCATGGGCACTATTTGAATAGCCCCTTTTCTTATAAACTCATAAAATGGAAAAATTGAATTTACACCTGGGCATTGCAAGTAATGAGCACCAGTTTCCAATCACTTGTCATTTCACGGTGGGTATCAAAAGGTGAAATATTTTTTGTCTTAGTTTTTTCACTGGTCTTTCAAAATAGTGTGACATCTTAGTGCGCATTGCTTCACCTTAATGCACCTTGGTACAACGTACTGCACCTTAGTACACCTTGCAACTTTTTAGTGCACCTTGGCACACCTTATTACACATTGGTGCATCTAAGTGCACTTTGCTACACCTTAGTGCCACCATTTTTGAATGTTCATTCTAGAACAACAGGTAGTTGGGCATGTGGTACTGAAGACGTTCTACGTGTAAAGAGAATTGAGGAAGTTTAGGGAACATTTTTGCCAGTGAATGTCAAAATCCCATTTGAATGTCCAAACGTCCACATCATGCGCTAGTGGTGTGACGATAAAAGGCGCACTAAATTTAAAAACGAAGAAATATTCACTTCAACCGCATTAGTTTATCATAGCAAGTCATTAAAGCTTTCAATATTTTTAATATTCCAAAAGATTTCAATTTTGCAACATTTTTTTGTAAGCGGAAGCATATTCCGAGGCATATTCATATCGCAGCAGTCATTCGATAGGAAATTATCTGTTGGCTTTTAAACACGTCGCATATTAAATCTCACATAAATGCGAAAGCGAAAACGAATTTTGCACGAGTAAATAGCAAAATGAAAAGGTGAAAGCATTAAAGCAAGGAAGTCATAAAAAATGCGATATAAAGTAAAATTTAATAGTCGAAGTGTTATCAATTTTGTAATAAACGATGTTTCGTTGTGTTATATTAGGTAGAACATTTTAAAGGTTACATTTTCCGAAGGTATTTGTGGTCTTGCAAAATGTATGGTACTTAAGATGCACACAACTTTTCGTTGCTTTCTGTTGTCTATATCTGGAGGTGTATGAACAGGATATTACACTACATATAGGAATTCTCTTTTAGAATAGAGAGACTCGACTTGACGTCTAAATAAAAGACTGGTTTACAGCTCGTGTGGATGTTCGTTAAGTGTAATTGGAATGGCTCACTTTTTATGTGAATCGTTTTTGTCTGTCGGAATGTCCTTTGTAAATTTCTCAGCATGCTCAGCTCAGATATTTGCCGCCTGTCTCCCTATTGCGTCTAAAAGTATAACAAACGAGAATTCACTATAAATTTTCAGTTGTAATATTCAACATTCAACATATTTCCTCCTATCCACCTATCATTTTACAATTTATTTGATGAGCACATTATTTCCCTTTATCTGCGAAAGAGCCTGCACATACATCCCCTCAGAGAAAATATCCTCTCACTCAAAATATTCCCTCTGTTAAAATACCGCCTCAGTCAAAATATCTTCTCATACAAAATATACACTCAGTCATAACATATGTACATGTCAGACAAAATATCCTATCAGACAAAATATCCTTTCAGACAAAATATCCTTTCAGACAAAACATCCTTTCAGACAAAAAATCAAGGCTGCCACGCTATTGAAAAAAAATAGCGTCGCTATCGCTATCGCTATTCAAAATTCAATAGCGATAGCGTCGCTATCGCTATAGCGAAATAGCGATAGCGATAGCGAAATTCGCGCTATTTCGCTATTGTATGTTGAGCCAAGGTACCTGAATAAAAATACTTCATTTTATTGAATTAGGACTCGATGTTACACTTTGTTAAGATGGATGTTTGGTTTAAATAATATAATAAGTTGAAATATAGAAATAAAAACAACGTGTCGAGGTTCGTATAAACCAACTACATATTTTAGAATAATTAAGCTTAACACCACCCAAGTAAGAAAAAAGTCTCAAATGAAACTAAAAAAAAACCTCGCATTGGTCTCAAGTTTATGTATTTCTTGGTCTAAAAAAATCCTTATTTTGATCCATTAAAAAATTAAGTTCAGTTAAAGTACACGTTGAGGACTTCTCATTTTAGATAATTTCGATGCATTGAAAGTGTTGAGACTTTTGAGGTCACCTCTTTTCTTCTCATATTTTTATATTTTAATTTAAAAAACTATTACTGAGACCGATGAGGACTGTTGAGTGGTCTCATTTCAAGTTCTTTGGTGATTAAGTGTTCACTTAAAATAGAGAATGCTCACTGTGGAAATCAATTAATGAGACAGATGAGGACCTTCGAAAGGTCTCATTTTGATATAAGCAATATACCTTTGCTTATAAACACGCAGGTAGTGTCTTCCGGGAATGTTTCCTAATGATTTTTCCATAGCAGAACGAAGAAATTTGTAATATTCAACATATGAAAAATAACGATAGCGATAGCGTGAAACTAACGAAAAAGTCGCTATCGCTGTCGCTATTCGACAAATGGAAACGCTATCGCTATCGCTATAGCGAATAGCGATAGCGATAGCGAAATTTTGCGCTATTTCGCAATAGCGTGGCAGC
>CM055403.1:83730475-83747970 GCA_029228625.1 Pseudolycoriella hygida | reverse complement strand
CGAAGAAACCAACTGTCTAGCTATTCTCATTCAGAAAATACCAAAAGTCCAAGATGGCGTCACTTTGACAGGTGGCAGCCATTTTCTTAGGATTCATAAAGATGCTACTCATCAACATCAACAACTTTCCCGAAGAAACCAACTGCCTAAAAACACAAAAAAAAAATTTTAAATTATATCAAGAAAAAATTTCAATTGAAATCTAGGTAGCATAATGGTTTTTTTGCTATAAAAGGAAATGCAAAACCGTATTTTAATTCAGTCTCTTTAGACTCGTCAAGCAGGTCGGACCTATGTTGGTTCACGCTGGAAATTTGTGACCGACAAACCGACAGACAAACAGACAGACAAACAGACAAACTTTTGAATTTTATAATTATAAATAGTAATATAAAGAGGTTATCACTACAGGCGATGTGCGACTTTTCATATGAAATTAAATCAACGTGACTACCCCCTCGTTTGATGTTTAAAGTAATTTTATAAGCACCAAACCGAAAACATTTTTTTATTGCCTTGGAATTCGAATTCGAATATCCAACACATAAACAACGTCATTAGTGTAACGCTCAAACCAGCTGGTCCGAGTCACATGGTAAAAATAAAAGATGATAAGTGTAGTAAATTGGTGCAAAAATATTGGATATTTAGTGCTAAAATTCTTTTAATTTTATTAAAATTCGAATATGGTTGAAGTGTAACTCTTATTTGTTCATTAAAATTTCGTTTTTTAATAAACTGACGGCTAAAACATTTAAATAACCGCGAGTTTTGTGATCGATCAAATTGTTGTTGATCGACCTAATTCACTCAGCATTTATTCCATTTCTTGCAAAGTGTTTCGATGAAATTTGTATTTATGTGAATCGTTTAATTATTCAAATAAACTGTTGAATTTCCGTGAAGTTTGAATGAACTATTAAATACGAAATTCTAGTTTCAATTTTCGTCAAAAATTTGTAATATTTTGTTGCGAATATGACATGTCATGTGTATCATATAAGGGTTTTTTATACGTGTATGTGTTTGTGTTCAACGCATAGAATGGAAATGACATGTCATGTATGCAACAAAATTTTAGAATTTTTTGACGAACTAAAATTGAAACTAGAATTTCGTATTTAATAGTTCATTCAAACTTCGCGGAAATTCAACAGTTTATTTGAATAATTAAACGATTCATATAAAAACAAATTTCATAGAAACACTTTGCAAGAAATGGAATAAATGCTGAGTGAATTAGGTCGATCAACAACAATTTTATCGATCACAAAACTCACGGTTATTTACAGTTATTTTATTTAACGTCAACTAATACAGTCGACGGTATTTTATATATATACAATATACATAATATATAATATATACAAAATATATATACAATATATACAAAATCATAGTTTTTAGGTAATTGAGACATTGAAAAAAATTAATATACGGTCGTGTGCTTATAAATTTACTTGTTATCAAGTTTCAGCTGTTTGCAAGGTCTGCCATAGAAAAAATACATTGAAAAAAGAGATAATGTCGATAATGTTGAAAACAGCATAACAAGTAAATTTTAAAGCACGTGTTTGTAATGATATTAATAATAAATTTAAGAAAATAAAATTAATTAACAACATGATTAGCAACTGTGGCAGAGTCATCGTTATGTTTGACCAAGTCTGATTCCACAACAGGGGGAGGGGTTCGTTTCGTTTGCAATGGTCCACCTGAAAAAGAACGATTAGCGATCTAGTCGATTAGACTAGATGATTTGCGACAAGTCGGTTTGACATGTGTTCGATTTCAAGAGTCGTGAGACTTGATTTGACTAATCAGTTTATGATTAGGAAGAGAACCTTCGGTTCGTATAAGTGAAAATAAATATTATTAAAGATATTATGTTCTCACCATTAGTTTTATCATTACTTTCAGCTAAATTTATTTTCATCTCGGTCATAATCAGAAAGACATTAATTGTCAATAAATATAGAAAAAATATAGAATAATAATAATAATAATAATAAATTAGAAGAAGTTGAGAAACGTAGTCAAATTATATTAGAAACGTGGATATAATCAACAACTTTATCACAAATGTAACCAGTTCCTAAAAATATTATCTGGTAGATTAAGTAGAGCAGTTCGAAATTGGTTATGGGGTAAAGTTGGGTCAGTATTTCTCGCAGGAATGTTGAACAAACGACAGGCATTGCTGAACGGAGAATTATTGATATTTCTTACAATGATAAAATTTGGATATTGTGCCTTCATTCAGAGTAATTAGTGATCTTAGGTATGGTGAATTGTACTTGCCCATAATTATTGAATGAATAAACAGGATGATCGCGTTAACCCGACGTCTGACTAACGTCATTAATCCTAGCTGTTCACATCGATAGGTATAAGGGGTTGAAACATATGATTCCGTTAGGTGTCTGTTATCATCACCGAGGAGGAACAAAACCATTTGTTTTTGCACACTCTCTATCTTGTTTTTATGAACCTGGTAATTGGGCGACCAGATTATCGATGCAAATTCTAATATGGAGCGAACCAGCATTTGGTATATGATTTTTAACGTATCCTTTGAGAAATTTTTTGACTGCCTTTTTACGAATTTTGATGTTGTAATCGCTCGATTAGCAATGTATTCGTAATGTGGCTTGAATGTTAGGCCTTCATCAAAAAGAACATCCAAGTTCATTGTTTCTTTGACTCTTTTCACATTTAAATGTTTTAGTCGTCAGTTTATTAAAAAAAAAATTTTAATGAACAAATAAGAGTTACACTTCAACATATTCAAATTTTAATAAAATTAAAAGAATTTTAGCACTAAAAATCCAATATTTTTGCACCGATTTACTAATAGTAAATTATCAAAAACTTAATCGCAATACATGACAACACTAATGTCAAAGTCTACAGATTAGGGTGGTCCAAAAATGTGTGGAAAAATAAAAGCGTCAAAAAGTTTGGGGCACCAGTGTTGAAACGAATCTAAATGGATTGATCTAGGGTTTCCGCAAAATCAAAATAGTCAAAATATCCCAAAAACAGTGAAAAATGTAGACTTTTGCGAAATTGTATGAAACTAGTATAAGGGTAGGAGTCATGTTCAGGCAAGTTTAATGAAATCCATTCAGAATAGTCCGCAGTGAACGTTTTTTGACTTACTTCGAGTTTCCGCCGCACGCTGTCGGAATCATGGGAGCCCATTGAAGAACAAAGTGTACTCAACTTTTCTAGCGCCAGACCGCGACGACGATGAGGTAGTGGCAAACTAATTTAAGGGAAATGTTAGGAATGAATAGTACTTTTAATATAAAAAATAAAACTTGGGTTCGATTCACAAACTTGAAGTTTCCTGTGTCTTAAAAGTTGACCCATATTTCATGATAACGTTAGAGCCGCATGAAGTCATTTGTTCCTACGTTTGAAATTTTTCGACTCCCAGAAGCTTTTTATTTCCTAAAAGATAATCGAAAATGGAAGGTTCGAAGAATAGAAGGTCAAGAAATCACTCTTTGCAAGGTACGGTTTCGTAAAGCTACGAATGGTATGAGAATTGATGCCCAGAAAGAGGGACATTTACCACGTTTCCTACTTCAGACAAGTTCTCATTAATAATATTTTCACATTGATAATATTTCTTATGAAAGAAGCTTTCGTACAAAATCGGCAAAATTTTTATTTCAATTCATTCTACAACAAATGTGATCGTTTTGGAACATTTAAAAAGTAAATAAAAAAGGAGAAAGAAAAAAGAAAGAAAGACGGCTAGAAAAAAAAACACGCTTTACTGGACGAAATAGATTTCCTCCATGGGAGCGCTCTTCGGGATGCTGGAAATTACACACATCGCATTTCCCTGCTGAATGGCTAGTGATATCCTCGGAAACAGGTAATGTCTTGACTTCGTTTCACCAGTTATTCGAATCAGGTTTGAGCCGATCTTGTGCAATAACTCTACCGCTTCTTTCGACCAGGGGCCTAACGATTCTACTGCAAATGCTACGAAATGGTAGCTTTGTTCGATTTTAGAATATTTAGTGTGCTTCCGAATTGCCGCCTTTACCGAAGCCATGCCCGGATGTTTAGTTCTGCCGGCCATATTCGATGCTGCCAAGGAATCGGCGCAGGTCGCGTCCCACACCAAAGCTCTACCTCTTTCCCAGGCGGTGTAGGTGATGCCGTCTGGGCGCTTTTTACCGTCGTCTCGGAATAAACCGGGGGGCTCTAACAAGGAACTCATATTAATTGAAGCCAAGCTTCTATTCAGAATACGATTGAGTTCGGCGTGTCGGAAATATTTGCCAGAGTTCTTCTTGCAATGTAGACCGTGCCTGCCGAGCGAATCCACAGAACTACCACAAGCGCAAACGAAAGGGTGGCAGAGTTTAGTTCCAAGACGTAAACCGACACATGTGCGGAAGACGTCGTTGTTCATCAATGTTCCAATGTTGGGGCTTGGGACCACGTTTAGCCAAGCTCCGGACATTTTGTTTTGAAGCAGCTGAAAGCGGAAATGCTCCGTTTCGTTGGGAAATGATAATTGCGATGCCACTCTTTTAGTGTTGATTTTGTCCCAATGGAATTGAGAGCGAGGATCTTCCGGTAATATCTCATTCGTGGTCCCGTAGATTGATTAATATAGACACGATTTCCTTAACGCTAATTACAGAAGACAGGAAGGATGGTAGAGAGATATCCAACATTGAGCGGATGCCCAGGCCACCAAAATTGACCGGCAGGCTTGATTGAACCCATTGGGAGTGATCTAGCTGAACATTGGTTATTGATTCTAGTGCCGACTTCATGTCCATGTCTAATTGCCGTAGCAGATCTGGAAATTTCCACAACGGGGTGCATCGAAACAGATAAACAAGCTTTGGAATCGCCAAGCAATTTTTCAAAATGAAATATGCATAGTGGTGCTGGAGGGAAGTTAGCCGGTTAATAAGAACTTGAATTTTCTCAAATTTCCTCTTGACAAATTTTTCCATGGCGCCTTCTAGCAGAGGTGCTCCTAATAATTCGAAGTCGTCGTCGGTAACAACACGGATTCCGGGGGCTATAAGCTCGAATTCACGGACTATGATTGGATCAACTTGACCACTGCAGAAAAATAGCTCACACTTCTCACTATTCAGCTCCAACCCTAGCTGTTTACCTTTTTCCTTTATAGTTGCAAGAGACGATAGTACAATGTGAGGTAAGTCTCCCACCGCACGGTCGTCGAGGTACCAAATATTTAATTCGCTGGTCAATTGCGCAATCAATGGATGAATCGCAAGGCTGAAGATCAATGGTCCTGCTGGATCGCCTTGTTGAGCTCCCACTTGTGAAGAGATGATTTTGTTTCCAAATGTCAAAAACGTCGGCTTCAAGTAGCATTGTCGCAAATAGTGGTAAAGCTGCGGAATTTTGTTTTTGATTTCTTTTAACATAACATCTCTCTCTACGCTGTTGAATGCGTTCTTCACGTCCACTTTCAGAATCAGCTTAGTCCGATTTGTTGGATTCCGTATATAAGTTCTGACGGAGTGGACGGCACCTTCGCAGCCATATTTCACGCCGAAGCCAATTTGTCGGGGAAGCAGGTAGTCAACCATGTCTGACTTTACAGAAAAACACGCGATTTTTGATGTTAATCTTCGAACCGTGGTGCCGATTGCTATAGGCCTATGGCCTCCGTCTTTTTTCTCTAAGGCGCAAAGCGAGGCTCCGTAAAGCAGTTCACAAATGTCTTCGTTAAGTTTTCCGGCTAACAAAAAATTAGTTAATCTGGTGATCGAATTGAGCGCTCTATTGCCAGCCTCCCCGGCAGTCAGAGAGATGATGTCTTTCAGGTGCTGAGGACGCTGGAACCGTTTGCAAACGAACAGATAGCCGATTGAACCATACCAGTGTCGACTTGAAGAGGCTGTATTGAATAGTCTGGCTCTCCCGGGAAGGTGAGCTTTCGTGATGGTTCGGGGTGTTTACTTAAAAGCTGCTCAAAAGTTTCACTTGAATCCATTGCCAGGGAATCTGTTGAACTCATGAGCTTAACCGCTCCACGTATGTCGAAGTCTGATAATTTAGCTTCAACTCTAGAGCTTAACGATGATTGTTTGCTTGACGGTTTACAGTTGTGAGTTGGTAAAACCGAAGAACTCGAATTTTGTTTGATGATTTAGACCAGGGAAGCATTGACGTCCTTCTCCGGTAAACGCAGTGACTTAAAAGCAGACAGCAATAAATCTTTCCAATCGGCGGCAGCATTCGTCTTTATACATTTATCAATCAAACGGGAGAAATCATTGGCCACCACACTTCTAGCACCTTTTGGTATTCTCTTAACTATACGGTATGTCCGCTTCAGGTCGGACACATATTCCATAAATGCAATGTTTGATGCCGAGAGCGCTGTCGGTTGGGGACTGCAGATACGACCTTAGATGCATTATGTAAGTAGGTTCATTTTTGGCATCAAATCCACATTCAAAACATTTGAATTCATCAGCATCATGTTGTTGTGTTGATGTGTTGGTATCTGCAGCTGAAGGGGGATTCGACTTTGCCTCAAAAATGACTGTACTTCCTCTGCAGAATGCACTCTCCAATGAATTCGAACTCCAGCGTAGGTTGGGGAACTCCGTGAGCAGATTGGGCAAATGTTCTCTGATTCGCTATCGGAATCCATACTTCAGTCCGAAATTTTGAATTGTTGCGCCAGATCTAGTACGACTTCGTGCGGTGGTGCCACACTTGAAAAGTAGATTGTTCGAATGACACTATCACTATCAAAGAGTTGTCGATGTAAATAATGTCTTATATAAACCAAATGGCCTTGCTTCGTTTGTGCATTTAAAAAAAAAAAAAACATAAAAGTTGATGCAAATCCGAGTTGATATGTTGTACAGCCGAATGCCGGCGCGAGTGCGACCCCTTGGGATGCTGAATCTTAACTTCGAGTGATCCTCTAAATCGTATTAGCACTCCAGTTCCGACGAAACCAGTCCCAACCAAATCCAACTGTTTCCATTTACCAAACACCGAAATGAAAAAATTAATAACCAAAAAAAAGAAATAACAAAAAGTCGAGGATAAACCACTGAAAAGAGTTACAGAGAGTTATAAAGAGTTATGAAAAAGTTATAAAAGAGTTATGAAGAGTTATGAAAGAGTAATGGGCCGGTGGTTCCCCTCAGAAAAAAATCAAATTCCATTTCAACAGCTTTTTTTCCACGCATATAGCAACAACAAGTAAAAGTGTATAGTTTAATGAGTGTATTGGTCTAATGAGCAAAAACGAATTTGATAAAATATTGACCCAATGTTGCCTCTACACTGCAGCATTATCCACTACAAATGTGTTCCCAAAACTATTAACCCCTTTGAGTTCGTATGGTTCTAAGAAAATTTTGGAATGTAAGATAAAGTATGTAGCCGATGTGGGCTGAAAAAGATGGAATTCATTAAAAAGGTAATATTGTACGATTTAACCGTGACATCGACAGTAAACAGGTATCTCTCTATTTTTATTTTGCATTTAACCTGCACTGCACTGAACCAATGGTTCTAACTCTGATCAAAATATGATTAGCCAAATCGAGTCTCACGACTTTCAAAAACGAACTCCAGGTCTATTCGACTTGTGCAAATTTCTGCTAGTCAAGTCGACTGGCTATCAGGTGGGTCATTGGACACATGCAGTGAGTCAAACTGAAAAACACAAACCTACAGAACAAACAGGAAGATCGTTTTCCTCATCAATCGAGCGATATGAATATCGTCAAATTAAATATTCATTTTATTTGTATATTTAAACTTGTAAATACCCCCGCCCCTAAGGGCTACACGACCATAAGCAGCATTCTTGCCGCTAGGTCGGAGTTTTGCGACTTAAGTACCTCATACTAAAATGTATGCAAGTGTGTGCAAAATTTGATATAGGTGAATAAGAAATGGATTTAGTGGTATTTTGGTAGTTACCATAAGCTTATGCAAATCTATTTTCCCACCGTAGTACCATTTTCCCATAAAACCGTTTTGCCCAACTACCGTTTGCTATGTACAACCATTTTGCACGTACTACCGTTTTCTATGTACTATCATAACTCCCGTGCTACCGTTTCCCCCGTATTACCGTTTCCACCGTACAACCATTTCCCGCGTACTACCGTTTCCCCTGTACTACCATTTCACCGTTCTATCGTTTCCCCCGTACTTTCGTTTCAGCGATACAAGCGTTTCACCCGTACTTCCATTTCCATCGTACTACCATTTTCCCGTACAAACGTTTTCCCCGTACTGTACTACAATTTCCTCATCACTAATGTTTTCCTCGTACTACCATTTGAACGGTGTTCTGCAGTAACTGAGTGCTTTCATTATGGTAACAATAGAATGACAAAGATGATGCAGAACACCGTTCATTTCACCGTACTACCATTTTCTCCCGTACAACCGTTTCCCCTGCACTACTGTACTTTTGTTTTCCCCGTACAACCGTTTCCTTCGTACTACTTTTTCCCCGTACAACAACCGTTTATCCCGTACTACCATTTTCTTCGTACAACCGTTTTTCCCGGGAGTTGCGGGAATGGATAATTATTTTCATTTTAGCTATCGCAGTTATGCATTGTACACTCTTGTCGACTTAAACCTTAAAGTTCTAAAATAAATAGCGAAATGAAATTTAGAAGTATATAAATCGCTAGGGAGATTTCCGAACAAATTAACTGATTTTTGAGTTTTACACTAATTTTTCCCATTAGCTCGGCTGTGTGTGACTGCGGCGGGATCAATTTTACAGTTGGAATCAATTTAAAATGGTAGCACCACTAAGTAAAGCCATGAAACATGACCATCAGAACAAATGCAAAAAAGATCTCTAAACATTTGTGTATAAATTATTGATTTTTCATGCTTTTGACCCATTTTTAAAATCCGATGGGGTATATCGTGTCCCAATTTACTTTTCAAATATGTCTCACATATTTATTCGGAACGATTATGACCTTGACTATCTTCTTCATGAAAATTTTGAGGACATCTAGTGAAGTACGGTAGATTTTTCATAGTCTTTCTGAAAATACTACCAAAATTTGAGTCTCAAGAGGTTCAGGTGCATTTGTGTCCGTATGGTCCCTTCAAATCTCCCATTATCATGATCAGAGTGTTGTTCTCGAAAGTAGAGATATTGTATAAAGTTTTTAGAACAATAGTTCATACATCGAATCTCATTCTCAACCGAAACCCAAAATGTCAGTTTTCTCATTTTTTCAAAATTTGAAAAGTAGCTCCATCAAAACAGATATAGTTCATGAACAAATCATACACGAAACCTATAAGAGATGTCCCTGAAGGGAAATCATATTGACAGATACTAGGCCCGGAACTATGTTAGTCCAGGGACTTATTCAACGATGTGATATGAGGGTTATATCGAATCACAACAACAACCCTTTTTAAAAGGAAAACGTGACGCAAGTCCTCGCCCCTTCTTCCAAAACAACTGGTATCAATTTGGGTGAAGTTTGCAGCTTCGGAAGGCACCAAATTCTTTTGAAATATTTTCACTTTTGATTAAAAAAGTGCGTCACAAATGCCGGACCCGCCAATTTAATAATTTTTCTACGCTTTCAGCTTTCATACCAAAAAATTTGATTTCCTGTACAAAAATACGCCATACATCCCATAAAGTCAAATTTTTGCATTGTGAAAGCTGAAAGAACAGAAAAACTATAACACTGGGGGGTCCGGCATTTGTGACGCATTTTTGTAATCAAAAGTGAAAATATTTCAAAAGAAATGTGTGCGTTCCGAAGCTGCAAGCGTCACTTAAATTGATATCAGTTGTTTTGGAAGAAGAGACGAGGACTTGCGTCACGATTCCCTTTTAAAAAGGGTTTTTGTTGTGATATCAATTGTTTTGGAAGAAGGGACGAGGACTTGCGTCACGTTTCCTTTTTAAAAAGGGGTTTTGTTTTCGAAGCGCGGCGGCTACTACTTCCATGGGCGAAAATGATCCCCTCAACTTCATCTACAATATATCAAAAGTTTTTTTTTGAGCCGCCGTCGCCGCTGAACCGAAGCGCGGCGGCTACTACTTCCATGGGCGAAAATGATCCCTTTAACTTCCTCTACAACATATCAAAAGATTTTTTTGAGCCGCCGCCGCCGCCGCCGAACCGAAGCGCGGTGGCTACTACTTCCATGGACGAAAATGATCCCCTCAACTTCCTCTACAACATCAAAAGTTTTTTTTGAGCCGCCGCCGCCGCCGAAGCGAAGCGCATGAACTAGGTCACAGGGCGGTACGACGCAAGGGTAAAAAGTCAAAACTTAGCTGTATATATGGTTCCGAAGTCTACGAAAATTTTTTTCTGAATTTTTATTTCTTTTTTCTATAGAAAAAATACCCTATTGCGGACACTTCATCCGTCCGTCCGTCTGTATGTCCGTCTGTCCGATGTCTGTTCCACTTATGGCGAAAATATTGCAAAACCAGCTATGAGTTGATAGTTCAAAAATTCACTCACCACTACCACTACACGCACAAGTTCATGAGGCGGGCAATCACATAGTGCATAATAGTAGCAGCGATGGCAAATAATTGTGAGTTGGCAGCTGGCAATATGTAACCTGTAGTTGATAGCTTCACTACATGAGCCATGAAAAAGTTCTCAGTCCAATAGCCGACGTTCTTGCCAGTCACATTTGTGACCAATACAATATCATATGTGGCTCAAAGCTACAACCATATTTAATTCATCATCGGATGACCGACATGTATCACTTCAAGTTAGTCCACTGAAATGTATACGAGATGCAAGCGACAGACGTACTCTTACAGCAAGACTGAAAACAATTTTGTAAGTGCATGAGCTATGCAAATATATGATAGCTGAAAATCAATTTTATTATTACAGAGATGTTTACTCACCAACAACTGACAATCGACTAACGAAATAACTCGCTCAGCTCTCATCTTTATACCGCAAATTATAAATTATAAAATTATAATTTACAAAAAAAATTTTATAATTTAAAATATAAGTAAATAATAAGTAATAAAATATTAAGTGCAAGATTAAGTGGCGTACATGTTTATCGGTTGAGAGCTGCGAATCGACTAACGAAATTACTCAGTCAGCTCTCATATTTAGGGTATTTGAGCGTTCCGTACAGGGTGACAACAAAATTAATTTATGTTCAAGCGGACCAAAAATGTCACATTTCCTCACCAGATGGAGAACCGAAACGTCAATATTTTTGCCTACTTTTCTTGGCCCACTTATTTTGTCTCACTTTTTTCTTCCCATTTTTTTGTCCCTGCATTGTCATTTATTGCGTGAATTTGAATGCGATACAATGTTAACATCATTATTTTGACCCTCACTTAAATTATTTGAAATATTATTTTTGCTTATTGTGCCTTCTTTTTTATTATTATTTTGAAATAAAAATTAAATTGTGCCGACCAAGATTTTAAATACTACACCGACCTGCCGCATATTAGTCCAGTGCTTTATCAGTTCGTCTGTTTATTCATACAATGATTTGCATCGAATTTTGAAGCGTAGATCCATTTGATTTTTTTCTTGTTGCGTATAGTAAATGTATGCTTTTGACCGATTAATTTGTTGTAAACAACCACAATTTGCAACTGATTGAAAAGCAAAAATGTGAGTAGTACACTATGATCAGTACACAAATTCTAAATTCAAGTTTGATGTTGTAGTTTGTTCGGAATGTAACTTTTTGCTTCGCTTGAACATAAAAATATATGGCTAATTCCAAGTAATCTATGAATTTTCCATCTCTTTCACTCTTCAACATTGGAACTATATTTGTCTCTTTCACTCTGCAGCGTTTGAATGAGCCTCAAAAATGTAACGTGGAAAAAAGATATGATTTTGACCACGGTGTTAAAAACGTCCTCGGACTCCGCTTCGCTTCGCTCCGCTCCATCCTTTTCAACACCTGGGTCAAAATCATATCTTTTTGGTCCAAGTGATATAATAAACTATTGTTCATATTTAAATATATTTATATCCCCAGCCGCTGTCCGGGAATATATACATTTCCGGACAGTTACGTACCATTTCAGGACAATTTCGTACGTACTATCTACAAAGCGACTATTAGAAATGACAAATTTTCGAAACCAAAAACGACCAAGAAAACTCAACGTATCGGTCGCGTACATGACAAAATATTTTTAGTGATTTTTTTCATCTGGTTCAGTTTGTTTCTTGTTATCGGGTTTTTGAAAACGAATCGGTTCGGGTTTCAGTTTTTTTGGGTTACCGGGTTATCGGGTTTTTGAAAACTGAATCGGGTCGGGTCGGGTTTCAGTTTTTTCGGGCTACCGGGTTATCGGGTTTTTGAAAATAGAATAGGGTCGGGCTCGGGTCGGATTGGGTCAGGTTTCAAATAAAGGCGTTCACCTCTAGTTTATACCCCTAGACAGGTAAATACCAACGTCAATGTATCATTTACCAGACGAAATAATTGCGTTTAGTGTGTGACTTATCGTCGTATATACAACAAAAAATTTATTTGAAGCTTTCATACAATAGGAATTTCACGTTTTATACACATAGTCAAATTTGATTTATTAACTACCTGCGGCTGTCAGTATCACTATTTTTGTCTGGCTAATATAAATTTATAATCCATCCAAAGAGTTATGTGGAATATCACGTCCATTCGCATAATACGAGAGCGGACATAAATATTGATGAAATATTGTTGTTTGAACGATAATTTTATTCGAACTTCGTGATACAGAGATAGAGATTCAAATGCAAACATTTTTTTTTCGGCTTCTTTGCTATCTTGATAGAAAAGCTTTTGAAATGCACGAGGGTTGAAATGGCTATTTAGGTATCTCTTAGATGGGGGATTTTTTTAGGTCAAGCGAGGTGATACACGTTTACAACTTTACATGGGAAGGGTTAAAATAGCGTGTAAAGTACGAGGTAAAATGTTTGTTGATGCCATTGATGTTGATCGAAGGCAAATATTTAATATAGAATTCGCGAATACGTCAAGAAAGTCATATAAAGGTCAAAAACAAATACCTTTTCGATTCTCTGAATGTCGGTGTCAATCGAATCTGTGGACTATCGTGAGAAAATCGTTCGTCCAGCAGAGGGCTAATAGTGCTTTATTCGTATGTGTGGATAAATTAGGAATTACGTAGTATGTATGTATGGCATGTAACAAGCGACGAAGTCGCGCGTATACACAATATATACATAAGACGTGATTCGAAATTTTCGACACAGACGAATATCAAATTTTATCGCGTCGTAGTGACTATATCACACATTCAACGTTTCTGTATATAAACGAGAGAGAAGTTGAGGGACAGTATAATTTTATTTCACTAGAAGTTGTAATAAAATTTATCCCTCTAGATATAGACGTATAATTTCATAAAGTAACGTATGTGTTAAAGTTTATATACAGAAACTTTTAATGAACGATATAGTCACTACGACGTGATAAAATTATTTACTTTTTATGCGACTTATTTATATGAGACTTATTAAATGCCAATTTTTGAGATGGAAAATGAGAATTTATTGCATTATTCTAAGTATTTATCCGTCTTGAGGGATAAATTCCACTGTCTAGACCAGCTAGACTACAAATATTAAATTAACACATGCAGGAAACCCGTACGCACCAGAATAGATGTGGCAAACAGAATAGATGTTGCAGAAAGATTCGAAATGTTGCCTTAACTCTTAAGTGCATGAAATTACGTCGACATTAAATTGGATTGGAAATTGCCGAAAGGGCAATGTTACGGATGGCAGCTGTGTGGCTGCTAATTACCGGCTTAAGAGTCAAGACGTCAACCGAAGTTCATGAAGTTAGTTTTTGTTGTTGCTAATGTCAAGTGAACGTCCGGAACATGTTTAGTTGCAACAAGGCAGAGGACAAAGCGGGAACAATTTATGATAAGAAATTTAAAATTAATTTAATTCCGTGTCATCGTAAAGTTTTATTTGAATACAAAATTATTATTTGTTCGTGAAATTAACGTACGGTTGTTTATCAACGTTGAATTTATTTGAGATTTTATATTCTGAACTTTTTTAAGTAAATGAAAGAATCGAATTGCATCAAACCGGAGAATAATTCGAATTTCGTTTTGAGATCAAATCCTTTCCGATCGAATGAAATGTATTCTGAAAGATTAACGTTAAGTTGTTAGACGGTGAACACTGGATAAATTTGAAGCGCAACGCTATTCTACGATACTTTATTACTACTCAAGAAAATAAATGAACTTTAATCGAGAAGAATTGAGTTCTTATTCCGTGGATGGTTTATGCTTTCAAAATCTGGTCACCAGCCGTCTATATTCCAAAAGGAATTAAAAAATTAAGTTTGGTTCGCAACAGGCAATATTGAAAAACCCGTCCGAAGAAACAGCGCAAAAACCCCTCAAATTACTTAAAAAATCTAAAATTTAAAAAAAATTTCTTAGAACCGACCTAGAGCACTTAGGGGAGGCCCCTCACCCATAGCGCCGTGAACAAAAATGTTCGCATCTATTTTCTCAGCATAACCGCACAAAAAACCTCATAATTAAGGAAATATTCACGAAAAATCACCAAATATCGTATGTGGTCGCGTAGCGTGAGTTGGGCCCACACTGAAGACTCTTCAGCCCGAACCACTCAACAAATTATCACTGATTTAATTTTCGTGATTTTTTGATGTCCACATCTTTCATTCAAAATCTTGAAGAGCGATTTCCGTTCTAATTTCGCAGAGATATAAAAGAGAAAGCTCCACGAACCTTCAAAAAACTACGTTTTTGACCACTCTTCGACCGTAACTTCGAAAGTTTTCGACCGAATTTGCCCAAATTCAATCCCGTAATCAATTTGATGATTATCTTTCAGAAAAAAAAAAGATTTACCCGATTTTTGTAGAAAAAACAGGGCCCTAGAAGAGATTCAATTTTAGGGCCCTGGCTGAGACCGAAAGCTCAAAATTAAAAAAAGTTTCTTCCAAAAAATGCCCAGGCCTTTCAAACAAACAAAATTTATGAAAATCGGAATAGATTTACCCGAGTTATGTATAAACGACCAAAAACCACTTTCAGGGAAAGAAAGTTTTTGAAAATCGGTTGAGTTTTACTAAAGTAACTCCCGGGTCGAAATTGGGGTGGGTACAAACGTCGTGCAGAACGTCCTGCATTCCAATCAACGATGCTAACCACTACACTTCTATATGCGTGCGTGTGTGAATGTGTATATGTAAATCAAACAAAATTTCAGTGTGCAGTGCTTACAATCGATCCATTCTCAAAGGTATGCAATTCTTGCGATTTGTGGATTCTGCGAGTTCTTTGAGATCTAAAACCCATACACAGTTTTAGTGTTGTCGCTCTCCGCTTTTGCTAAATGAATGTCGATAAAGCAGTTTCATTTAGTTCGTTCGTTAATTGGCGCATTTTTTTTTTTTTTTTTGTAAAATTCAAACGTTCTCTAACTTGAAATTTTTGCACATTCGTTTGATGACTCTTTTGTTAACAAATTTCGGAATAGATCGACGTTTGTTTCTTTGCATTATTGGACCCGTACGAAGTACAAAGGTCCTATACGTTTACTACAAACAATTTTATTGTAACATGGGGTAGATCGAGGTGGGAGTGGGGGGATGCATCTATCATCGATGATGAAAAAACCGTTATTAATGGAATTCAAGGTCCTATTTCGTGGTGAAAATTTCGAAATCGACATCCACAAGCCTCTTGCCCCACTTGTACAAGACTTCTTCTTTCCAACAACACCCATATTGCCTTTGTACATTCTAAGTTGTGGAGGAAAATCGCATAAGAAAAATGCATGTTTTCGACTTTCTAAGGGATTAGATTTCCACAACTGCGACAAAAAAAATGTTTTGATCACGGTTTTGACGTTTGGGGACCAGTGTGTGTTTGGCCGCATAAAAATAATTGCATAAAAAATACGACCGATTTTGGTAGGCTGTTTTTCAAAAGAATCCCTCATTACAATTAGATAACAAAAAAATCATGGTAATAAATCAAGGCAAGTAACAAGTTATCTATATCTATTACAATAAGAGTAAATCAAAAATTTCCACTTTGGAATGACCAATTCAAGCGAACAGCAAATTCAAAGAAAATCAGTAACAAAAATCAACAACAAAAAATGAGAGTAAAAAAAAAAGAAAAAGAAAAACTTGTTCAGATTGAAATTTACGACAGCAAGAAGATTCAAGAATCAATTTCTAAACTAGTATAGCGAAGAGCGTAGCAGAAAAATACCTAGGAATTTATGTTTCTAAAACAGGATAAGCTTAAAACCAAACGCAAAAATTCATGACGTTCACATGTTATGATGGTACGTTCTGAACCGAAACGGACAAGTAGTGAGTCAAGACCCATTTACCCATTTAGCGATGAATTTAATTTCAAATGACAACAAAATTGTAGTAGTGAATGAGATTCTCGGATTAATCTGGGAAGCTTGTTATGCAGGACAGGTTCAGAGAAGGAGATGCTTCTCCGTTTAATCAATGTCAAGGAGAATGGAACGCGTAACAATTTTGCGGAAGAGGTGGGGTATCTATGAGCTGGCTTTTGGAAGGCAATGTTGTGGTGACAGAAATTGTGGATACAGGAATATAAAAATTTACAAACAGAGTACTGGTACATAACCCTAAGAACTTTAGGACAATATTTGTTGAAGAGTAGCGCCGAAGAAAATTTTATTGGGAGCTTGTGAGACAATTTCAGCGCAATCCTCTCAATTTTACTAATCAAGGTTTTGTTGGCGCCACCCCATACACCAACATAGTATGCCAATCTTGAGTGAACAAGTGAAAAATAAAGCATAAACTTACGTCAACATTTTTATGAACTTTTTAAGAAATTTTCATTATTTTTCAAGTCCCACAACTATTGGTCCCACAGCGTCGTTTGTGTCTGTTAAATTGTAAGAGATATACGTTTGTTCGTAAATATTACGGTGCGTCGATTTAAAAAAAAAAAATTGCCAGATTTTGAACCCCCCTGGTTCGATGCAGGGCTCGGTAACGATAAATTATTTATAAATGAAAATGTTTTTTTATAGTGAAATAAGCTTGCGCCCTGACATTTTATGCGAAATGACGAGTTTTCAAAAGTGTCTGCATATTCGGTGCCACCAAAATGATACTAATAATGTTTTGTAGTGGGGTTTCTTTTTAAAACACTCTGCTAGGTCTAATTTAGGTGTAAAAAATACAAAAGAGTTGAAATAACTTTAATTATACGTTTTTGTATGGCAAAAGTTTTCACGAATGTCCATTTCTATGACTTTTTTTGGTCGTTTGAGGTCGTTTCGGGCACAAATAAATATCCAAATTTTACTGATGACGTGTCATTTGAAAGATATTTTGTCTAAAAATCAGAGGATTTTTTTTTTAAATCGACCTAAGTTTGTTGGAGATATTGATTATCAAGTGTTCGAAAACATGGAAAA
>CM055403.1:83703094-83729975 GCA_029228625.1 Pseudolycoriella hygida | reverse complement strand
TTTTTAATTTTTCAACAAAAGTGAATGCGTCTTTTGTTGTATTTGTTTCAATTTTGTGAAAGAAATGATATGGAAGTTGGATGTTTGTTCCATAGACCATTTCAGAGACTGAAGCCTTTAGGTTTGGTAGGATTATAAATTACCAAATATTCAACAGTGTATCCAATTCTTCAACAAAAAACCTTCCAAACATCAAGTAAAATTAGAACCTTCTCGGGAACAATCTTTCAAAGTTTAAATTTTCTGTTTTTGACTCGACCTGAATTTTTCAATATCAATTTCCGTCTGGAATCGAGATACGTCCCTTTCAATTTCAGTTTAAATATCAGTTTGGTTCAAAATCTTCGTTCAATCTTTCAATCTCTATTCTACGTCGTAATAAAAACTCAATAACTCTATGTATCTTCGATAACCTCAAATAATCAACTAAAAAACTTGAAATCTCAATATCCATTTTCATCTCTGATTTCCAACCCATTCTCAACCTCAACTCATATATCTACTTCTTGCCACGATCCTCAGCTTTCTCTTCAACTGTCAATACCCGGGCAGAATCAACCATCAACCTCATCTTTAAATTTTTCCGATTCAATTTACCTTTTCGTATTCTAAATTCAACATGATTTCTTAGAAAATTGTAATTTTTGATTCAACAATTCCCCGCACTTTCAACATAATTTCAGTAAAAATTTATTTTCGACTCGAAATTTCCGCGAACTTTCAATTTCAATTCGACATGATTTCAATAAAATTTAGATTTTGATTAGATATCCCGATTCAAAAATTTTTTCAATTCTAATGTCAAATTTAGGTCAAAATTAGGTCCAATGTTTCAAATATTAAATTTTGAACTCATCATCCAAAGCGAACTCGTGTTACTTATAAGCGAATATTTACATTCGATACTATGTCAAGCAAAGAATTTCGTTTACTCAACCGACAAACGTGCAACCCAAATCTCCAGGGTCGTATCGTGATTTTGAGTCGAGACGAAAAATGCTCGCTTTTGGCATGTAATGGCCAGGGCCATTACACACTTTTCAATGTTCAAGGGCAATTTGTTCAATCTGAAATATTCAGAAATCACGATAAGATCGCTATTAATCTGGTAAACATTTGAGGTGATACAGAACGATCTGCAAAGAGGTAAATTTTCGACATAATGGGAATAACATTTATAAATATTAAGAACAGCAAGGGCCCGAGGACACTTCCTTGTGGAACTCAAAACGTCATCGCAAGTTTAGGGCTATCAAATCCATTAGCAGAAACATATTGAAATCTGTTACTCAGATAGCTGACAAACAGCTCATTGGCAATTCCTCTTATGCCAGCACATTCAAGTTTCATCAAGAGTAACTTGTGGTCAACTGTGTCAAAAGCCTTTGCTAGGTCCAAAAAAAGGCCTGTTACAACCTTTCCCTTATCAATCTCATCACTCAGATGATCAATCAGCTCGAACAAAGCAGTGTGAGTACCACGCTTGGACCGGAAGCCGTATTGTCTAGTATAGAAAAAGTTCTGCGACTTAAAAAGGTGAGTACTCTGCAAAATATCAACTTCTCAAAGACCTTGTTTAAGACTGGCAAAATCGAAATCGGCCTATAGTTTGAAATTTCTGTTGACTTACCATATTTGTAAATCGGGGTAATCTTGGCTGTTTTCAATAAATCAGGATATTTTCCAGTCGAAACACATAGGTTGTAGATATCAGCAATAAATGGGACTATGCTGGCGGCACAGCTTTTGATTGAACCAACACTCATATCATCAAACCCTGGAGCTTTGTTATTGTCCATTGCTGCTATGATTGAGTAAACTTCATTCGCAGTAGTTGAATTCAAAAATATGGAATTTGGACAGCGATCAATTGATTTCGAATCATTGAGGTCATCATTCAAGGAAGGTTTAATAGCGTTAGCCAAATTCTCTCCTACCTTTGCGTAGTATTCATTGAAAGCCATAGACACCCCTGAGTCATGAACCGGCATACCATCTGGTGCTTTTTATTGAAAGCACTTCTCTTTCCTTTGCGTTTACCCAGCAGAGACCCAATATTCCGCCAAGTTTGTTTAGGATTGTTACAATTTTTAAAGGGATTTTCATAATAATCTAATTTGTACTGGGCTTGCAGGCGTGAAATCTAGACGTCTAATGCTTCCAGCCTTACGTGAAGGAAAACATTTCCTCTATTATTTTTCAGCTTTTTCCAGACTGCACTTCTCATTTTCAGGTAATACTCCAAATGGTCGTTCATATAAGGACACTACTTCAAATATGATCGCTTTACCTCACAAGTTATTGTGGCAGTAAATTCACCTAACACCCTTTTGAAAGTATGGAGGAAATATTCATAGAGCTCATTCACATCGTCAGATTTTGGGCGAACAGAATTGTCAAAGAGTTGCATTAGTTCAGAGTTAACTTTAGCATAATCAATAAGTCTTTTTTCAACGTATTTATATTTGACGGGCCTGGAAGGAAACAAGACATGGGAAATAACTGGATTATGGTCACTTATTTCATTACTCATAGTTACGTTGTGAATGAGAGCTGAATCGTCACAGCGAAATGCTGCATGATCTATAAGGGTAGAAGAATGTGGCCTCGTTACTCTGTCATTAGAGATCTTGAAATTAGATCTTCGAAGTGTATTAACATATTCATTCAGAGGAATAGTAGCATTTGAAGACGAAAACTTCAATATATCAAAATTGACATCTCCTGCCAACATGCAAAATTTATCATTGTTATCCATGACAGATTCAAAATGTCTCAAAAAGTTCCTTTGATTAGAACTATTTGGTGGTCTATAATATGCATGAAGCTTAAAATTGTCAAATCTGTCATTACCTTTAAACTTCAGTGTAACCGATATATAGAAAAAATCAGCAGAAATGCTACTGTCAAGCGAACAGTTCAAGAATTCATTAACATTACTTTTTTTGATAATTTGAAATTTTTCTAGAAATTTATATTTTCTTGTAATTTTGGTATTTCCTTGAAATTTGTATTTTCTCAAAAATTTATATTTGGAGAAAGAATTGGGATTTCTAAAAAATTTGGGTCTTCTTGATAATTTTGAATTTTCACAAAAACTTTAAATTTCTTGATAATTCATTTTTTTCGAAAAAAAACTTTCATTTTCTGCTCAATTTATTTTTGAAATAACCGTACGGGTCAACCGTATCTTGATTTTCATCATCTTTATCGACATTATCATACATTGTTTTGATTGACGGCCTTGACAGTACTTCAGTATTTTTTTTTTAAACCCAAATTTTTTAAAATTTTAGATTGTCTAGTGAAGTATCTCACAAATTATAGTTTTACTTCAATTAAATTAATTTCAAATGTAATTACATTTTAATCATTTGTTGTGCTGTGTTTACCCAGATAACACAGATCACACTTTTTAATGTGGTTGCCCACTGAATGTACATTAAATGTGCGAAATTCAATGTTGTTGAGAATATGTACATCAAATTTACAAAATATGTTGCTGTAAAGTGGTACATATTTCGATGTACATGAAAAGCACATTTTTTGTGCTATTAAAACTCGAAATTATTGCACTAGATCACAATTACATTTTTCGCACATTTTATGTGCGTGATAAGGTGTACACTATTTATATCACATTTAATGTACCAAAAATGTGCTTGTGATGTAGTACATTTTTCGAAGTAAATAAAAGGCACATTTTTTGTGCTATTAAAACTCGAAATTATTTTCTAGATCACAAGTACATTTTTCGCACATTTTATGTGTACACCTTCACTATTCCTATCACATTTAATGTACCAAAAATGTGCTTGTACATTTTCGATGTAAATACATTTTTTGTGCCATTAAGGCTCGAAATTATTGCACTAGATTACAAGTACATTTTTATATTATGTGCTTAAAAAATGCTCATCTTATTTTTTCAAAAATGTATATTTTTAGTCCGTGAATGGATATCACGTCTGCTTTTGGTTGGGTAACATAAAAAAATTATCGAATTTTAAAAGAAAAAAAGAAAAATGTATTCAAGGAAAAAAGCTAACGGGGAATAGATTTTTTATTGTTTCGCATAAAATCAATTTCAAATAACAATTAAACAGTGAAGATGATACAATAATTTGAATGCAGCATCAACGTGTGCAGGGTTACAAAACCTTTTTGTAAACGTACAACCGCTACAGTGTGTTCGATCAAATGAATTTAAATACCACTCTGTGGAGTTTGTTTAATTTTCATTTACTAAAACCAAAACTTTTTCTCTCAGTACAAAAAATGTACGTTTGATGTACTTTCTATAATTTAACACTTTATACAAATTTAACACATTAACACATAAGTATCCGGTGGCACAATTGGTAAAGCAGTCGACTCATAATCCCGATCGTCTTTGTTTCAAGCCCCGCAAATGGCAGAAATTTTTCTAATAAAAAAAATGAGAGCTTGGCATAAAAAAATGTAGATGGAGGACGTAGCGATCATCAGAATAAGAAAAATCGAGATAGAAAAGTCGGAAAACTAAATTAAATTTTCCTTTCTATTCTTACATAACATTATACGTACATGAAATGTGCTAGTAACTCACACTAAAAAGTACATTAAAGGTACATTAGTTTTGTATTCGAAGTGTTTTAAATGTACATTAGATGTACATGTAATTCACATTTAATGTACATTAAATGCACTTCACGTTCCAAAGAAAAGATGAAACGGTAAGGGTGCTTTTTAATATGCATTTAATGTCCTGGAACTGGAGCACATTAAATAGGATCAGCACATTTTCCGATGACACTTTATGTACATTCCGTGGAGTCAAGTGTTGTCTGGGTTAATTGTTGAGTTTTGAACCTTTTTTTAATAAGGTAGATGCTATGCGCCGGCGCCGGCGAATAGCGAAAATATATGAAAATGACTATTCGCCGGCGCCGGCGAATAGCCAAAAGATATGTAAATGGCTATTCGCCGGCGCCGGCGAATAGCGAAAATATATGAAAGTGACTATTCGCCGGCGCCGGTGAATAGCCAAAATATATGAAAATGACTATTCGCAGGCGCCGCCCCGGTGACATTTCGTGAAAGGAAAAGTTCCTTACTTTCGTTAGCCACCTAGTTTTTGTGGCATTCCTAAAAGGAAAAGTTTTCAAGCCTCGTCAGCCACCTAGTTTTTTGTGACGTTTCATTAAAGTGCAAATTCCCTAGTCTCGTTAGCCACCTAGTTTTTCTGACATTTGTGACGTTTCGTAAAAGGAAAATCTTCCTAGTTTCGTTAGCCACCTAATTTTTATGACATTTCTTAAAAGTAAAAGTTCCTTAGTTTCGTTACACACCTAGTTTTTGTGGTATTCATAAAAGGAAAAGTTTTCTAGCTTCGTCAGCCACCTAGTTTTTTGTGACGTTTCATTAAAGCGCAAATTCCATAGTTTTGTTACCCACCTTGGTTTCCTGAATTTCGTAAAAGGACAAATTCCCTAGACCTTCGTGACGTTTCCTGAAATCGCAAGTTCACTAGTTTAGTGACTTTATACTATATTTTCGTTATTTTCGTTACAAAATCACATGGATATCGTAACAACATCATTGAAATACTTTGTCAATTATAAATTATTATCAGTGTTTGTTTGCACAAACAAATAGCTTACAAAATGACCGTTCTGTACCCGCTGACCTATATCGTATCACGTGTAGCATGGCTGTGTACATTCTGGTACATTCTTGTCGCATCTGTGCTGTTTTGGAATGGCAGGTAGTGCGCGCGAAAAGATTCAGTTCAGTGAAATTTTTTTCGACAAGCGCCATAGAAGCGTGTTACAGTTAAAAATGAATGTTTTTGTTCTAAATACGAAATTTGAGAAATTTGCAAGTGTATTGGCGGCCAAAAAGTAGTATGAAGAAGCTAGTAAGTCACTGCTAACAATAACTGCTTGTCACAAACTCAAAACAAACGACGAGCTCGCAAAAGGATGTGTTTACGATCGGTTAACCTTCAGTTGCAAGGCCGGTGTGGAGAGAAAATCAAAAAGTAAAGGGCATAGAGAGTCCTATACATTCAAAATGGGCTGCCCTGTCAAGGTAATTCTAAATTGTATAGGTATACATATGTAAAGGAAAAAAAATTCTCCATCACCGTTTAGGTAAGGCTTTCGTTCAATGGAACACAGCTTGTTGTCAAAGAAGCACAATTGCACCACGAAAATCACTTGTTAAACGAGCAAGTGTACAAGTACTACCCAGAAAATCTTCGTTTAATTGATACAGAAGTTGCGAAAGCACAAGAAATGATCGAAGTTGATGCCAATAAGAAAAAAGTTAAAATGGTCCTGGAAAAACAAAGAGGCAAGCCCGTTCCTATTAAATTACTTCACAATCTGCAAACTAAAATCAATGAAGAGAAACAAGCTGGTTCCGAACCGATACTGGTGAGATTGTACAACGCATTTTTGACACTACCGGATGCGAAAGTTCGCTTTATTTCGAATGAAGAAGGTGACCTAATTGGTAAGAACAAATTCATTTTGTATCATACGCGTGTGGTCGATAGTCGTGAAAAAACGCCCAAAATTTTTTGCCCTTCACATTCGGTTGGTTTTTTTGTCTTTTCAAATTTTAACTACTTTTTGTTATTTTTGCCATCCCCGTATCGCGACTACGGTGAATATCGTTACATCAGCATGTGATTGATTAAGTCCTGCAAGATGACTATGTGTAACCCCGCAGCGCCTGTCGACCCAGTTTTTTAGACCCGCACGAAGCGACAAATTCCCTATTTTCGTTACCCCCTCAGTTTTTGCGACAATTCGTTTGTTTTCGTTTCGAAATTTTGGGTGGATCTGTGTTTGTTTGCTTTTCGGGCAATTTTTATCATGTTATTTCTCGAGAATCTGTGGTAGTAATAAGTGATCATTCTCAACTTCTAGGTATTTTTTTTCAAGACTCGAGAATGATTCAAATTTACGAAAAATATTGTGAGGTAGTGATATATGATGCCACTTACAAATTGAATAAATACAATTTACCTCTATTCATCCAATGCTGTGTGGATGGCAATGGTGAAACTGAGGCGATCAGCTTGTACGTCTGCAAAAGTGAATCACGTATTGGGCCTATGGTCGATGTATTCAAAGAATTCAATCCCAACTGGCATAAGACTACAGTTTTCATAGGGGATAAGGACTTCGCTGATCGGTCAATTTACACAGAAAAATTTCCTGGCTCTGTTCTTCAGATCTGCCTTTATCACGTGCTCGTAGCTTTCCACAGAGAAGTTACCACAATAAAAATGAACATAACGTCGGAACAAAAACTAAAAGCAGTTCAACTGTACCATCCACTTTGGCTGGACCATCTCCTTTTACTCTATCATCCGCTTCGGCTCTACCATCCACAATGGCTGTACTATCCACTTCGGCTTTAACTCCCACTTTCATTTCTACACCGTTGATTTCAATGTCTTCGATTTCTGATCAAAATTTAAATGCCATCGCTGCCATCAAACTACCAAATAAAATAAATCCAGTCGGACGACCAAAAGGTTCAGGACAAACAGTCATTGGTTTAAACAAAAAATCGAAACATAAGAGTGCCACTGTGAAGCGAAAAACAAGTACATCAACGGAAAAACCTTCACCTGCCAAAAAGAAATTTTTGGATTTAAGTGGCCAGGATCAGTCAATTAAAATCCTGCAATGGTTAACAAATAAGTAAAAACATGAAATTATCCGCAAAAAGGTTTCTTACAGCGACATTATTCAGGATAGCAACATCTTTAATCGTCTTCGAAACGATGCAATTGACCTGGAGGGTATCAAGAAATTCGTTGACCTAAAATGTTTCAATTATTTGAATAGAGAAGTTAAACGCTTGGAGAATTCGATTTGGGGTTGCACGAAGTGCAAGAGGAATCTTTCAGGTCAACAAAGAATATGTAATGGCTGCCTTGACTGGTATCACCAGTCTTGTCTTCCTCCTAAATCAAATTATAATTTTTTTTTTGCGTCGATTGTGTTCAATAATTAAAATATTTTTTGTCGACTATCCAAAAAAATCGTTTTATTTGAACTTTTTGGCAAAAATGCAGTATACGGAAACAGCTGGGATTGGGGTGCTTGAGGGTGGGATCGATAGATTCGCTCGTGGCATTTTGTAAAAGGAAAATTCATTCGCTCTCGTGGCATTTTGTAAAAGGAAAATTCATTCGCTCTCGCGCCCCAATTCTTGTTGTTTTGTCATCAGGTGACCTTCCGGCGACGATTACACCTTAAAAAAACACAAAAATTGAAAAAAAAAAGTTGTATGACCCTGGGCGCACAGGGAGGGGCTTCCGCGCCCCAACTCTTGTTGTTTTGTCATCAGGAGACCTCCCTCTACCGATCCCACCCTCAAGCACCCCAATCCCAGCTGTTTCCGTATACTGCATTTTAACCGTAACATTAACTTTAATCAAATCATTTTTAACCAATAGAAAACAATACGTCTCCATAAATGGAGAGAATAGTTCAATGACTGATATTGTCTGTAGTTGTCCACAAGGAAGTGTACTCTCATCCCTATTATTCCTCATTTACATTAACGATTTAGGAACCCTACCTTTAAATTGCACACCCAATCTTTTCGCTGACGACACTTTTTTTATTATTTTAACAAAAATCCAAATGTTAACAAAAATAACGCTCAACATGATTTAAATTTATTAAAAGAATATTTTAGGCTCAATAAATTAACTTTAAACATAGAAAAAACAAAATTCATCAACATTCACACAAGAAACAAAATTAAACCAAAATTTTATTTAACATACAAAGGAGTTTTTCTTGAAGAAGTTAACGAATTCAAATATTTAGGAATCACTGTAGACAAATTTTTAACATGGAAACCACAAATTAAAAATTTATGTACAAAATTATCTTGTAGAGTAGGTATTTTGAAAAAATTGTCTTACTTCCTTCCAAGGAAAATATTATTTTTATTATATTACTCAATGATACACTGTAATCTCGAATATCTGTGTAATATATGGGGTTCAGCAGCATTAACTCATTTAAAACCTTTATAAACTCTTCAAAATAAGGCTATTAAATCGATTCTACATTTGCCATTACAACATCCATCATATCTGCTATACAGTGAAACAAATATTTTACCAACTAAAGGACTATATTTCCTACAAACGTGCGATTTCATGAAGTTGAATTTAGATACCCATAGATACAGCAAAATTATTTTTGAAAAAATTAACCATACACATATTACAAGATCAGAAAATAAATTTTATATTAACACCACAAGAACGAACATCGGAAAATCGAAGATAACTTTTTCAGGACAATTTTTATATAACCAAATTCCAAACGATTTAAAAAATAATATCACAAATATCAAATCTTTCAAAAACAAATTAAAATCTTGGCTTCTTGAAGAAGACCAGATCAAAAAATTATCAAAATTATCAAAACTATTAATTGATTAATTTTAATTTTAACTTTAAATTTTAATTTTAATTACTTTAAATATATCTACATTTTTTTTCTCTTTTCAACTAACATTATTTTTAAATTTTAATTATACTTTTAAAGTCAATGAATTGAAGTTAAATGAATTATAATTCGCTGGGATTGATTTATAATTTTTATTATAATATTTTTTTTTAATTACATATTATAAGCTGTTATTACCTGTAAAAATATTATAACGATTTACGAAATAAATAATAATAATAATAATATAAGTTAACTATTACCTAGTTATTAATTATTGTCTACACTTTACTGACGTTTCATTAAAGAACAAATTGTTTAGTTCTATAATTTTGTAACCTTTTCGTCAAATGTGCCTGCGAATAGTCATTTTCATATATTTTGGCTATTCGCCGGCGCCGGCGAATAGTCATTTTCATATATTTTGGCTATTCGCCGGCGCCGGCGAATAGTCACTTCGTTTTAATAAATAATTTGCTGTATCCATCAAAAAATCGCTAATTTGTACAGTGTGAAAAGTGTTTTAAAACTTCCAGCTTCTGCAAGCATTATTTCGCTTTCTTGTAGTGGATTTTCGAGAATTTTGTTTTTATTAGAAACGTTTATCTATTTAGAAAAAATTTTGTGAAGTTTCGAATTAATTTTTGTAATAGAAAATGTAATTTAATTTTTGATCATCCGATTTGTGTTTTTGTTGACAAATGACATGACATGGCCAATTTGTTTACATACATTCTTGCAAAAGCGGCAACTCCGAATTGGAATTTATTCATTGTGTTTTAAACCCACAAAAATAACTCTCAAAAGACAAAATTGCAAACTTTCGAGATTGGAAAGATTGTAATATCAGGACTTCTGTAAAGTAATTGATTCATCAATCGGGCTAATATCTGCCGAGCAATAAGACTTTGAAAACGTGATGTGATGAATTTGCAAAAAACGTTTGTAAAGTCATACCGCAAGACAAATTTGTTCGGTTGAAAATCTAGTTTCTTTCAATTTTTTATAGGTATTTAAGTATTTAAGTAAATATGGCCGTAAAAGTGTATGAAATTACGTTCACATTAAATTGTAAATTGTATTGGAAATTGCCGAGAGGGCAATATTGAAAAACCCGTCAGTAAAACGGTGTAAGAAAGACCTTCCGAAAGTACAAAATTGACCCCCAAACAGATAAAAATGTTCATCTCAATTTTTTCTACAACATATCAAAAAACCATTTTTTCGTCTAGGGCCTCGGACAAATACTTGCATAGACAAAAATATTTCCCTCCATTTTCTCTACAACATAGTGAAAAACGATTTTTTTGTCTAGGGCAGACATAAGGTCGGTCCTAAGATCTGCCCTAGACAAAAAAATGGTTTTTCACAATGTTGTAGAAAAAATGGAGGGAAATATTTTTGTCCATGTAAGTATTTGTCCGAGGCCTCTCCTGAGGACCCTAGGTCGGCCGTAGACAAAAAATGGTTTTTTGCTATGTTGTAGAAAAAATTGAAATGAACATTTTTGTCTATTTGGTGGTCAATTTTGAACTTTTGGACGGCCTTTTTTACACCGTTTCTTCGGACGGGTTTTTCAATGTTGCCTTCTCGGAAATTTAACGTTGGCGTAATTTCATACACTTAAGAGTTAAGGCAATATTTACTTGAATACGTTCGAGTCTTTTCGTAACATCAGCTCAGTTCGCCACATCTGTTCTGATACGTACGGGTCCCGAAGTTCTTCGAGGGGTTTACCAGGACGTATGTAACCACCCCAATTTCGACCTGGGAGTAGGTGGGGAGCATCAATCCTTAGATGACGAATCAATATGACAATAAAAACGTTGTCCGTCCGTCCGTCTTTCACCGCGTAAGTAAAACTCAACCGATTTTCAAAAACTTATTTTTCTTTGAAAGGTAATTGAAAAAGCATTTATGGGATTGCACCTGGGCAATATCGGTTCAAGTGCCGCTGAGCTAGGGCTTAGGGTGTAACGTTTTTTAAATGTTTTTTTATTTCCGAAGTGGGGGGTCCTAGACCCACTCAGTATGCTCCCAGGATTCTGAAACTGCGATTGAATTTTTTTTCAAATGTCGGTTAGTGGTCGCGCAATTCGAATTTGTGTAAAATTTTGACTTTCCATATTGACCTTTGTGTATTGGACCTGCCGGCCGAAAAATCATTTATGAAGTTTTTTTTTCTGAATTTCATTTCAACACATTCTTTGAGGCCCCCAGCAATAGAGAAAATTAAAAGTAAATGGAAATAAGTCGAAACGAGTTTTTGTCGAAACATTTAATTTGACAGATTTTCATTATTTTCAATTTTTTCTTATTTAGACTAGACATTTTCAGTGGAAAAACTATTTCGAAATTTCAGTATCGTGGCTCATTTGGAAGATATTTTCATTGTGTATGTGATGGAATTTCATTTTCGAAAAAATATCAAGAAATGGTGGAGTTAATGCCACTTAAGTGTCCAAAAACATGGAAAAATTGGCCATTTTTTGAAAGTGGCAAAATTTTTAATTTTTCCAACAGCTTCAATTTCTTTAGATTATTGTTGGAAATGAACCAATAGTCTCTAATTATGAAAATTATGGTGAAAAATCTAGTTTTTTTTTAAAGTATTGCAGAAGTTAAAATTTTACCATATTCAAAAAATGGCCAATTTTTCATGTTTTTGGACTCTTAAATGGCACTAACTCCACCATTTTTTGATATTTTTTCGAAAATGAAATTCCATCACATACGCAATGAAAAAATTGAAAATAATGAAAATCTGCGACAAAAACTCGTTTCGACTTATTACCATTTACTTTTAATTTTCTCTATTGCTGGGGGCCTCAAAGAATGTGTTAAAACGAAATTCAGAAAAAAAACTTCATAAATGATTTTTCGGCAGGTCCAATACACAAAGGCCAATATGGAAAGTCAAAATTTTACACAAATTCGAATTGCGCGACCACTAACCGACATTTTAAAAAAAATTCAATAGCAGTTTCAGAATCCTGGGAGCATACTGAGTGGGTCTAGGACCCCCCACTTCGGAAATAAAAAACATTTAAAAAACGCTATACCCTACTAGGGCTGTTTAAGTGGTTTTTGGTTTTTTGCAAATAATTCGAGTAAATCTTTCGCTATTTTCGTAACTTTTTTTTTATTTGAAAGGCCTGAGCATGCCTGACATTTTATGGAAGAATCATGTTTTAATTTTGAGCTTTTGGATTCAGCCAGAGCCCTAAAACTGAATCTCTACTAGGGCCGAACGAACATAAATCGGGTAAATCTTATCCGATTTTTAAAAACTTTTTTTTCTGAACGATAAACAGAAAATTGATAAAAAAATATAATTTAGGCAAAATTGGGCGAAAAATTTCGAAGCTACAGTCGAAAGTTGGTGGAACCTTTTCACTTATATCTCTGCGAAATTAGCACGGAAATCGCTCATCAAGGTTTGATATAAGAAATATGGACATCAGTAAATCACGAAAATTAAATTAGTGAAAATATGTTGGGTGGTTCTGGCTGTAGAGTCCTCAGTGTGGGACCAATTCACGCTACGCGACCCTATACGATGTTTGGTGGCGAACTTTTCTCTTTTTTTTAATAATCATTTCCATTTTAATAATTATAAACTAATACATTATAAATTTCTTCCAGCCCTTCCGCGTCAGGTAACGCTTTCAGTACACTCATTGCGTTCCCTCTATTTTTGTTCATGGAAGTATTATGGATCAGAGGCTTCTCCTAGGTGCTCTAGGGCGATTCTAAGAATTGGCCTAGTGCAATTTTTTTCATTCTTTTTAATTTTGGGTTTGTTTTAAGGGTTTGGAAAAGTTTTTAGCTCAGTTTTCAGTCCAATTTACTTAGAACTTAAGAGTTAAGGCAATATTTCCTCAGATACGTTCGATTCTTTTTGCAACATATATTCTGTTTGCCACATCTGTTCTGATACGTACGGGTCCCTTACATATGTTTGGTTAGGTGTGAAATGTATCGGGGTGACCGCCAAAATAGATGGAAATAGGAGAGGCAACTCAAAAAAATATATGCTGTAGAGGAAGTTGTAGGGATACTTGATCTTGATATATGTTGTAGAGGGAGTTGGAAGGATCATTTTCGCTCACGCCTCGGTTTGGTACCTCAATTGATATCAGATGTTTTGGAAGAAATGACAAGAGCTTGCGTCACGTTTCCCTTTTGAAAAAGGTTTTTGTTGAGATTAGTATTACAATTAAACGTTTTTATTTTGTTACACAATTTCATTCCTTCAGACAAATCCAATTTTCAGGTCCCACAAGTTATATTCTGCATGCAAAAGTTTCGAACCGCGCGTTAGAATGCGAAATTTTACTATACAAAATAAAACTTGTAAGACCTAAAATTTAGGTTTGTCAGACAGAATCAATTGTGTAACAAAATAAAAACGTTTAACCGTATTGTAAGCCTTAGACAATTCACTATATTAAAAACCGATCACTAAAAATGTGTGGTCTGGTTATATTGGGTAGTTCCATTGGGAAATGTAACGTAGGGAACTCTCGGATCTCATTAAGTAGTACACACCACGATTTTTATCAGCTTAACATTTTTTCCCATTGAATCGCATATGGATAACAACTTTTTAGAAGATTGTTAGGCTGTCTCTCATTCAGAAAACAGTGATATGAGCGCTTCTACGTTACATTTTGTCCAACTACACCGTGAAACTACCAATTAACTTGCGCAACGTTTTATTTGAATTTTCTTGATTTTCCCAAATTTTGAGGAAAAACTGAAGTTGGCATTGTGTAAGTCTTCCTTTAATATTTAATTTAATTTACGACTGGAAAAAATTTGTAGTATAAAAACGTTTCGAATTTCGTGTGTACATTCGGGGATGGGGTGCTCCAATTTGTACGAATTCGTAAAGGTGGTGGGGGTGTGTCCAAAAATCGAATTTTTTGATTACGTACAATGTGTATGGCCACTATTGGTTTGCATTTAGGAGAATATATATTGGAAACAGTCGTATATACAACGTCTGAGTGAATAGAGTAAAGTTGAGATGAAAGAATACCGACACAGCGAATCAGCAGTTATACGGCTCATTTCGTATTCAAAATTCTGTATAAAACTTCTTTAATTAATATTCAGCACCTTAACTTTTCGAGAAAACTTCAGTACTTTACTTCACCACCATCACCGTGTGTACTATTTACAACAGCATTTACCCTTGCTATAACACAATACCATCTGTTGCATTTCAAGCAGGTTTAATTATTCCGAAATAAAAACGGATTATATTACTTGGACTGTTAAAAAACAAACGAATTCAGTTTGCCCACGATAAAAATAAAAAATTCACACAAACTTTTTCGTAGTTAATACGATTCGAATACAATGTATGAAAACGTTTAATTCGGAAATACGGTAAGAAAAATTGTTTTTCAGAGCTGATGAAACTTCAAATAATCAATTAAAAATAACGTAACCAAATAGATGTTGCAAAAATACTCGTACGTATCTAAACAAATATACTGCCTTAACTTTTTAGTATATTAAATAACGTCGACTCTTTCTTCATTTGATCCATATACGTTTAACCTGAGTCGAAAAGCTCAAGGGTACGGACTACATACGTTCGCAAAGCCATTTTCCAACTCCTGCAGAAAAAGTTGAAAATTCATAGTCTTAACAGAGCATTAGCTCTTTACCCTTTACCCCTTTACCCACAAAAAATTCTTTCACGCTAAGTGATCAAATTAAAAAAGCTGTTTCGACCTCAGTATGCGATGGTGGTCACAGGACAATATATGACTGCCCATCCTAAAAAAAGAAAAAAGAAATTAAATGAAATATCAAACATACCCAAAGACCCGTACGTATCAGAATAGACGTGGCAAAGAGACTCGAACGTATCTAAATATACAAATAAGCAAACAATCCAACGTTTTCTGTTCTTTCATAACTGTAAGATTTCAAAGATCCATAGAAATTACCCAAGGTAATGTCAAAGGCCCTACCGAAGTCCGTCTGAGACCATTCAAACCTAGAAAAGCTTATATCCATGGATTATGCCATTTTCCCCTAAAACCCTGAAACATTTGTTCTCTAAAATTTTATTCTCTACAACTTTGCCTTTAGAAGCAACCTTCTACCTCTCATAATTCGGGAGATTCGGGTCAGTTCTGCCCAATATGGAAGTGTGTCTATACCACGATTGGGCATTCCCCAAACCCTGAAACAAGTGTTTCCTTAAAGGTCATCTCTACAACTTCGCCTTTTGGGAACAACTCTCTTCTCGCCCCATATTCTAAGAGATTGGGTCATCCGTGCCTAATTATGAATACCCATATACCCAGGATGGGCCATATTTCCCCAAAACCCTGAAACACGTGTTCGCTAAAATTTAATTCTCTATAACTTCGCCTTTGGAACCAACTTTCTAACTCTCATAGTTCTGGAGACTTGGTTCATTCTGCCTAGTTATGGAAGTGGCCATATACAAGTATTAGACCATATTTTCCCAAAACCCTGAAACACGTGTTCGCTTAAATTTAATTCTCTATAACTTCGCCTTTGGAACCAACTTTCTAGTTTTGGAGATTCGGGCTATCCTGCCTAATTATGGAAGTAGCCACATACCAGGACTGTACCACATTTCCCCAAAACCCTGAAACACGTGTTCGCTTAAATTTAATTCTCTACATCTTTGCCTTTGACAGTAAATCTCCATATTGCAAAGTTAAGGAAATAAAGACGAAAAACTGTTTTCATATATGGCCAAGAATCTCAATTTCGTCCATTCCATTGGTCCCAGTGCTCAGACCCTTGACCCGATTCCCACAAAAATTTTTGTGACATCAAATGCTTTCATTTGACACCAAAATGAGGAATTTACTGAGATATTTGCAAAAAAGTTTCATTGACCCTTGACATTTTTTTATTGCTGATTCGTCATCTCTAGACGATAATAGATGCATCCCCACCCCACCCTCCCACCTCGATCTACCCCATGTTACAATAAAATTGTTTGTAATAAACGTATAGAACCTTTGTACTTCGTACAGGTTCAATTGCTATTATTTTTTTTCGAGATTTCGACAACGAACAGGTCTTCTTTAGGGAAAAATATTGTAAACTGATTCTTTGAAAGAGTTGGCATCAGTGACTTGTTCTATGCACGTAATATGTCAGTGTTGCCGACGAGGACTCTTTTGAAGCATCAGTTTAGCTTAGGTTTCTGTGTGAGTTCTGAAGTTTTTGGTGTTTTGATTCAGGACCACCGTGTCTCGTATGAATCATGTATCCTAGTATGTGAAATTTGTGTAATAAGTTGGATGCGCTGCCTCTAAATATTCTGAACCATTCAGAATTAGGTATGCTTATTTTTTTAGTTTTCAAGGATTTTCTTTGATTTTCAAGGATTTTCTTTGATTTTCAAGGATTTTTTTCAGTTTTCTAGGACTTTTCAAGGATTTTCTGAAAAATTAAAAGGATTTTTTTTAAGGATTTTCTTATAACTGCAAAAGGATTTTCTATGTTTCTCTGCCCCTCGGTACTAAAAGTCGGCCCACCTCAAAAAAATTGATTTTGCAATGTTGTAGAGAAAATTGAAGGGAACGTTTTTGACAATGGAGGCTCCGAGGCTCTCTTTAGTGGGTCGGACGGGTTTTTCAATATTGCTATTTCGGCTCTAGTTGAAGGATCAATCCTTCTAGTGCACCATTTTCTATGAATATCTTTACGTAACTACTGAGCATTTCGAACGTAGGAACGGAGTTTTCGTGGAATGGCCCATATAATGAACAAAAAAAATTAAATTTAAAAAAAAATTCAAAAATATTTTTTGCCCCTTTGAAAAAGCGCCTCCTATGACGATGGATGCTGTAAAAATTATCAACAACAACTCACTCATTGCTTATAATGCATGTATGTTCGGCAAAATAAATTGATTTTGGTTTGATACATTATGAATTTTATACGTTAAAGATTTGGTTGTTACGAAATTTGCATTGAACTATACCGAAAATATTTTTCGAATGAAATTATTTTATGATTTTTCGTATTTTCAAATTAATTACACCTATTACGAGTATCTCTCTATAATGAAATCTCTCTATAATGAACACGACTCCCTTCAGAATTCATTATAGAGAGAGTTCACTGTACATACATAATAAGTAATTTTACGTGTTTCAGCAATGTAAATGCGATTTTACATTCGCTTCGCTCATGTAAAATACGTATTTACATTGCTTCAACACGTAAAAAACGGTACGTAAGTGCTCCCAAATTTTTATTTTGACGAGTGGGAAGGTTACGACCCGACCCGAAGGAAGCACAGACGTAATGTACTATTAACGTGTACGCACACGGTACGTTGAGTATACGCTGCAGGTTCATTGCTATGTAGATGCAATTTAACATGCTAGGAAGTAATGGAGCGACCTACGTAATGAGCCATTATGGTCCAGTTCATTCAGAATGAATTCTTCTTATTTTTATAAAGAAAAAAAAATGTCTCCGTACCGCGATTTGAACCTAGCACATTCACAGCCTGCGTCTTGTACGCTAACCATTATCCCACGGATTCATGTAACGATCAACGATTAGAAATCAAACACTTAGTTGTAAGGGCATAACAAGGCTACTCGATTCAAAAAGTTCATATGTCGTTGATTTTGTTTAGAACATAAAAAAAATAATAAAATTTTGCCCAAAAGCATTTTGGTGAAACATAATGCCAGTCTGTCGTGCGTGATTATAGGATTCCTGTAAAGTACTTAGTTTCTCAATCGGACTAATATATCCCGAGAAATAGGGCTTTGACAACATGATGTGATCAATTTGTAAGCCGATATCGATTGATAATCTATCTACTTCATTTTTATAAGAGTTTCTATATTAAAATTAATAGACGTTATTTGATGGAATGCACGCAACACAAAAAAAAAATTTAAAAAAAAATTGTCAAAAACTAGGATTTGAACGGGAAATTCTGGAAAAAATGAGATTATAACACCACAGCATTGCTCACTGAGCTATATACACCGTTCATGGCTTGCGTTTGCGTTATTATAACATCGACAAATGAAATAACAAAATGAACGCAGCACATTGTTCTACGATAGTTCATTCGATATTTAGCCTACTCTAAGAACTCAAATAGTGTGCGCTGTATTTCAGGAGTTATTTTTTTTTGTTTTCAAAATGTTTAATGTTTAATTGTTTGTTTCAACGACCGAGTGCTACTACGTGAAAGCATAGTACAAGTGAGGTCATGTAAACAGCCTGTAACACAAGGACGATTACACAATCTCGCCTTCGGCTCGATTTTGCAAATTTCGCCCTTATGTTACCGGCTGTTTACATGACCTCAATCGTAATATACTATAATATAACACGAATTCTTACAACGTGAATCGTATTTAATTAATTCACTTAAGAGACTTTCTGAAGATCCCAAAAAATTCGCCTGACGAAACCCTAAAACTTTTCCAAAGAAACTAACTCTCTAAGTATTCTCATTCCGGAGCTAAAATTCAAAAACCCATAAAGACATAATTTATTCCTAACGAAAATCCAAGATATCGTCACTTTTTCAGATTTCCCAATCCCAAAATCCCAAAAAATTCTACTGATCAAACTTTGTAGTACTCTTTAAGTATTGTCATTCCGAATCTTAAATTCGAAAACCAAAAAAAGCTAATTTATCGCTTAGGAAAATTCAAGATAGCGTCACTTTGACTGCTGGCAGCCATTTTCTCAATATTCCAAAAAAATCTCCTGACCAAACTCTAAAACTTCTCCGAAGGAACCAACTATCTAGCTATTGTCGCTCTGGAGATAAAATTCGAAATATTTAGGTGTTCTGAGAACCAAATAATGGTCCGAACGTTGTTTTTCTTGACCGTGGGAAACTAAATTATGGAAATGTGTTTTTCTCGATTTTCCGGTCCAATAGGAATGAAACTACGTTGTTAAGACGTTTCGCGTCTTATTGATGCATCATCAGTTATTCGAAAATCTGTACAATAAAACTCTATGACAGGTACACAACTTAAAAATTATCAAGAAATAAACTTACACTAAGAATTGAGTTTAACATTAATGTGGACATTGCATAATACCGTCGTTTGGAGAAGACTTATTTACAAAGATTTACAAAAATTTAAACGACGTTTACGTACAACAATAACGACATTGCTAATGAACATAGAACTGAGTTGTCAAATGGATTAAGTGGAGTGCTTACAAAGATGTGCTAGTATCAAGTGGATGGAGTTGGCAATGCGCTAATTAGACTTTTGTACACAGCGCTAATGTTGTCCGTATTTTGCCTGAAGTTCATAGACTGGCTAGTTAGGATGTGTAATGATTCTAATGTTTTTCCTTTTGCATAGCTGTGTTCAACTTCTAAAATCGATATGTTATCAATATCGGGAGCGTGACCAGTGTCATAAAAATGGAGAACTAAAGCTGTTGTTCCATCTAATTCTCCATTTCTATTGTAAGTCCTTATATCATCTTCATGCTCATCCGTTCTCACATTCACTTTGCGTCCGGTTTGACCCGTGTATTTTAAATCACAGATCTCTTTTCTACCATCGCCCATACAAGGAATGCGGTAGATGACGTCATACATCTCCGTCACAGGAGTTTTCTGTTTTAATTTGGTAAAATTGGATCTATTCTTGGAGGGCGGTTTAAATCCTAATTTTAAGTCTTCAATACCTCTGCATAGAATTTTCCCGATGTTTTGGGAGCAGGATTCGTTGAATAGAAGACTTTTGTATCGAGGTGGCTTAGATGTTAGACTCCTTTGGATTGATCCATTATGTTGAGTGTTAATGTTATGATGGATGACATCGTTGGCTAAAGTGGCATTAGTCCGTTGTAATGTATGGAACTTTTTTATGCTTCGAATGATTGAAGACATAGGGTAACCACTAGCCAGCAGCAAGCTTTTGGCTAATTCAGTGTTTTTTCGGTGGAACTTAGTTGAACTAAGTTCTAGCAACCGACGAATCAAATTGTCCATCACATTGATCTTGTGACTCCATGGGTGATTGGAAAAATAATTCAGAATTCTACCCGACGACGTTGGTTTGGCATACCAGTCAAAAGAAATGGAGTGATCTGCCTCGTGGATTAGTAGTACATCAAGAAATGGTAGGACATTTGACTTTTGTTTTGTTTTTATCGAGTACGGACGTTCATTTGAAGTTCTCTTAGGCTTTCTATCTTAATTATTGTGAATATTAAAAGTAACAATTGGAAAAGTGTTTCACTGTTTAAAATAAGGTTCGTGCAACCTTATCATCATATTTTGATTGATAAACACATGGGAGTTATGTGTAAAAACTAATGCGTAATGTTTGTGATAACCGCCGCTATTAATATCTGAATCGATATCTAAAGGAAATATTGGATTGATTTAAAGGAAACAATTTTTGTCATATGATTTATTGTGAATGTGAATGATATGTGGAACGTAAAGACTTAGTTCATTCTAGTAATTCTTAATAGAAACGGAAATTAATAAAAATAAGAAGAATTGAATGGTTAAAATTGATCGATTTTCACATAGAAAGGTAAACATTGGGTTTGTGGTGCCGACTTTTCGACCGAAGCCGTCTTCAATCATATAGCACTGCATTATTTTTGGCGGGAATTTGTATTTGAAAGTTCGGTTAGTGTGATAAGGAGAACGTTCGCGGATGTGATTCCCGCAACGCCGGATTTTGTACTTACATTCAACCGAACAATACGGTTTCCGTCCAAAAAGATGGCAAACAGCCACATGTGTGCAGACATTTGCTTCGCCTCCAGGACGGCTGATAAACTTACTTTGAATTGTTTCCTCTGCGACAAACGTTTCAACGCAAAGTGTTTCGACATTAATTCCCAACCAATTATAAAACTATTGTCATCAGGGAGCAACGCGATATTTATGTGTTCCAAATGCATCGAAAGGACGACAAAGCTGAAACATTCGATTCGGAAATCGGCCGATCAGTCTCGACTCAACATCCCTTCAGCAGAGAATAACCTGAACGTTGGTCACAGCTTGAACAATGGAATGTTAGGAGAAATGATGGCTCTCTTGAATCAAATGAATGTAAAGCTCAATACCATTGACAGTAACAATGAATGCCTGAAGAAATCAACACTCGACCAATTAGAAGCGGACCAAGCCAGAAATAAATCGGAATTTTCTGGGTTAAAAGACACTGTGTGTACTTTACATGCCAAAATAGATCAGCATTTTACGGGGCAGAAGAAAATCGACGATAAAAATCATTCAATGATTTTTGAACAGTTAAATGAACTAAAAAGTAGAAATTTGTATTCCCCTGTAATCGCCAGACCTTCAGCAAGAAGAGACTCTATAGTTGGCTCATCACATCATACCAGAAGCAATGACCCTCTGGAATGGTCTTTCACATTCAATCGTTCTGCATTGCCAACCGAAAACAATGAGCTATACCAGATGTTATCTGGATTTGAACAAAATACGTGGACCTCGTTCGACTATTTGCGACACAAGCTAGATGCCACGGCGGAAGCAGTTTCAAACATTGAATCCATTTGCAACAGAATGTGTGCTAAAGACAAATCTCCTCAATTGGCATCACCGGTCACCGACTCAATTCGGATCGATATGCTACAATCTATTGAGGACAAATGTGAGTCGATTGGTCGTGAAATTTCCGGAATAAGTGATAAATGCGACATCATTACGTCGAACATGTTCAGTTTAGGTTCTAACGAAGCTACAAATCCTTCCGGAAGTGAAAATGATGATCAATTAACACAACAGCTTCGTGACCGGCTTATCGAATTGGTGGAATCTAATCAGGTTTCCGACGATATCATTTACACGGAAAATACGCATCCAGTAATACCTTCCGCTACAAGTTTTATTGAGCCGGAACTCAACGATATGAAGAATCCACTGGCAACTGTCAACGAATCACCGAATACACCATCGGAATTATCTAGTGACGTTGTACCCCAGAAAAATCTACACCTGCTGGGATCGAAGATTCAATCAAAAGCATTCGACAACCACTTCCACTTGTCTCCGTTCGATGTTCATGTGACGCCCGACAACATAATCGATTACATTGTAGTAAATGCCAACGTCACCAAGGATCGAATCAGACTTCTCCGTCTAGTAAGAAATGGTCAAGATATTACTTCATTAAGTTATGTTAATTTCAAGGTCGAAACAAACCCGGACATCGCCAAGCTGATTGTACGACCCGACTTTTGGCCTCGTTATATAACTATCAAGCCTTGGATTAAGCCGAACGCAACTACCTCGGCGTCGCCTTTTTTAGAAAACCGATCGACGTAACCGTAGGTAACTCACCCTCGGTTGAACTAGACACCAATTCACTAGCACCACGTACAATGAATTCGACATGCCGCCCGGTAGAATTGCCGGTACATGTATCGCTATACTACAATAATGTTCGTGGAATGACTGGTAAGAAAGATCAAATCTTCCTTTCTACAACTGCATCGGACTACGACGTAGTCGTCTTTTCGGAAACGTGGCTTAACGGAAAGAAATTTAGCGCTGAGTTCTTCGATGTCCGATTCACAGTTTACCGTAAAGATCGTCAGAGCTCTAACATAGATGCGTCTAAAGGTGGCGGAGTTCTAATTGCAATTGATTCGAAGATGGACAGCACCATTGTCGATATTCCAGAAATGGTACCAATAGAAGCAGTCTGCGTGAAAGTGCACCTTCACTCTTCGAATACGAATCTGTATATCTACGGACTCTACATTCAATACGATTCAACTGAGGAAGTTAATTCAGCTCACGTCGCATCAATTATCAAAACATACTCATTATTAGAACATGGTGATATCTTCGTTGTAACTGGTGATTTCAACATGCCTACCATTAAGTGGATGAAAAATGATGATGGCTTCGACTACCTACCGGTGATTGGCGACTCTACATCAGTACAATCGAATATTGCCAGATTCGTCACATCATCTTTATTAGATATTGGCCTCTTTCAAACGACCGATTTAGAAAACGTTTCCGGCAATGTACTCGATTTAGTATACACGAACATGCCTGAACTCGCCTTGGTTACCAAAGCTGATATGTCGATAATCTCCGAAGATCAACAAGACGAAGCTCACATACCAATGCACTGCATGATTGAATGTGAACCATCGGTCTGTCCGCCAACTCTGCCATCAGAAAGTATCTACTGCTTTAAGAAAGCTTCATTCGACGACATACGTGAGGCTATATCAAACATCGACTATGAAATGCTATTTGCCAATAAGAACGTCGATGACATGGTTGACGCTTTTTACGCATCTACCTACGAAATATTTAATGCACACGTACCGAAAGTTTCACTTCGTATCTCTAATCATCCAGTGTGGTACGACAACAGGCTTATCAACCTCAAAAACAAAATAAACCGTGCATACTGTAAGCTTTTAAACCTTCGTCGTAGGAATGGTGGTGAGGCCGATGAAACTCCATTTCTCGCAGCGAAAAGCGAATTTGAGTCGCACCAAAATGTTCTGTTCAATGGGTTTTTGAGAGATCTAGCCGTCAACTACAAGAAACAGCCGAAGAAATTTTGGAATTATATCAACTCCAAATATAAGAAAACAACCCTACCCGTCACTATGTACTACAACGATGGGCGTGCAACAACCGATACGGAAAAAGCAAATTTATTCTCGAATTTCTTCGCCACGGTCTATAAAAAACATCCGAACGAAGTCAACGACGACATTGCGTTCCAATCTTTCCTCGATTCCAGGAATGATGACGGTTACCTTGATATCGAAATCACGGCCGATATAGTTCGTCAAGTTTTGCTACGAATGGATTTGAGCAAGGGCGTCAGCCCTGATAAAATGGCACCACTATTCCTTCGCAATTGTGCTGATCTACTAAGTCATCCACTTTCAATCATATACTCAAACTCGTTATCCAATCTGACGTATCCAGAAATCTGGAAGCTCGGCCATTTAACTCCAATTCATAAATCTGGTAACAAATCAATGGTAACGAATTACCGAGGCGTCAATGTATCTCCCAACCTCGCCAAAATTCTTGAAATCATTATTTACGCACAATTACGATTCAACATTTACCCACAAATTTCGCCGACTCAACACGGTTTCTTTCCAGGGAGAAGAGTGGAATCTAACTTGCTCGAATTCTCCGTACTGGTTCACGACTCGTTCCAAAGCGGTCTTCAAACAGACTCGTTCTATGCTGACATTCACAAAGCTTTTGACGTAATAGGATACGTGCCCCTACTCTTCAAGCTAGCAGCCGATAAGTATCGCTTGACCAACCGCTTACTCCTTTGGCTCAGATCGTATTACCGAAATCGCAAACAAAGGGTGAAAATAAACTCCAACTTGTCCGTAGAGTTTGACGTGTATTCTGGAGTTGGCCAGGGCTCGATTCTCGGCCCAATGTTTTTCTTGGTATATTTCGATGACTCAGACGTTGAGCCCGCTGCAACAGCAAAGCTGAATTTCGCTGACGACAAGAAAATCTTCCACAACAAAATTTCCACCATCGATGACACTTACACGCTTCAGGAATCTATCGACAATTTCTATTACTGGTGCTGCAATAACGGTTTCGAATTGAACGCGGGCAAATGTAAGATAATGACGATATCTCGCAAAAAACACCCGGTCCTAGCTGATTACCACATAAACGGTCAACCGCTAACGCGAGTTAATATCAACAAGGATCTTGGAGTAACATACAAAAACGATTTTTCATTCAACACGCATTATGAGCTATCATCAAACAAAGCACATTCCATGTTATCAATTATAAAACGCCAATGCTACGGTCGATTCAACGTGGACACCGCAATTATGTTGTACAAGTCAGTCGTGCGATCTCACCTCGAATTCGCCTGTCCAGTTTGGCAGCCTCGACATGATGTCCACGTTCAAACATTGGAAAGTGTTCAAAGACAGTTTGTGCTTTATGCCAATACCGATCGCCACGTCGTGTCGAATGATGGAATTCAGCATTTACGTCCATATATCGACAGATTTCAAGAACTTAATTTACAGTCTTTGTCAAGACGACGAGTGAATGCAACAGTCTTTTTCATTCACGATGTGCTGACCGGAAAAGTGAATTCCCAATTGAGATAGAATCAGCTTGTACAACGGTTCCAGAGCGTTGCGCTGCCCTCAACTGATTCGCTTTACATCCTATCGACATGAATACCTAACGAATTCGCCATTCAATTTTGCATGTCGTCTTTTCAACTTTGCGACCAACCACGTCGACCCATCATTATCATCGCAGGAATTTCGGCAAAAAGTGATGGAACTTGAGGATTCAGTGTTTGGTTCTTTTGCCACTTGTTAACATCGACGTTAACATCATCATCATCAAACTTTATAGACCATTATTACCCTCCGGTGTGAGGTCTTTATGTCACAACCCCAGAATGGTCAACTATCGTCCTCCATGCCCTTCTATCGCCTGCCAAGGAGATGGTTTGTTCGCCCAGAGAAAGTCCCCTAACTTCTAAATCTGATTTAATTGAATCTATAAACCTTCTCCTTGGTCTACCCCTTGGCCTAACACCCGGAACCTGTGCACCCAAGATCCTTTTCGGTAACCTGTTATTACCCATCCTTTGAACGTGCCCAAACCAACGTAGACGACTGGCCCTTGCTTCCTCTTCCACTGACGCAATCCCTAAGTTTTCCCTAATGTCGTCGTTCCTGATATGATCCCACTGCTCCCTCCTATTAACTTTCGCTATATTCCTAAGAACCCTCATATCAGAAACCTCCAGGTCATGCACTAGATATCCGCAATCCACCCAACTCTCACTACCATACAGAACCGTCGGCCGGAATATTGACCTGTGAATAGCTAACTTCGTTTCGCTACTTAATTCCTTCTTGTTGAACACGTGCGACCTCAACTGACTGGCCACCGTGTTTCCCATTTTCCTCCTTTCCACAAATTCCCTAAACAACTTGCCATCCTCTGAAAAAATGGTTCCTAAGTACTTGAATTCAGAAACCTGCTCCAGCTCCTCCCCATTTAAATTGCAAGCTATCTCCTTCCGAGATTTGCCTATATGCATAACCTTAGTTTTCCCTACACTTATCTTCATCCCATACTCTTCACATGCAGCATTCAGGCAGTCAACCCCACCCTGTAACTCCGCGGTACTATCTGCCAACAGAATCAAGTCATCCGCATAGGCCAGAATTTTCATTATTACCTCACCCACCTTGACATTTCCCTGCAAGTTCGCCTGCTTGATGATTTTGTCCATGAAAATTATGAACAGCAGCGGGGAAAGACAACAACCCTGACGAACGCCCTCTTTAACCTCGAAAGACTCGCTAATTTCGCCGTCTATCCTTACCGCTGCCCTGCTTTC
>CM055403.1:83686395-83702594 GCA_029228625.1 Pseudolycoriella hygida | reverse complement strand
ACATGGTTGATGGAATGATTAAGAATAGGTCATCTACGTATTTTACTAATTCTTTAAGTTCGAAATTCAATTTTGCTACGGCTTGGTCCAACACATATTCCATTTCCAAGTCTGCCAGGATGGGGCTCAGCGGTAAGCCCATCGGTAAGCCATCGATCTGTTTATACATGGTGTTGTTGTAGGAAAACTGGTTGCAGTCTCGTGTAACAAAATGCAAAAGCTGCATAAATGATAGTTTTGGTAGAGATGTATGCTGTTGAATTTCATTCCATCTATCGTTGATTATTTTTTCCACCAAATCTAATGGGATATTTGTAAATAATGAGACTTCGTCGAACGACACCAGTTTACAAAATGCGCTCAATTTTAAATTTCGTACTCTATCGATAAATTTGGACGCGCCATGTATAAACAGATCGATGGCTTACCAATGGGCTTACCGCTGAGCCCCATCCTGGCAGACTTGGAAATGGAATATGTGTTGGACCAAGCCGTAGCAAAATTGAATTTCGAACTTAAAGAATTAGTAAAATACGTAGATGACCTATTCTTAATCATTCCATCAACCATGTTGGAGTACACGAGAAGTATCTTTAACTCCATCCACCATAAAATTCAATTCACATTCGAAGAAGAAAAGAACAATGTGAATGAATGAATAATACTTTTATTGTCTACTATTTGCTAGCCGACTAAACATGAATATATCGCGATAATATAAACATAAATAAATTCAAAATGGAGTGAATAATTTAAGATACAAAAAAAATCACAGAGAAAAAAAAGAAAAAATCACAGATAATTACAAAGACAAATAATAAAGCAAAAACAAAACTCATTGAGAGATATCAAGATTCACCAGATTGGTATCGTTAAATTGTCAATATAAATATCACTGAACAGTGTCGTCAATCGAAATTAATAAATATTCAAATTCTTGAAAGTCAAAAAAAAAAAAAAATAACAGAAAATTTAAGTTTGTCAAGGAAACTCCAAACGTCGATGTTAACAAGTGGCAAAAGAACCAAACACTGAATCCTCAAGTTCCATCACTTTCTGCCGAAATTCCTGCGATGATAATGATGGGTCGACGTGGTTGGTCGCAAAGTTGAAAAGACGACATGCAAAATTGAATGGCGAATTCGTTAGGTATTCATGTCGATAGGATGTAAAGCGAATCAGTTGAGGGCAGCGCAACGCTCTGGAACCGTTGTAGAAGCTGATTCTATCTCGCAGCAATTGGGAATTCACTTTTCCGGTCAGCACATCGTGAATGAAAAAGACTGTTGCATTCACTCGTCGTCTTGACAAAGACTGTAAATTAAGTTCTTGAAATCTGTCGATATATGGACGTAAATGCTGAATTCCATCATTCGACACGACGTGGCGATCGGTATTGGCATAAAGCACAAACTGTCTTTGAACACTTTCCAATGTTTGAACGTGGACATCATGTCGAGGCTGCCAAACTGGACAGGCGAATTCGAGGTGAGATCGCACGACTGACTTGTACAACATAATTGCGGTGTCCACGTTGAATCGACCGTAGCATTGGCGTTTTATAAATGATAACATGGAATGTGCTTTGTTTGATGATAGCTCATAATGCGTGTTGAATGAAAAATCGTTTTTGTATGTTACTCCAAGATCCTTGTTGATATTAACTCGCGTTAGCGGTTGACCGTTTATGTGGTAATCAGCTAGGACCGGATGTTTTTTGCGAGATATCGTCATTATCTTACATTTGCCCGCGTTCAATTCGAAACCGTTATTGCAGCACCAGTAATAGAAATTGTCGATAGATTCCTGAAGCGTGTAAGTGTCGTCGATGGTAGAAATTTTGTTGTGTAAGATTTTCTTGTCGTCAGCGAAATTCAGCTTTGCTGTTGCAGCGGGCTCAACGTCTGAGTCATCGAAATATACCAAGAAAAGCATTGGGCCGAGAATCGAGCCCTGGCCAACTCCAGAATACACGTCAAACTCTACGGACAAGTTGGAGTTTATTTTCACCCTTTGTTTGCGATTTCGGTAATACGATCTGAGCCAAAGGAGTAAGCGGTTGGTCAAGCGATACTTATCGGCTGCTAGCTTGAAGAGTAGGAGCACGTATACTATTACGTCAAAAGCTTTGTGAATGTCAGCATAGAACGAGTCTGTTTGAAGACCGCTTTGGAACGAGTCGTGAACCAGTACGGAGAATTCGAGCAAGTTAGATTCCACTCTTCTCCCTGGAAAGAAACCGTGTTGAGTCGGTGAAATTTGTGGGTAAATGTTGAATCGTAATTGTGCGTAAATAATGATTTTAAGAATTTTGGCGAGGTTGGGAGATACATTGACGCCTCGGTAATTCGTTACCATTGATTTGTTACCAGATTTATGAATTGGAGTTAAATGGCCGAGCTTCCAGATTTCTGGATACGTCAGATTGGATAACGAGTTTGAGTATATGATTGAAAGTGGATGACTTAGTAGATCAGCACAATTGCGAAGGAATAGTGGTGCCATTTTATCAGGGCTGACGCCCTTGCTCAAATCCATTCGTAGCAAAACTTGACGAACTATATCGGCCGTGATTTCGATATCAAGGTAACCGTCATCATTCCTGGAACCGAGGAAAGATTGGAACGCAATGTCGTCGTTGACTTCGTTCGGATGTTTTTTATAGACCGTGGCGAAAAATTTCGAGAATAAATTTGCTTTTTCCGTATCGGTTGTTGCACGCTCATCGTTGTAGTACATAGTGACGGGTAGGGTTGTTTTCTTATATTTGGAGTTGATATAATTCCAAAATTTCTTCGGCTGTTTCTTGTAGTTGACGGCTAGATCTCTCAAAAACCCATTGAACAGAACATTTTGGTGCGACTCAAATTCGCTTTTTGCTGCGAGAAATGGAGTTTCATCGGCCTCACCACCATTCCTACGACGAAGGTTTAAAAGCTTACAGTATGCACGGTTTCTTTTGTTTTTGAGGTTGATAAGCCTGTTGTCGTACCACACTGGATGATTAGAGATACGAAGTGAAACTTTCGGTACGTGTGCATTAAATATTTCGTAGGTAGATGCGTAAAAAGCGTCAACCATGTCATCGACGTTCTTATTGGCAAATAGCATTTCATAGTCGATGTTTGATATAGCCTCACGTATGTCGTCGAATGAAGCTTTCTTAAAGCAGTAGATACTTTCTGATGGCAGAGTTGGCGGACAGACCGATGGTTCACATTCAATCATGCAGTGTCTTGTTGATCTTCGGAGATTATCGGCATATCAGCTTTGGTAACCAAGGCGAGTTCAGGCATGTTCGTGTATACTAAATCGAGTACATTGCCGGAAACGTTTTCTAAATCGGTCGTTTGAAAGAGGCCAATATCTAATAAAGATGATGGTGCTGTCCATCTTCGAATCAATTGCAATTAAAACTCCGCCACCTTTAGACGCATCTATGTTAGAACTCTGACGATCTTTACGGTAAACTGTGAATCGGACATCGAAGAACTCAGCGCTAAATTTCTTTCCGTTAAGCCACGTTTCCGAAAAGACGACTACGTCGTAGTCCGATGCAGTTGTAGAAAGGAAGATTTGATCTTTCTTACCAGTCATTCCACGAACATTATTGTAGTATAGCGATACATGTACCGGCAATTCTACCGGGCGGCATGTCGAACTCATTGTACGTGGTGCTAGTGAATTGGTGTCTAGTTCAACCGAGGGTGAGTTACCTACGGTTACGTCGATCGGTTTTCTAAAAAAGGCGACGCCGAGGTAGTTGCGTTCGGCTTAATCCAAGGCTTGATAGTTATATAACAAGGCCAAAAGTCGGGTCGTACAATCAGCTTGGCGATGTCCGAGTTTGTTTCGACCTTGAAATTAACATAACTTAATGAAGTAATATCTTCACCATTTCTTACTAGACGGCGAAGTCTGATTCGATCCTTGGTGACGTTGGCATTTACTACAATGTAATCGATTATGTTGTCGGGCGTCACATGAACATCGAACGGAGACAAGTGGAAGTGGTTGTCGAATGCTTTTGATTGAATCTTCGATCCCAGCAGGTGTAGATTTTTCTGGGGTACAACGTCACTAGATAATTCCGATGGTGTATTCGGTGATTCGTTGACAGTTGCCACTGGATTCTTCATATCGTTGAGTTCCGGCTCAATAAAACTTGTAGCGGAAGGTATTACTGGATGCGTATTTTCCGTGTAAATGATATCGTCGGAAACCTGATTAGATTCCACCAATTCGATAAGCCGGTCACGAAGCTGTTGTGTTAATTGATCATCATTTTCACTTCCGGAAGGATTTGTAGCTTCGTTAGAACCTAAACTGAACATGTTCGACGTAATGATGTCGCATTTATCACTTATTCCGGAAATTTCACGACCAATCGACTCACATTTGTCCTCAATAGATTGTAGCATATCGATCCGAATTGAGTCGGTGACCGGTGATGCCAATTGAGGAGATTTGTCTTTAGCACACATTCTGTTGCAAATGGATTCAATGTTTGAAACTGCTTCCGCCGTGGCATCTAGCTTGTGTCGCAAATAGTCGAACGAGGTTCACGTATTTTGTTCAAATCCAGATAACATCTGGTATAGCTCATTGTTTTCGGTTGGCAATGCAGAACGATTGAATGTGAAAGACCATTCCAGAGGGTCATTGCTTCTGGTATGATGTGATGAGCCAACTATAGAGTCTCTTCTTGCTGAAGGTCTGGCGATTACAGGGGAATACAAATTTCTACTTTTTAGTTCATTTAACTGTTCAAAAATCATTGAATGATTTTTATCGTCGATTTTCTTCTGCCCCGTAAAATGCTGATCTATTTTGGCATGTAAAGTACACACAGTGTCTTTTAACCCAGAAAATTCCGATTTATTTCTGGCTTGGTCCGCTTCTAATTGGTCGAGTGTTGATTTCTTCAGGCATTCATTGTTACTGTCAATGGTATTGAGCTTTACATTCATTTGATTCAAGAGAGCCATCATTTCTCCTAACATTCCATTGTTCAAGCTGTGACCAACGTTCAGGTTATTCTCTGCTGAAGGGATGTTGAGTCGAGACTGATCGGCCGATTTCCGAATCGAATGTTTCAGCTTTGTCGTCCTTTCGATGCATTTGGAACACATAAATATCGCGTTGCTCCCTGATGACAATAGTTTTATAATTGGTTGGGAATTAATGTCGAAACACTTTGCGTTGAAACGTTTGTCGCAGAGGAAACAATTCAAAGTAAGTTTATCAGCCGTCCTGGAGGCGAAGCAAATGTCTGCACACATGTGGCTGTTTGCCATCTTTTTGGACGGAAACCGTATTGTTCGGTTGAATGTAAGTACAAAATCCGGCGTTGCGGGAATCACATCCGCGAACGTTCTCCTTATCACACTAACCGAACTTTCAAATACAAATTCCCGCCAAAAATAATGCAGTGCTATATGATTGAAGACGGCTTCGGTCGAAAAGTCGGCACCACAAACCCAATGTTTACCTTTCTATGTGAAAATCGATCAATTTTAACCATTCAATTCTTCTTATTTTTATTAATTTCCGTTTCTATTAAGAATTACTAGAATGAACTAAGTCTTTACGTTCCACATATCATTCACATTCACAATAAATCATATGACAAAAATTGTTTCCTTTAAATCAATCCAATATTTCCTTTAGATATCGATTCAGATATTAATAGCGGCGGTTATCACAAACATTACGCATTAGTTTTTACACATAACTCCCATGTATTTATCAATCAAAATATGATGATAAGGTTGCACGAACCTTATTTTAAACAGTGAAACACTTTTCCAATTGTTACTTTTAATATTCACAATAATTAAGATAGAAAGCCTAAGAGAACTTCAAATGAACGTCCGTACTCGATAAAAACAAAACAAAAGTCAAATGTCCTACCATTTCTTGATGTACTACTAATCCACGAGGCAGATCACTCCATTTCTTTTGACTGGTATGCCAAACCAACGTCGTCGGGTAGAATTCTGAATTATTTTTCCAATCACCCATGGAGTCACAAGATCAATGTGATGGACAATTTGATTCGTCGGTTGCTAGAACTTAGTTCAACTAAGTTCCACCGAAAAAACACTGAATTAGCCAAAAGCTTGCTGCTGGCTAGTGGTTACCCTATGTCTTCAATCATTCGAAGCATAAAAAAGTTCCATACATTACAACGGACTAATGCCACTTTAGCCAACGATGTCATCCATCATAACATTAACACTCAACATAATGGATCAATCCAAAGGAGTCTAACATCTAAGCCACCTCGATACAAAAGTCTTCTATTCAACGAATCCTGCTCCCAAAACATCGGGAAAATTCTATGCAGAGGTATTGAAGACTTAAAATTAGGATTTAAACCGCCCTCCAAGAATAGATCCAATTTTACCAAATTAAAACAGAAAACTCCTGTGACGGAGATGTATGACGTCATCTACCGCATTCCTTGTATGGGCGATGGTAGAAAAGAGATCTGTGATTTAAAATACACGGGTCAAACCGGACGCAAAGTGAATGTGAGAACGGATGAGCATGAAGATGATATAAGGACTTACAATAGAAATGGAGAATTAGATGGAACAACAGCTTTAGTTCTCCATTTTTATGACACTGGTCACGCTCCCGATATTGATAACATATCGATTTTAGAAGTTGAACACAGCTATGCAAAAGGAAAAACATTAGAATCATTACACATCCTAACTAGCCAGTCTATGAACTTCAGGCAAAATACGGACAACATTAGCGCTGTGTACAAAAGTCTAATTAGCGCATTGCCAACTCCATCCACTTGATACTAGCACATCTTTGTAAGCACTCCACTTAATCCATTTGACAACTCAGTTCTATGTTCATTAGCAATGTCGTTATTGTTGTACGTAAACGTCGTTTAAATTTTTGTAAATCTTTGTAAATAAGTCTTCTCCAAACGACGGTATTATGCAATGTCCACATTAATGTTAAACTCAATTCTTAGTGTAAGTTTATTTCTTGATAATTTTTAAGTTGTGTACCTGTCATAGAGTTTTATTGTACAGATTTTCGAATAACTGATGATGCATCAATAAGATGCGAAACGTCTTAACAACGTAGTTTCATTCCTATTGGACCGGAAAATCGAGAAAAACACATTTCCATAATAAAATTCGAAAACTCCGAGCACTAAGTGACAAACTGTCAAAATCGACCACAGATGTCACGACTTTTCAAGAGTTTTCCCGGAAAAGCGGCATATGAAATTTTTCATTTGGGGCCGAGACTTACGTTCCCTGAAAATTTCATAAAATTTGTATTTGTCTTTGAGAGACTGCACTAACAGCTTTTTATAGCCAATAACAAGTGTTGTCTGGGCCACCGGCTTAACGTGACTTCCGAACCACGTCTCAGAATAATGCGAATGTAGCGACTTATTCAATTGCTCCAAGAATTTTAAGGCGCATGATTGTCTCGCCTAAATGTAGGCTTAGATATTTCGTACACAGATTCATCGTATTCAGTGTATATGTCGTTATGGGCACCAAACACACCAAAACTACCCAACTTTTGAAGCTTGAGTTAACTTTAGGACTGATTGACTGTACTTTCAGTTTTAACATAGCAAAAATTTGACGTTATTGATGCCTGACTTTTGAGAAGAATTTTTCTTACTGAATTCAAAATAATTTTTTAAGTTCCTCTAAAAGGTGTCCATGTAACTTTATTGACTTAGATTTTGAGAAAATTTTGCATGTGAAAACTGAAAGTGTGGAAAAATTATTACGTTGATGGCTCTGGCATTTGTGACGCAATTTCAAAAATTTGATTTTTTTTAAAAAGTTTTTTTGCATCGTCATTTTTTGCGTATTTTCAGCGTAAGCGCCACCTCCACTGATATCATTAATTTTGGAAGTGGACACTGAGGACTGCGTCTCACTTTACCTTTGAAGAAGCCATAGCTTGCGGCGGCTACCCCCACTCATACGTACAGAAATGTTCACAGTCACTTCCACTGCAACCTTAGTTCATAAAACTTTTTTGGCGCGGCGGCATTTCGCGCGGCTGCCATAGCTTGCGGCGGTCACCCCTACTTAGATGTACAGAAATGTCCACAGTAACTTCCTCTACCACCCTAGTTCATAAAAAGTTATTGGCGCGGTGGCATTTCGCGTGGCTGCCACTCGCACTTCATCATTCAAAACTTTGAATGTAAATTCTTATAAAATTCAAATTTTTTTATTAAACGTTGGCTCACACTTTTACCGCAATATTGATCCCGATTCATCACAAAAAAAAAATGATCACATCAACGTCAGATGTGAGATATGGCAACGTGAAATGTGATGAAATGTAAACATTGTTTTGAAATTATTTTTCGTGAGCAATAATTTAGTTTATTTTATTGATGTACTACCAATTACAGTAAATTTTGCAGTGAAGTGATGTGAATTAATTGTTATTAACGTAAGCAATAGTATCAAATGTTTTAGAAAATAGTTGAAAAATACGCAAAATAAAAGTGATTAGGTGGTTGTGTTCATCGCTTTCATAAATCGTGATAGACCAAGTTAGTATGGCTGACAATTTCGAATCTTTCAAAAATCATATCTCGTAAATTAAGCAAAATATTGAAAAATGAAGTTCTACAATGTTGTTCAGTATTTAATAGATGATATCATGCGCAATTTAAAAATTCAAAATAGCGTCTTCCTAAACCGGAAGTGGCCTCTATCTCGTATGCGAGGCATTCAAGAGTCATTCTTTCTTCACTAAAGTTATTTCAGATGCTTCCGCACAATTTAAAAAAAATAACTCAAAATGGCGTCTTTCAAAACCGGAAGTGGCCTCTATCTCGTATGCGAGGCATTCTAGAGTCATTCTTTCTTCACTAAAGTTATTTCAGAAGCTTATGATATTCATTACAAAAGTTATTTCAGATGTTCCCGCCTAATTGAAAAAATGATAATAAAATTCAAAATGATTAATGGAAAATATGATTTCATTGAATGTATTCGAATTAGAACAAGAGTTAAAGTTTAACAAAATTTTAAATTGAAGAAATTTTAGAATTAAGTAAAACTGAATAAATTTTTAAACTGAAAAACGAAACAAGTTGAAAGGCATAAAAGGAAGAATCGATTGTCAACTCTCTTCATAATATGGATCGGCAGGCAAGCTGAGTTGATCTAATTCCTCCGAAATTTCGCTTAAAATTTCGCTCGAGTAATCGTCGGTTTCAGTAAACGAAAGTTCATCGGGCATTTTGAGCAAACGTTGCACTTCCTGAGGAATGGCTTTTCTTATTCTTGAATTCAATCGCTTCTGTTGCCCGTAGTTTGCAATAAATGGATCCGATGAATCTAAAGACCGATTGAAAACATCAGTTATGTTGTTTACCCTGGTGCTTTTCCTGGCATGAAATTGTCGGTTGTGCCTATACAGTTTATTACATGATTCCGCGGCGCTTTCCGCAAGCACGCCAAGAGATAACTTTAGTGAAGAGTCACTAGAATGCCTCGCATACGAGATAGAGGCCACTTCCGGTTTAGGAAGACGCCATTTTGAATTTTTAAATTGCGCATGATATCATCTATTAAATACTGAACAATATTGTAGAACTTCATTTTTCAATATTTTGCTTAATTTACGAGATATGATTTTTGAAAGATTCTTAGGAAAAAGGGCCACAGTGCTGTGTTTTAAAATTGTTTTTCAGAAGTTTTAATGCATTTGCCTACGTTAAACTACATTCATTGTAAAGTGCGTAGTGGACAACAATAAAACAACAAAATTTTGTTTCAACGTTAAAGATTTTCAAAACAATATTTCAGATGAATCTTTTCATTTTTTTTCGCCGCCAGTGAGGGAAAGACTTTCCCATGAAGACACAAAATAAGTAAATATCCTCAATGAAATGTTCATTTCTCGTGGGGGCCAAATGTACGTGTATCACCAACTTTTCGGAGGGGATAGGCAGAAAAATATTTTTAACTAACAATATCAATAAAAAACACTGTTATAACTTGGTTTTTCGAAATTTTTGTGATTACTCTTCGCTTTCTATAAAAATGTTTACCGGTCAAAGTTAGACACTTTTTCGCTCCAACTAAAAAGTGGCATTTTCGCAGAGATATTTTTACAGCGACATTTTAGCTCAGATGTTTTTTTCTTCGTTTTTATCTTTCATTAGCCCCAAAAAAAATCCAGAGTGATCGATTTGTCGCTTTCTATAAAAACTTATGATGGAAAATACCTCATAATCGGTCAGGTGAATTTGCGGTATCCAAACAGTAAAGGAATAAATTGATATTTGATAGCTAGGAAGAAAAAATTGATCGCACGGCCGTTTGTCAAAGTGTGGCGAAATTTTTCGCAGTAATTGAGGATGTGCGGACCGCAAAAGCGGGGGTTCAGGGTGCGGCAGCCGCCTGATATAAAAATAAGCTTAATTCGAGTTCTTTGCTTTTAACGATTACATTTTTAATTTTTTTTTTTTTTTTGCGATCAATTTATTATTTAGCGATAACTGCATTAATTTCATGCCATTATTGTTAACTTTACTAGTTTTGGCTACTTTAAACCAAAAGACCAGAGTTATAGAAAACGATTTTATTCAACAAAACAGTCAGGATCAAATGCTTAATACAAGAAACCAGATCGAGAAAGCAATGCGTCAAAGCATACATAACGTTTGGATTGCACATCTAACAAATAAAATGTTAAAATGTAATTATGCAAATAATTTTTTACCTCACCTTCATTCCCGAAAAACATCATTTGTTCATCCCGGGATTTTCCGGGAATCTTTTCCTGCTTGCGTTCACTAATGCCCCAGATCTCAAACTTCATTCTCCAAATTTGTGACTTGGCATCCGGTTACTTATATGTGTCTCATATACGAACTCGAAATTATTTTTGAATTATATAAAGAGACTTTTTAGGCCGACAACAATATGCATTATAATGTTATTTTTCCATTCCACGCACCTGAAAGCGAATTATATGAAAAAAGCTGTTATTGAATCGAGTGTTAGTATACCAGCGCATCATTTGCTATATTTTGAACTAAACCAACGCAACATCATGAGGACTTTGAAATTGGAACGGATATCTCATTAACATTCTACAGTAACGTCGTTATGTCTTTTGTCCCAATGAATAATTAAAATATGCAACACGAAAAACTCTTTCTTGTTAATCTTAGGATACAACTCATGAAGTATTACTTTTACTATGAACGTACGAAGGTCGCTCAGACATTAAAACATCTCCATAATAATTAGAAGAGATCAACATTTCGGCATCTAGTACCAATCTTCTGTCAAGTCATGCACCTTGATATGCTGATGGTCGTGATGGACAAAGCGCTATTTGTCTCGGTTAAGGAGTCGTTATATTGAGCACGATGCGATTCACATCGCGTAAGGTTTGTGTGAAAGCTCAACTTAACAAAAACAATTTTTGTTCTGTTAAGTTGAACTTTCACACAAACCTTACGGGATGCGATTCGCGTGGTTGTTGGTCGAGCTATTGACGCTTAAATACTTTTGTGTCTTCTGTACATAACTCAAGTAAATCTTTTCTTATTTTCATAAATCTTTCTTTAATCGATAGGTTTTGAAAGCCCAACAATTTAGGGAAGAAAATTTGTGAGATTCGTGCCCTAGGACTTAGCTAGGGCCTTAAAAATGAGGCGATACTAGAAAAAAGTGATCAATTTTTAGTGTTTCAGAATTTTGTGTTAAGTTATGGTAGATTGAGCATCGGTTTCTTTGGCAAAGTCTTAGAGTTTCCTGAGTAAAAGAGGCAGTTGGAAGAGTGATAAGTTTTTATTGTTTTGGAAAAATTTCTGGTTCTACGAGATGTAAAGTAAAGACTTGATTCAGGGTTTTGGGTCGCCTCAGATCTGGAATTATCAAAAGTTGGAAAAGTGGTTCTTTTGATGGGTTTTTCAATATTGTCATTTCGGCAATTTCCAATACAGATGTATACATATTCACAACAGAAACCCTTTTAAAAAGGAAATGTGACGCAAGTCCTTGTGTTTCTTCCAAAACAACTGATATCAATTTGGGTGACTCTTAAGTAGAGGTGTGCGCCGGTCGAAAAATTTCGGCGGCGGCGATTGTACTTTTCGAAATTTCTCGGCGGCGGCGTAAATCGGCGCACGAAAAATTTGTTTTCGGCGGCGGCGGCGGCGGACATTTTTTAGTGTTTTTCGACTGGCGGCGGCGTAATTAAAAAAAATGATTTGAAAAGACTCGAATGTAATTTAAAACACTACTATATTTAACATCGAAATACATAAAAAAGAACATTGACTTCTTAGATATTGCATACAGCAACTTAATTGGAAATCAAATTCAACAATGGCTTTATTTGACTTAAATCTTAACCCGCCACACCCGCCATATGGAAGTCGGCGCCCCTGATCTTTACTGTTAACTATCAACGCATTTTCAATTTCAGCCCTAAAGACTAGTGTGGACGAAATTGTTGGCTTTCTATCAAAACAGAAAATCTCAACAGCAGAGCGAAATACTTTCAGAAAATGAATCAAATTTTGGATCAACTCCCATTCAATTTCACTTATGTTGTGCGTTGAGCTCAACCGATACAACGTTACAGTCAGTCGTTGTGTGCCAAGACTTTCCAACATTATTAGAACGCTGTGCCATCTGGTAGGTGTATGACCTTTCAACGTTTGGTATCGCTTCTTAGCAACACTACTGCGCGGATCATCTGCTTCGTTGACCAAGGATATGACATTTAAAGGAAAGTTTTCGGCAGTGAGAAACTTTCCTCGTCACAACCATCGATACCAATATTGTTTGTTAGCGCTTGAAAGAAGTCATCACCCAACTTCTCAACTCTTTTGAGAAATTCATATACCACTACCCCAGATAACGCAGACCACACTTTTTAATGTGGTGGCCCACTGAATGTACATTAAATGTGTAAAATTCATTGTTGTCGAGAATTTGTACATAAGACATACAAAAAATGTGCCTGTGAACTGGTACATTTTCCTGTGTAAATAAAAAGCACATTTTTTGAGCCATTATTATTGCTCCAGATCAGAAGTACATTACTCGTGCATTTTTTGTGCTTGAAAAAATGTACGCAATTACCATCAAACCTAAAGTACAGAAAATGTGCTTATAATGTGCCATTAAAGCTCAAAATTATTGTACCAGATTTCTCCTACATTTTATGTGCTTGAAAAGATGTTTTACTCCCTTTATTCAAAAATGTATATTTTTAGTTATAAAAATGTCCGTGAATAGTTATTTATGCAACTAGTTGCGAAATGGAGTTGTTTTTGTCACTAGATGTGAAGTTATCAAACGAGCGAAGTGAGTTGGATAACCACATCTTGTGACAAAAACAACCAATTTCGCAACGTGTTTCATACAAGACTTTATGCAACAACTTGTGAAACGTGAACTTTGTCACTATCACTAGTGGTAAAAAGTGAAACCAGTTATAAAAAGATCTCTCTAACGTCACCGAAACGATACATGAAAAAGTTCACTTTTTACAACGACGTTGCATAAATTAAATTAGCAAAACTTTGGACAATTCAGCAAAAGTAATTTTAACAGCAACACTAAGCGCGATCAATGTCATCGAGGAATTGATTTACTGTTTTGCACAAAATCATTTTCCTGGGGCAGACAGGGGCTATTTTAGTTAAATTTCTTTAAATAATTCGATTAAAATAGACTCTGGGAGGTGAAAAGTGTGAGTTATATTTTTTATGCGTTGAAAAATTGCGAAGAAAATTTCTTAAAATTTTAACTTTCTAAAGCTTCAAGCTTAAAGAGCATTTGAGTTAGTAAAAGTTTGCAAAAGAAAAACGAAAAATTTTTCAGTTAATTTTGCGAATATATGCAAATTGCAAGAATTTTGAAAGACCAGTACATAACTTTCAACCAGAATTCCATTTCGACCTAGCTAAGCCAAAAATAAACGAAAATGTAGCGAACTTGCAATTAATATATTATTTTGCGAAGCTGAAAATGTTTATGAAATTAAAAAAAAGAAAATTTCTTATATGCATCTTTATGTGTACATTTTTTGCACACTTTTTGTTCCGCACTCATTTTCCTAGAATTTTCCAATTTTCATGCGCTTTTCCGATGTCTCATCAGCACTGGGATCGCCCTTGAACCTTGGAACTCCAAACTTTGAGTCGAGCGCGTTACCAATTCCTCAATTTTGTCCAATATATTGTGCATTAAATTTAATATATATTAAATTAAAATTATTCAAGCACATTAAATGTACATTTAATGTTCTCTAATTGTTGATGTAATTTTTTTATTTGTTGTTTTCAATCTAAGTTTTTATCAAGTTAAATGCACATTTGATGTGCTTGAATGATTCTATATTATATATTCAGTAGAATGCACCAATAAATAAGACGAAATGAAGGAATTGGTAACGCGCTCGACTCAAAGTTCAGAGTTCCATTGTTCAAATCCTGCAAAACGCAAAAATTTTTATACAAAAAAAAATTAGGTTGTGATTGAACATGAACTATTTCGGCGACTCCAGTGCTGATGAGACATCGAAAGTTCTCATGAAAATTGGAAAATTTGAGGAAAATGAGTGCAGAACAAAAAGTGTACAAAAAATGTACCCATAAAGATGCACATATAATGTACATTAAATGTACATGTAATCCACGTTTCAACACAATGTAACGGTCATGGTACTTTTTAATACACATTGGATGTGCTGCAACTGAAGCACATAAGATGGGATCAGCACATTTCTGATGGCACTTTATGTACATTTCTGGGGGTATATTGTTATCTGGGTACGTTGTCCTATTTAAAGAAAAAAAAGATTTACATTGCTAGATATCACCAGGGAGTTGCGGGAATGGTTAATTATTTTCATTTTAGCTATCGCAGTTATGCATTGTACACTCTTGTCGACTTTATTAATTTAAACCTTAAAGTTCTAAAATAAACAGTTAAATAAAATTTAGAAATATATAAATCGCTAGGGAGGTTTCCGAACAAATTAACCGATTTTTGAGTTTTACATTAATTTTTCCCATTAGCTCGGCTGTGAGTGGCTGCGGCGGGATCAATTTTTCTTTTGAAACCAATTTAAATTGGTAGCACGACTAAGTAAAGCCATGAAACATTTGTTTCAAATGTGAAACCTCCCTCACTATTATAGCACATACCCTCCTACAAGGGGGTACAAGAATTTGTGACAGATTGTAACGGGCTTTAGGGGAGGGGGAGGGGGGAGGGGGGGTTTGTAGAAATGTTACGTAACAAACACTTTTGCAACCAAAAACTTATGTTTTTAATTAAATTTGTTCAAAATCGCATACGAGAAACTTTTTTTGATCATTGTGATCATCTGTGCTTTTCACTTGGTGACGCAATGCTATTGTTCTTGTTATCTTTCTCTAGTTTTGACAAATCATAAGATACCACGTTGAACGTCATAACATTTGCTTGTTTTTGTTAAAAAATAAATTCCTCAGTTTCGAGGGGGTTTCGAGTGATTGCTACAGTGTGTGACCCACGGCAGGGGGGGGGGGGGGCGTAAAAAGGTTAGGGGGGGGGGGTAAGTGGCCAAAAATGTGTTACGTAATTTAGGGACAGCCCCTTTACTGAAAAAATTGCAGCGCTTTTTTTAAAACAAAATTACGTTGTGTTGAAAAAAATGCGTCACAAATGCCGGGCCCAACGACGAAATAATTTTTCCGCACTTTCAGTTTTTGAACTGCAAACATTTGTTTTTTGTTTCCTATTGCGTAGGTTGTTTAAGATAAATTTAAATTTTTGCGTGTAAAAACTGAAAGTGTTGAACAATTATTCCGCTGGTGGGTCCGGCATTTGTGACGCATTTTTTTTAACACAAAGTAATTTTGTTTTAAAAAAAGCGCTGCAATTTTTTCAGGAAATCAACTTTGAACACAAGATTCGATTCAAACCAACTTCTGTGTATTATCAGCGATAGCGTCACCTCAAGCGATATCATTAGTTTTGGAAGCGGACTTTCGGACTGCGTCACACTTTACCTTTCAAGAGGTTTTTGTTGTGATATCAGTCGTTTTGGAAGTTTTCAGTTGTTGAAAAAATTTCTATTTTTTGAAAACAAACTTCTCAGGTTTTCTTAGAAAAAAATTTTCTCCGAAAAAAAATTGTCTTCGAAAAAATTTTCTCCGAAAA
>CM055403.1:83647902-83664537 GCA_029228625.1 Pseudolycoriella hygida | reverse complement strand
ATCCGTAGAGATTTGAAAAGTGTCGAGTGACTTTTCATAGTTGGGTTTACTCAACAACAAATTCTCTGAATTAATTACGAGTTTGTGTGCTCCCTCACATAGCGGGAAACTGTTCTCCGTAACGACCGCCCATGATTTAACCGATTTACTATCATTAGATAGAACGGTAAATCGATATGTGTGCAACAGTTTAAATCGAACTAAACCCTCACATTACATAGTTACAATATGTTGGCATCTGACGCTACAAGATCGCATAGGCTTTGATGAACGTAATAAGCTCTTGAGTTAACTTTGGAGACAATACACTCAGGGTTAGAGTAAGAAATGTTTCATATAAAAAAAAAAAACTTCAACAGATGGCAGTTGTAGCCATTTCCGTTACAATTCGTTAGTCCAAAAATACCTCTAACTGAGACAAATAGATACGTCAGCACTTTGTCCATCACGTCCATCAGCATATCAAGGTGCATGACTTGACTGAAGATTGGCACTAGATGCCGAAATGTTGATCTCTTCTAATTATCTGCATAACGCAACTGTTCTAGATGTGTTAATGTCTGAGCGTCATGTCAATGACAAAATAATTCAAATAAGAGCTTACACGTTCATAGTAAAAGTAATACGTAATGAGTTGTATCCTATGATTGATTCCAAGTTTGCGGGCTTTAATCCGTAGAGATTTGAAAAGTGTCGATTGACTTTTCATAGTTGGGTTTACTCAACAACAAATTCTCTGAATCAAATATCTTCGATACGGCTGGTAGGATTGTCAAGCCACGAACATTTTCGATGTCGTTGTCACCTGATTTGTGTATGAGCTTTAACCGACCTTTTAGCAATTCGTCAGGAAAAACAGACACACGAACCGCAACATTTATGCAAAGTGCAATAATCGGAGCTATCACAACTGATGTCGCTTTAAGAAGACTTACCAGTACGTAATCAATTCCCGTAGATTGCTTGTTTGGAACCTTGTCGGTGGCTCTAACAACATCGTTTGACTTCCTTGAAGTTCCAATCATTTGTGGCACGTTCCGGATAAAGATTGGCAATACCATGGATCGATACGATTGTAGAAGCTAATTGTTCACCGGCTGAGCAGAAGTGATTGTTAATTGTGTGACAGGAATCTGCAGAGGCGTCAGTGATACTTCCATTGATTGTGATGGATTTGTCTTGATTTTGGCGATGTTGGTTTCTTTATATAATTTCCAGGTATTTCGAGTGTCTCCAGCTGCTGCAGAAATTCGGTTAGCGTTATAAGCTGTACGTAGTTTTTCATTCATCGATGCCACGAACAGTTGCTTTTCCTTGTATATTGCACTATCGTCCATTTCTCGAATACAGTAAGTGCAGGCTGTATAGACGGTTACGCTCACGAACTGCAACAATCAGAGCTCGATTCACATGAGATTTTTTGATCCTATAATTTGAACTGAAAACAAGCTTTCTCGTGTAATCGCTAACAATTTTCTCCAGAGCAACATTAAGCTCGTTACCATTTGTGATATGATTCCAGGATTACTGTAAAGTACTTTGTTGTGCAAGAAAGCTAGTATTTTCAAAGAGAAACGTGTTTGGAAAAATTATTTTAACTGAAATTTTATTCATCACAAAGAAACATGGACGAGATCGTTTTCTTCTGAAACAAACAAAAAAATAATTAATTTTCGACTCACACACGAGTCACACAAAGTGCCACTACATAGACAATGATTCCAGGATTACTCTAAAGTAATTCTTTTGATAACCAGGTAAATATTTCTCGAAATACTTACATAAGAGTTGCGGAAAATGAATTGAGAGAATTTAATATGACAGATATTTACAATGCGTTATAATTCTACATACAATGCGTTACAGTTTCATATCAATCTAATCTATCCAGTGCGTTGTATTTCTATATTTTCGAAATTTGTTTCCGCGAGAAAAAGACACCATAATTCTACGACATGACTCTTAAAATTAGAATATTATTTTTATTTCATTAATTTCAATAAAAAAAATTGTCCTTAACAACTAGATTATATGCGGTACAGCCGTCTAAAATACGAAAATTGTAATTGTAATTGCTCTTCCCTAAACATAACTATTGTAACAGACGTAAGTGATAGGAAGTCTGGATTCACAGCAATTTTTTTTGGCTTCGCTCGCCACGTTACCGATTTTTTTTTTGGCGGCTGACAGCTGCGCCTTCTGTGCACCTAAAACAAAAATTTCAGAAAATGGTAGAAATAAAACAGTACGTTTTAGAGGTACGCTGTAGAACAATTTTTTGTTCAGTATAATGTTCTTTTTCAGTTAAAAATGCGTTTCATACCCACTTTTTTTCAATTAAATAAAATAAAAAGTACATCGCATCGGTGAAATCAAATTAATGGAGTTTTATTGAATTTTATAATAAATAAAATAGTAATTATTTAACGATAACTTCACTTTTTTTCGCTGAAAGGTAGTCGAAAAATCTTTTTTGGAATTGAATTTGGGCGCTGTCGACTCAAGGGCCAATGAGTTAGGTCCGTTTAAGTGGTTTTTGGTCTTTTGTACATAACTCGAGTAAATCTTCTCCGATTTTCATAATTTTTTTTGTTTGGCATGCCTCACAACTTATGGAAGAAACGTTTTTGATTTTGAGATTTTAAACTCAGCCAGGGCCCTAAAACTGAGTCTCTACTTGTTTTTTGTTTTTTGTACATAAATCGGAAAAATCTGATCCGATTTTCAAAATCTGTTTTTTCCTGAAAGATAATCGGAACATTGACTAAGGGATTGAATTTGGGCAAAATCGGTTGAAAACTTTTGAAGTTACGGTCGAAAAAGTGGTGAAAAACGTGGTCACGAAAATTAAATTAGTGAAAATCTGGGTGTGGGCCCAAACGACGATACGCGACCCTACACGACATTTGTTTTTTTTTTCGTGAATATTCTTTTGATAATGATGTTTGTAGTGTTGTAGAGAAAAAAGAGGCGAACTCTGCTAAGTGCTCTAGGTTGATTCTAAATTATGGGCCTATTTTAAGGTCTTTGAAAGATTTTTTGCGCCGTTGCTTCGGACGGGTTTTTTAATATTGCCCTTTCGACAATTTCCAATCCAATTTAATGAGGACGTAATTAAGCTTTTTATTCATTAAATGATGGGAGATGGCTTATTTACCCGTAATTTCAGTTCAAAGAACTATTTTGGCTATTTGATTTAATTTTATAAAAGAAAAATTGTGGTTTAGGGATTTGTTGTAACAGTGTAATCGCACATGATCGCACCTTGTCAGTTTATTGTCTGGAGAAATGTATGAAATTTATCGAATTGGGTTGGTACCAATGGTCATGCTGTAAGTGAATATTCGCGCGAAATATTTGAATGCATAAAGCTGAAATTGAATTTAGAAACAAAATATACATTTTCAAGATGTGTCGTAGAATTTAAATTACTCATTTTATCGAAATAAAATGAAAACTACCGAAATATTTTCATGCTCTAGGTTAATTGCACATACTTAAGAGTTAAGGCAATATTTACATAAATACGTTCGAGTCTTTTCGTAACATCAACTCTGTTTGCCGCATCTATTCTGATACGTACGGGTCCCTTCATATGTTTTTTATCTTCTGTTTTGTAAACATCATAAGTTACAAGTAAGATAAGATGACAGTTCAATCTACCTCATACTCATCCTCTTTCCTAAAAATTTGTGCATGAGTAAAATATTCTCACACACTTACAGTCAGCAACATTAAATGAATACAAAACACTGTTCAAGGGCCACTTGGGGAGCGTATAACTCATGTCTTCATTGCTATTGTCTTATGCCTCTTTGTTCCAAAAATGATTCCACTTTATCCGTTCGTCAAACCTTACCTATGGGAAAATTCACTTAAAAATTTTCTTTTCAACCACTTTTTCATTGAGAAGTATTAGGCAAAATACAATGAATGAATGACGTTCAAAATGAGCGCTGAACAACAGGATTGTTCTTCATATTTCACATTTGCCACACAAAACATGTTGGTGGCAACTTTTACCTACCTGTTGGAAGTCTAATGTTTACTCAATGTCATTTCAAGTCATTTTAAGCTTGCGGATAATACAGAAAATGCCCTCACGTACATGTAAACGCTCAAGATCTTTTATCTTTTCTGTTATTTTTCTCTTGTTGTGTTTTTGTTTGTCTGTTTGTTTTAGTTTCGTTCAATGGTTTTCTGTAGGGATGAACAAATATAAGACAGAAATTGTCTTTTGGAATTCATATACGTCGGAAAGCTTAGTGTAGTACTTGGGGTTGGAACTGAAATGGTGATATAGAAAAGGGAATAAGGATTTAAATCATTTTAATTGCTACGAAGAAATTCCGTATAACCACCGCTGAAAAAATATATAAATGTTTTATTATATTTCACTTTGAGATAAATGCATATTGTGGTGACTTGTAATTAAACTGTTGGTCAAACTACTCGCATGCAACGCAGCGTTCACCCATGGCTAACTATTCTAACTGATAAATGGTTTTCAATTGAAACTCAATTATCTTTATGTAAAATTATTCACAACAGTAAAGGATTTATTGCGCCTCTTAAATGTTAACCCAATATTAGCCCATCTAATATAGTGGAGTGTGAATGATTACAGCTTTGATCTTTTATATTTGTAGTTTTTTTTCGATTGTTCGAATAATGGAATTTTGAGAAATATGTGAATATTGTGTGAACCTATAAAAGTAAATGGAAGTAATTGTATTTAGCCAAACAAAATTTAACTAATAAATGAAGAAGTAATTAAAACTTCACATCACAGGCTACACATTAACTGAAAAATCTTTCAAAATAAAGAATTTTTGCAAACAAATTCCACATTTGTTATTACTGATGTCCCATATGCTTTGAGGACTAAAAAGTTATGGAGATAATATGTTCAAGTGCGAGCATCTATGCTCATTTTGAATTGAATTTAAATAAATGAATGAATGAATGAGATGTGATGCATTTATTGGACATGAAAGTTGTAAATTGCGTCTAAAATTCTTCGTAGACTTTTATGTATTTATTAATTTATTATAACTCCAACCCAGACATGTGCGCCACACAGTAGGCGAATCCGTTATATTCATGTTCAAAAATCTATATCTCGTGAAATATTCACAATTTAAATGTAGGAATTCTTAAAACGTGATTTGAGAATGTTCAAAAATGTCGGGAAAAATATTTGTGCATGTAGGCCGCAGATTAATAGTCGTATAGTTGTTAGACAAAGTGACAGATTTGATTTCTCCCCATACATAACCTCAAAAAAATATATTTTCCATATTTTCGTCAGAATCTTGTCGAAATCAGTTGTAAACGTTAAAGTAATTCATAATAAGTCGAAACGAGCCTAGTCCGACGAAAAAGGGATGAATTTCCCAGTGGTTTTGAAGCGAATTGTTGTTCAGCGCTCTGAGACCCAAAGACAGTCAGTATCAAAATCAAAGAACCAACCAAGAAATTCATCTTTTTTCGTCGGACTAGGGTCGTTTCGACTTATTATGAATTACTTTAACGTTTGCAACTGATTTCGACAAGTTTCTGACGAAAATATGGAAAATATATTTTTTTGAGGTTATGTATGGGGAGAAATCAAACCTGTCACTTTGTCTAACAACCATACGACCATTAATCTGCGGCCTACATGCACAAATATTTTTCCCGACATTTTTGAACATTCTTAAATCACGTTTTAAGAATTCTTAGATTTAAATTGTGAATATTTCACGAGATATAGATTTTTGAACATGAATATAACGGATAAGCCTACTGTGCGCCGCCGAAAATCAGCCGCCGCCGACACGTTTTGACCCAGCCGAGACGCCAATACTTTATAGCCGGCTAAAAACGGCTAGAAGAAAAAAAAGCGTTAGTTCCGCAAATTCAGAAAACAACATCAAAAAATAGAAAAAATTTTTAATCGTAATTCATCCCAACCCTTGAAATTAGGTTCAAAAGAGTTTCATTTTGGCAAATTTTGTAAGTTTTGTTTGTTTGTTTTGAGATCTCACTTTTTACGGCCAATTACAAGTTCAGTCTGGACCACCGGCTTAAGATGGCTTCCGAGCCACCCCAAGAAGTATGCAATACTATCGGAGTAAAGCAGAATTTGTCTGACACGGGAATCGAACCCGGATCATTTTGATGAAAGGTTAGTGCGTAACCGCAGAGCCGTCCCGTCCTATTGATCTCAAGAAAAGGGTTTCTCAGAATTGGTTCATGGGACTTGTGATGACGATCCTCAGATTGAGTATTTGTCGAGCTAGTCTTCGTATTTAGTTATTACTTAGTAGAATTTCATCAATTTTGATGATTTTGTTTGAAGGGATATGAAAACCGTAAAACCCTTGTAGTGTTCTTGGGATGCTAACAAAATGGCCACCTGCCGCCATATTGGATTTTGTAACACATAATATATTTCGGTAAAAATTTTAGGTAGTTTCTTTAAAAAGCGAAATTATTGGATGTCTTTTATTTTTAATGTTGGCAAAATGTCTTTTCTAATTTTCCGAATTCTCCAAAATTTTACAATTTTACAAAATTAAAAAAAAGGGATTACTGAGCAATTCTAACCTCGTTCGGGTTTTCTCAACTGTATTTTGAACAGTTTTCACAACATGGATAAAACTCAGAGGCGCCGACTTTGAATTTGATTGTTGGATGCAATCCCAGCAAAATATGAAAACGCGAGCGAAGCGAGTGAAAAAAAATGACGACGTCCTGAGTCGAATAAAATCAACCTTCAAGAAAGTCGTGAGTCACTTTTACAAACTTAGGTTAACTTATTGTGATTCTGTTAGGTGCAATGCATTCAACGAACCCCACAAGTTGGCGCAGCGCACTGGGTAGGTATTCCATATTACTTCATGGTATTGGAGTTTTATATTTTTATTCGATACATAGATAAATATCTGCCTGTGCGATTTTTTCTAAATTTTGTTGAAAAAGCGGACAGTCTGGTGCACTTTTCCCATGCCGATGTATTTTACTTTAGGCTCTGTGAAAGTATACGAACATCGCAAATGAAATTGTTCTCGCTCAGACTCGTTAGAATATGACAACAATAAAGCAAAAGGCAAAAGACTACATTCGGGTCGAAACAAATAGAAACTTTTTTCGACATTTAATTTTTTTCTTAGAATTCAAACAATTAAATTGCAAGAAACAAATTGAAGTTTGAAAAAAGTTTCTATTTGTTTGACCCAATTGTACAGTCACATATTCTCAAATTTATATTAAGGCTCAGAATGAAAGCGGGGAGCGCCACAGGCGATATTTTTTCGAACTGATATTAAGGGAAACATAAAAAGAAATCACGAACGGAATTTAAAGTACTCCGTCATGATCCCGTTGGCAGCGGTGCACCCAACGAAATCGTTTGTTGGCAGCACTCGCTGCCATCGATGTATAGAAGTCGTTGCTACTGCAGGAGAATTTTTTACAATCATAAGAAAATTGAAAAAAGAAAGCTGTCATAGCAGCGTCATCTTGGATTTTCGTTTATGCATTTACGGTTTTCGAATTTTAGCTCCGGAATGACACTACTTAGAGAGATGGTTTCTTCTGTAAAGTTAAGTAAGAAATGGCTGCCAACTGTCAAAGTGACACCATCTTGGATTTTTTGCTAAATTCTGAATAAGAATACCTAGATAGTTGGTTTCTTCAGGAAAGTTATATAAATCACTGAGAAGAATTGGTGACACGAAGTGTTCCGAAGGCTAAATCATTTATTTAATTTCCGGACAACAAGGAAGACCTTATACAAATGTCCTACGCAACACATAACAATATTCTTACACTAAAAAAAGGTAACAGATGACTAGTACAACTATATAAAATTAGAACCTCACTAATACGATGCTAACTTACGATACAAAAGAAAAATTTCAGAAGAAAGCAATTTCTATGACTTCAGAAAAAAAAAAAAAAAAGATTGTGGAATGTGTGGTGGTAGTTGACAACATTAGAACTGAAAACATTAGGACAAGACAAGACGCCAATGCTTGTATATCCCTACAAGTCGATAAGGTAGTAGTACCTGGCTTCTACAACCCAGAGCTCACAAATGTTGTCGGCAAACATGTTCCAAACATCTGCTTTTGAATGCCTTGTATGTAGCAGACATCTTCACCGTGTTCGGCAGTAAGTTGAATTTCGACACAGTACTCACAAAGAATGACTTGTTGTATTGACTCGTCTTATGACAAGGAATTATCAGTTGATTTGAGCGTAACGATGGTCGAATGCAGCTGATCAAATACTCAGGTGCCTCCTGTGAAGGTGAAATCCAGTAGTAGCAAAATTGTAAGATAGTTTCTTTCGAACGCCTTCCGGATGTGGTCAGATAACTTCAAAAGTACGGTCTCGGTGCTATGTTTTGGTCGATATGCAGACTGGTAACTGTCAATGTACTTGAACCGTGTCAGATAGTGAACTATTTGCTCCTTCGCTACAATCTCTACAGCTTTGGACAGGCATGGTAGGATACTGAGCGGTCTGAAATCGTCCAGCCCACGAGTTCTCGTCTTTTTGTGGTTCGATATTATTTTAGCTAGTTTCCAGCACCTCGGTATATTCGATGACGTTAGGCAGAAATTTATAATGTGTGTTAACACTGGAAGAATAAACGGCAAGGATATCTTCACAAACGTAATAGATATGCCATCCAATCCGATTGCTTTCGATTTGATTGAACTTATAGCTTTGAACACCTCAAGGCTCGTGGTATTCCTAAATGCAAAGACACCATCGTTCACTATCCTATCATTACGTGCGCATGTCACATGTACATAAGAGGAGTTCTTGGTTAGATGCCGATTATATTCGTCAGCTGTAAAACATGGAGTCACTTTAGTTGATGCAACCGCTCCAATGTTACGTAGGTTGCGCCACACAACTTTTGAACCTAGTCTGATGCTCAGTTTCTCATTCAAGTAGGCCGCTTTGGCTTGTTTAATCATATTCGTGGCCAGATTACGCTGTTGCTTATATTGTTGTCTAGAAACAAGACCATTCTTGAAAGCAGAGAATGCCAGATCTCGCTCGATAATGGCTCTCTTTATATCATCGCTAAACCAAGGCTTGATCGATGCAAGACTAATTTTCTTTTTGATGGGTAGGAGGGGGCATGTCGATCCTGAAGCACCTGAAGGACTGAGTTAAAATATTCAATTTTGCCGTTTACATCTGCAGAGGAGTACACAGCTCGCCAAGCCTCCGCATCAAGGTCGGAACACAGTGCATCCATGTTAATTCGATTATAGTTTCGGACAAACTTGATTTTTTGAGCAGCTAACTTCTTATTACATTTGTAGGACCCGACAATTATGTCATGCTTTGACATCCCATGCCCTAACTGGTTGAACATAGTTACTTTTTCCGGTCTATTTGTAAGGAAAAGATCAATCAGCGAGGGTCTGCCAACTTCCGGAAAATGAGTGGGAGTAGTTCCAATAGATTTGAGACCAACCGCACCTAGGATATCAGAAAATTGACACTTGGTACATGAGTTACGCACACAGTAGAAGCATGGTTGTGCATTCAATTTATCGTGCTGATTTTCATTAAAGTCACCCAAAATAATAATATCCTCATATGTTGCCGACAATTCCAATACGACATCTTCGAAAATATCTAGCTCTTTAACTTTCGGGGCTTTGTAGTAGGCACCCAAGAGAATCTTTGAATCCGGAAAAATGAACTCAACAAACAGGTACTCCGTTGATATTCCTTTCGATGCAGACAGTATTTTATACGTTAGACCTTTACGCATGTAAATCACTACTCCACCACTCTGTTTCGCATATCTATCATTCCTCAGTACTTCATAATCTTCCAGTTTCACAGAGGCATTGGACCTATAGCTTTTAAACCAAGTTTCAGAAGCTACAATAGCGTCCAGTTTCACTCCATCAAACAAATATCTGAACTCGTCGATCTTTGGGCCTATGGCACCAGCATTGACATTGCAAACATTAAAGCATTCGTTCGATGGTTTGATTAAAGTCTTCAACATTACATTGGGTATACATACCATGCTACTACTTACTGCCGTTCTAGTCATCGTCCTAAGTGTCATCATATAAGATACACAAGCATTGGGTATATAAGCCATAGTAAAGGATATAGTCGAATGTTGTCATAATGTCATGTAAATCAAAATTGAAAAGCAAAAAGCAACCACCACACATTCCAAAAAAATATATTGACGTTAGAGGTTCTACACTATCTAAGAAAAAATACAAATCTTCATAATCATACTCCATCTTCATAATCACAACTTATCTTCATATTGTCTCCGTCCCACACAGATCATATCACGCCTGCGCCACTCCTTTTCCATCATCAAATGCTCCAGCCTTACGTTGCTCGTTTACATGGCTTATTTCCATCACCTCCAGATTTATTGTGTCAGTGTCAGGACAATTGGAAGTTGCGGCACCCGGGCCCAGCTTCTGCAATGGTTCATCGCTACTTTTCCCAGCGTTAGATGATGAGCGGTTTTCACTGTCCTTATGAACGTTCACATTTGTTGTCTGAGCGAGACCATTTAGGTCATTCGATGACAGAATACACATCGGTTTACTACTAACATCGCGTTGAACATTGGTGAAGTAACGATGAATAGATTTTGACTTTTTGATTTCAGCAGCTCTATTGAAGATTTCGCAGTTCGAAGATGTCAACCGCTCATTTATGTAGATACGTACAGGAGATTGAAAGCCAATGTCAGTGAGATTGAGGTTTTTCTTGTTGAAATAGGCGGTGAGTAATACTTGTTTGACCCATTCGTCCTGTGTCCTAACGACTATGGGCTCGGAGCGCTTCTTGTTTGCATTCATTTTGCCACTTTTCAATCGAAAGGCTGTCACGAAGTCACCACCCTTTAGTTTACAGTCCAAAGCACCACAAATGTCACGAAGTATAGGGAATGGATCATCATTATTTCCCATCGGTACTCCAGAAATCACTAAATCCTTTTCAAGGGCGTAACGCTCAAGCCGGTTGAGTCTGGATTCTTGTTTTTCTTTCACTTCATTCATTACATTCGCCAAATCTAGTTCCACTTTCATAACACGCTGCTCAAACACCTTTTCAGCTGTCTGGACTCGCACTTCCATCTCATTCTTTGCCTCTTGTATCTTAGTGTTCAATGCTGACTCCAGATTATCGAATTTTTTGTTCAGACGTTCATCATTGCCAGTCATTGTGCTGTTCATCTTATCAATCTTAGAGCTCAGGTCAAGTATCAAGTCTCTAATCTCCAATTGATCGCTTTCACTTTCCGTTGTGTGCATTTCAAGACGACCACGTTTATGTTTAGCCATTTCACTGGATACACTGCTGCCTGCGCTGACGACGTGTTATCACTCCAACCAAAAACCAAACAAAATCGAACTACCGACAGACAGATGCTTATAACAATGTGTCTGTTTTCCGTGCTGTTATATCCAACAGCAGAAACAGTTCAACTAAAGGAAATGGTTCGGTCACAAGATGATAATTAATTGCACCAATTATTATCACTAGAATTCTCAAATAGCGTCTCTATGAGGTCGTGGATGATATCCCATGCGTTTTTGAATTGAACTGATGAATATGCACACTGTTACATAACCACACTTTTCTCCAGGTTGCTTTTATTATCCAAATATTAATTCCAACACTAACACCTATCCAAACTCCAACAGTCCAGTGTTCCTTAAACAGTCACATATGTTTTACTGCGATAATTTCACTCCAAGCGTATCGATATTTATCCAGAATTAACTTTTTGTGGGACAAAAAAAAAATGCAACTACTCATCTGCCATCTTACTTCAAAACCAGGCAGCCGAAAGTGACACGAAGTGTTCCGAAGGCAGCCGAAGGCGACACGAAGTGTTCCGAAGGTAGCCGAAGGTGACACAAAGTATTCGGAAGGTAGCCGAAGGTGATACGAAGTGTTCCGATGGTAGCCGAAGGTGTTGCAGAACAATTTTTTCCGGAAAGAAAGAGGGAAAAATTTTTCGGAGAAAATTTTTTTTATTAACAATTTTTTTAGAGAAAATTTTTTTTGGAGAAAACTGGTTTTCAAAGAAAATTTTTTGGAGAAACTTCTTTTCGGAGAAAAATTTTTTGGAGAAAAGAGAAATTTTTTTTTGTGAGATATTTTTTTTCGCAGAGAGTTTTTTTTGAGAAAATATTTTTTCGGAGAAAATTTTTTTCAAAAAATAGAAATTTTTTCAATAACTGAAAACTTCCAAAACGACTGATATCACAACAAAAACCTCTTAAAAGGTAAAGTGTGACGCAGTCCCTGAGTCTTTTTCAAAATTAATGATATCGCTTGAGTTGACGCTATCGCTGATAATGCACAGAAGTTTGTTTGAATAGAACCTTGTGTTCAAAGTTTTAATTTCCTGAAAAATTACAGCGCTGTTTTCAGAACAAAATTACGTTGTGTTAAAAAAATTGCGTCACAAATGCCGGACCCAACGACGAAATAATTTTTCTGTCTTTCAGGTTTTGCGCTGCAAAAATTTGACTTTTGTTTCTTATTGTGTAGATCAGGGCCTGTATTCGCGAAAATATTTGAAGAGAATCGTAAAAATTTGAGAAAATTTAAGAACATTTAAGAAAATTTGAGAAAATTGAGAAAATATTTTCGCGAATACAGGCCCTGCTATGTACTATATACTTATGTACTATATTAGATTAGATTAGAATTTTTGGGGTATAGGCACCTGGTTCTGGGACCCTTTGTACCACCCCCGCCGATTCTTCCTTTATTGAAACATAAATGTTAAATAAATGAATAATAGAGAAGCGAAATTAAACTAAATAAACTAGGCTTCAAACTAAAAATTACACTAGGATACAAATTTTAAAAATTTCCGTGTAGCAAACATAATTCCAAAAAACTCAGACCCGTCTTTCTTCTAGAATCAGAATCAACAGATTCTGATTCTAGAGGAAAAACGGGTTGGAGGTTTTTGGAATCCTATTTGCTACAAAAATAGTGTCGAGTAGTGTTATTAACTAACTAACTAAACATGACATTATGCTGCAGTGGTCCCGCGGTGTGAAATATGTCCTCAAAAACTGCCATCAGTGATAAATTGCTGAAGTGATGAGAAGATTTCCTAGTGCTGAGACATGTCTCGGAGATGATGAACCCTGCAGATGAACCTCCAAGTTTGACCGGGAGGTGGTTGTTTTGGTCATCTCAACAGGAGCGTTTGAAATCTTTCGGGGCGGTTGGCAAATATTTGACTTATTGACATATAAGGAAATCCTGCTAACACACACATATACGGTTATATATGGGAATTTAGCTGAAATAATATGCGGTTCATTTCAAATGTTTGAACCTGCTCTTCTCCTCTCCGATCTGAAAACCTGATTTGTCGGTATTGCAAGCAATTTGTAAATTATTCAGTACAACCGAATGTACGAAAAACAATATAAAAATACCGCTATGCAAAAGAATATTCCGTCAGGTCAGTAGGAGTTTGTTGGTTGACATTCATTGAAAATAATGAACTCCTAATGCTACTACATATTCAGGGATGTGCCCTGCAGAGTGAAATATCCATAACCTCTAAGTTTGACCCGGAAGATGGTTGTTTTGGTCATCACAGCAGGAGCGTTTGATTTATCGACATAAAAAGAAAGCCTGCTAGAACTTAACCGTATACGGGAATTTAGCTGGAATAATACGCGATTCATTTCAAATGTTTGCTCCTGCTCTTCTACACTGCGAACCTGAGAGTGCAACCGTCGCGCCGCGTCGCAGCAAGCGTTTCAATATTTGTGAAAAATGGATTGCTGCATTTTGTAAACACAATGCTAGTCAACTGACCAAAACCATGAGTTTTGCTACATTCAATTCAGGATTCCTGACTAGTCTATAAGGTGAGATTGTGCAAAATTTCATGTCTTTCAGTGCTGTACTGGAGGGTAAAGCGTAAATAGTTCTCAGTATCCCTTACAGAAGGTTCGTTGTAAGAGACTACGCATATGAGCCCTTCCTGGTATAAATTCAGTATGAAAGAAAATTGTATGGACTGCGTGCAGCAAATTTTACGTTTCAGCATGTGTTTTGAGTTAAATGAAAGGACCGAGTGTGACGTGGGACGAAACTTGTCGGCATTACGAGCGCTTTTTAAAATTTATTCAATACACCGAATGCACGAAAAGCAAAATAAAAATACCGCTGTGTAACAGAATATTCCGTCAAGTCAATAGGAGTTTGTTGGTTGATTATTTATTTGAAATATTGAACTGAAAACCCCTTCTGTATGTAAAAGAGGGCGAGAAAACCGTTGCATTAAAGTAATGTTCCTTGAATCTTCCTAAATTGAGACCCGATGGCTTTCTTATAAAGTAAAATAAAAGTTCCGTCGGTATGGAAAGGAGGAACTTTATGCATGGTTCGTTCAACATACCTGGTGAGCCAATATTGAGAAATTGCCTTCGTTTGTTTTTCGGTTTTCAATCGTCGCATCGTCGGTTTGTTGCGCTCTCAACTTAAGAGAGTCAAGATCAAAATACCGTAATTTCGTTCGTAAATAAAACAAAACATTACAACAAATTACGCACAAAATTGCATATAATGTGAAAACCATCCCTGTCCAAATAAACGAAGTTCAATCAACAGACAAAAATCTGTATAATGAGCCGTTTGCATGGAAAACATTTTCTGAGCAAAAAATTGTTCTACGCTATGGCAAAATTATGACGTTTTGTATTTTTAATTAATTATTTTCTGATTTCAAAGATTTGTCACACACGAAAATTACTATACTTGACTATATCTATCTCTTTTCTTCGCATGTACTTTTTAGTGATTCTCTCACGAAGAAGACTATTTTTGCTGGTCAAGTGCTGCTTAATAAAAAATTCAAAATTGGAAAATGTACTGAAAGCGCACTTTTAAAACTAAAATATAAAATCAGCATAGAATTTTCGATGCATGTCGTAGAACAATTTGTTGTTCTAATCGTATTTTTGCATCGTTTAAAAATTAATTTCGAAAATGCAAACGTTCCATTACCAATTAGGCAGACACTCACGACGTCAATTTGGACAAAACCATAGCAACATAAGAAACACAATTTTTATGTAGAAAAATGACGCGCATTTTGAAAACCGTTATCAAGGTAAAAATTGAGATAATTCTCGTTTTGGTACAATTGCACCCATAGAAGTAATATTTTACTGTGGCTGCTATACCTTCAGCAGATTAAAGTCCACCCGCTTGAATCAACATTTAAAAGCCACTCACAATTCTCCATCCTACTTCCAATTGTTTAACAAAAATCGAAAAACTAAAAGTGCTGATTTCGTCGTTTACGACTCATCAGTACACCTTGTCTTATGACCATGTGTATATCAGCAACGATGGCCATAGAATGATACTCATACTATGTCAACTCGCCTTTTATACAATCCAGATCCTACGATTGGATGCATGTCATTTCGTTTGAACAATTTGGAAGTAAAACAATTGTGAGTTTGTTTCGGTAATTTTTAATTTGGATTATTCTGCCAAGCAGATTACCACGATTCAACGACTATCGAAGATAGTATTTACGTTGAATATTACGGCTCCAATGGGCTAACCATATCCTCTGTGTAAAAAAGTGCACAAACTTGCAATCAAGGTAAAAATTGAGAGAATTCCGTTATCTCAACGAAGCAACGCTGAGTTAACCGAAAAACAAACACTAACTTTTAGTCGACTGGCAATTTCAAATTAAATTTTATGCAACCACAGAAGATAAGTACCCACTTCTGGCAAGTACTGAGAGACGATAACAATAGGGGTTAATTAAGGTTGGGTGTGACTAAATGATTTATTACCTAGAGGAGGGGTGACAACAATGGAGGGGTGAAATTAATGGGTTTTGAGTACTTTTCTTCAGTATGGGACAATAGGAGGAATTTGACATTAATGGGCAGTGGTGAATAATTTATTACCTTTGGGATGGCGATAACAATAGTCCAAATTCAGATTATTGTCATCCAGCTGCAACTTTTTGGCGATAACAATAGTCCAAATTCAGATTAACGGTTTGGCTAAAATATTTTTTTATCTACGGGATGATTATGACAATAGCTCTAATTCAGATTATTGCCATCCAGATGTAACTTTTTGGCGTGTACTGTCTAATGCCCTGTAATAAATATTTTTGAGGATGACATTTATGGGCCAGAATTAATGGGCTGAATCAGATTGATATTTTATTTTGAATTTGCGCAGCTGCCCGCGGTTTTAGCGATGCTCAAAACATTATAGAGATGACCAAACCCTACGCTGATAAAATGCGGTTATACAAAAATGTTGAGTGAAATTTACAAAAAAGTATTTAGATATAATTAGTCATGACCATTGATTTTCATAACTATTTGACAAAATTCACGTGCATCTGTACCTTAATATCAAATTTTACACATCAAAAATACTCGAGGGGAAAATCCCGTATGATTTTATAACAATATGACAAAAGCCAATTGTATTGGATTCTTTTAAATTATTACCTCACAATTAAATAAAAGACCCACGTGTGCTATTTTAAAATACTTGACCCTAGCTAATAGATTTACTGAAGGGATTTTTGTTAAAAATTTTACA
>CM055403.1:83636134-83647402 GCA_029228625.1 Pseudolycoriella hygida | reverse complement strand
AAAAAGTGGTATTTATACATTTGGAACTGCGTACTTCCTGTGAAGTATAAAATTTATACAACGAAAAATGATTAGAAATTTTGTATGAGAGATTTGTTCAAGTAAGGGAGAATATTTATGTGTGTGTGTGTGCACAAATAAATGTAAGAAGCAATAAACGAAAAAACTATTTTATGCACGTGGCTTCATTCAGTAATATTCTCAATTAATTGTTCCACGATCAAGCAAAGCTCGAGTAATATATAAGATATTCTCAATGTATTTACGTTCGTTTATTAAGTGGCGTATTCAAATATTTTTTTTTATTTGTGTGAAATGAAATCATGTGGCGTATTCAAATATTTTCTTTGTAAGGAATTATTTGTATGGAACGAAATGATGCATTGATTTTGTTTATACATTTTTTTGGCTGGTGTAAATGTCGGGCAGTTGGACACTGGGCCAATTTTAATGTTTTTAAAAATATCTTGGAATGTATGCGAGTTGGGCGATAGGTTTCTTTGGCAAAGTCTTAGAGTTTAGTGGGTAGAAGTCACCAGCATAGGTGAAAATGTCGGGCAGTTGGACATTGGGCCAATTTTAATGTTTCTAAAAATATCTTGGAATGTATGCGAGTTGGGCGATAGGTTTCTTTGGCAAAGTCTTAGAGTTTTGTGAGTAGAATCTTTATGAATCCTAAGAAAATGGCTGCCACCTGTGAAAGTGACGCCATCTTGGATTTTTGCTATTTTCTGAATGAGAATAGTTACGCCTTCGGTTTCTTCGGGGAAGTTGTTGATGTTGATGAGTAGCATCTTTATGAATCCTAAGAAAAAGGGCTGCCACCTGTGAAAGTGACGCCATCTTGGGTTTTTGGTATTTTCTGAATGAGAATAGTTACGCCTTCGGTTTCTTCGGGAAAGTTGTTGATGTTGATGAGTAGCATCTTTATGAATCCTAAGAAAATGGCTGCCACCTGTGAAAGTGACGCCATCTTGGATTTTTGGTATTTTCTGAATGAGAATAGTTACGCCTTCGGTTTCTTCGATGAAGTTGTTGATGTTGATGGGTAGAATCTTTATGAATCCTAAGAAAATGGCTGCCACCTGTGAAAGTGACGCCATCTTGGATTTTTGGTATTTTCTGAATGAGAATAGTTACGCCTTCGGTTTCTTCGGGAAAGTTGTTGATGTTGATGAGTAGCATCTTTATGAATCCTAAGAAAATGGCTGTCACCTGTGAAAGTGACGCCATCTTGGATTTTTGTTATTTTCTGAATGAGAATAGTTACGCCTTCGGTTTCTTCGGGGAAGTTGTTGGTGTTGATGAGTAGCATCTTTATGAATCCTAAGAAAATGGCTGCCACCTGTGAAAGTGACGCCATCTTGGATTTTTGGTATTTTCTGAATGAGACTAGTTACGCCTTCGGTATCTTTTGAGTGCCAATCGATAGTGGAGGCTTGGGCAACAAATTTGCTAAACAATGTTGGGTGAAAAAGTTTCATACTACCGAGCTATAGGTCATTATTTGGCGATTTTATCCAGAGCTGGAGCACTTATTAACCAATATCTCGGCTGGTAGTTGCCGGAATGAGGCCAGTGAGGTGTCAAATGAAAGGTTTCGACAGTGTGAAGGCAGCGGAACCGATTTTAAGAAAATCGGTTGAGCGGTTCGGTGTCCAGGGTCGTTCAAAGGAGGCAAAAATGGACGAAAATTTGCTCCGCTGTCCGAAAATTACTGAAAAATTTATTTTTGATATGTTGTCGGGTATGGTGCAAAACGTCGAAAAAACATGTTCCGGGGTTAGATATTGTTCGGAAATAAGGGAGTAATGGGTCAAGAAAGGGTGAAAACTGAAAATCGGCCAAAAGTCAGTCAAGATGTCGCCAACTGTTCAAGTGCACTTCTTGATGTTGTTGGTACATTCCAGTCACTTTCATTGTACGTTCTTCTATATCGAGGTTGATAACGGAATTTATTTAGAAATTCCGTCACTGACTCTGACTTCCCTTCACATTCATCACTTTCGGTAAATACTTCCTCTTGCGACATTGCGTTCAACTTCTAAAAATTCTCCCTAAACTGCGTTTATATATGCTTCGTATCTGGGGGAATTTACAAAGTACGCATATTTATTGCTAAAAAAATCATTTGCGAAAATTATGTTTTGTTTATTATTCTAATAATTTCGATGTTTGCATATCGTTCCCCATTTTTTGTAGTTATCTCATGAGTACATAAAATAAATGTTTACGCAACATATTGTTACGTACGTCCTCTTTGCCTTCCAAATTTTGCAACCACTGCATTTTTTTGTTTATTATTATGTTGCCGTATTACTCATACATTAAAAAAAATATTTTGTTGGAATCTGATCTTGCGTTTTTCAAAGATTTGCGAAGTAATCAATTTTGGTTAGGATGACAAACAATGCTTCTCAGAAAAACCTGAGTTTGCGTTCTTCAAAAAAAAAAAAAATGCGTCGTATGATATTTGGTGAGGTTTGCAAGAAATTTTCTACAGAAAAAGCTGAAAAAGAATGTTTTGTCCGCATACATTTTGAGTTCATTGGTTCAGTTACTACTCTTTGCTTCTTCAAAGTGTTACATTTACAACAACAGTTTCTGATTTTCTTTGCAAACATTGAATATTAGTTATCAAGTTTACGTTTCTTAAAACAGTGAAAATGCAAAGGTACGGTGCAGACAAAAGAAAAGCAATTGAAAATAAAAGAAAAAAGGATGAGGAAGAACGCAAAATTCAACTTTCATCTAGCGCCAAAACAACCGTTCCACACAACGTCTGGCGCATAAGTGCAACAAATACACGCTTTCAGATAGAGAGTGGAGGTTATCGCAACCTGCTTACGGAAAATTCCAATTTAATAGAATATTCAGAAAACGTTTATAGGCGTGTGCAGATTTTAGACATGAACACTATAAGCCCCATGCCTGAAATTTTCCATCCAATTTCTGACTTTGAAGGGGCAGGACTTCCATCAACGTCAAATCAATTATTTGCTATTGGAGGTACATCGGCTGAAGGTAATTTCATTTCATACATATACATTCAATGCAAAGGGTCTCACACTTAAGTATTGCGTGTTTGCGCCCTTAGTAACCGAAAATCGGCCATCGGTTACGTCGTCCAGTCCAACCTACATATGGCTTCATCTGGGGTTATTGCTCCTTTTGGTCACCTTGGTCATACATCTGCTTCCACTGTTAGCGAATTTGAACCAGGTTCAGATGCGGAGTACGCTGCAGTTGTGGTGGAAGCTGCACGTTTCAAGGCTTCAAATAAACCGAAGGAACGAAGACCTTTCGATTTCGATATGCCTTTAAGTAATAAAAAATTGGATGAATCTGTTCCATCCAATTTCGGTAAATCATCACATTTGTTTGAACAGCCTACAGAATCAATACCTTCAACCAGCAAACAAGCACTAGCTGAAGAATACGCTATTGCTAGCAGTTCTCGCGCCGCTCAGGATTCAATCGTTCCACCACGTACCGTTGGAACTTCAAATGTCGCACAATGGCATGACTCTGTTCCATCCAATTTCGGTAAATCATCACATTTTTTTAAAAAGTCTACAGAACCAGTACCTTCAACCAGCAAACAAGCCCTTGCTGAGGATTAAGCTCGTGCCAAAAGAAATCGAAACGATGAGTTAATAACTAACAGAGACACTGAAGACATATTAGCATGTGATGCTACCGCAGGAAGAAGAGAACAATGTGCAAAAAAACGTAGTGTTGACGTAAAAAAGTCTACTCGAAATATTACGCAATCTACAACATCTTCCATAAAATCAACTTTTATTGGTATGGTAAAAAAAATTGCAAGTAAAATTTCCCCAAAGAAAAAGCAAAGTGTTTCCACCAACAACTCAGCCGATGTCACGAGTTCGTTCAAAGCTGAAACAGCTGATGAAAAGAGACGGCGCGAGCAACGAGAACGTAAACAACGTTTGCGCGCACGGCAAACTGAAGAACAAAGGGAAGGTAAACGTTTGTCGGATGCTACATCTCACGAATTAAGTCACTCTAAAGAGACAAACGAACACCGTGAAAGTCGTCAACAAGCAGACGCACTGGCACATAGTCTCAGTCGGGCTACAGAGGCAGAAGAGCAACGTGAACGGCGTCTTCAATTAATAGCAGCATCACAACGGCGTAGGATTGCTACGGAGACAGCAGAGCAACGTGAAGGGCGTCTTCAATTAGCTACAGTTTCGCAACAACAACGGCTTGCTCCAGAGACAGCAGAGCAACGTGAACGGCGTCAACAAGCTGACGCATTGGCACATAGTCTCAGTCGGGCTACAGAAACAGCAGAGCAACGTGAACGGCGTCTTCAATTAGCTACACTTTCGCAAAAACAACGTCTCGCTGCAGAGACAGCAGAGCAACGTGAACGGCGTCTTCAATTAGTTACACTTTCGCAACAACAACGTCTCGCTGCAGAGACAGCAGAGCAACGTGAACGGCGTCTTCAATTAGCTACAGTTTCGCAACAACAACGTCTCGCTGCAGAGACAGCAGAGCAACGTGAACGGCATCAACAAGCTGGCGCATTGGCGCATAGTCTCAGTCGGGATGCAGAGACAGTAGAGCAACGTGAACGGCGCCTTCAATTAGCTACAGTTTCGCAACAACAACGTATCGCTGCAGAGACAGCAGAGCAACGTGAACGACGTCAACAAGCTAACGCATTGGCGTATAGTCTCAGTCGGGTTGCAGAGACAGCAGAGCAACGTGAACTTCGTTTAACATCTGTACACACTTCTACGATTGAACGTCGTCAATCTGAGACACCACATCAAACTCAAGAGCGCCGTCAAGGTGATGTTCTAAGGCGCGCAGCCGCACGGTCTAGAGAAACTTCAGAAGCTGCTGAAGGTCGCCGAAGAGTTGAAGCTGAAAGACGAGCGCAAATGCGTGCTTTCGACAGGTTGCGTCCCTTGGGGTAAAAGGGCCGATATTATTGCACACATAGTGTGCCTTGCATATTGAGATTTGTGTGCTAAAAGTGCACACCACTTACTCACATGACACATACCTGTGCACATTCTGTGTTCCGAAAATCACTGCACAAAGACTGTGTACATTATGTGCACTTTCTGTGCATTGCAAAATTTTACATGTGCACTTTCTGTGCATTGCAAAATTTTACACAAATATCAGCCTTCTTACTCTGAGGGCGTAGTACAATTTTACCAAACATTCGGCGCATTCAGCAAATAGATTCACCGATGTTTGATGAAACTTTGGTTCAAAAGCATAGTTGTGGTGACATGGATGAGCAATGTCAATTTTGTGGATCGTATAATTTCAAAGATGAACGTCCATCGGATTCAAAATTCACACATTGTTGTTCTAAAGGCAAGCTTATACTTCGGAGACCAGTTGATGAGAACGGCGAGATATTACAATATCCGGAATTTTTAAGAAAATTGTTATCTGACACGACGGACCCCAACTACAAAAACTTCAGAGAAAACATTCGTCCATATAACAGCAGTTTGTCTTTTGCGTCCATGGGAGCAAAACTGGTTGCTCATCCTGGTCGGGGACCATACTGTTTCACGACTAATGGCACTGTATACCACCGCACATCACATTTGGCTCCTGCACCAGGTCAGAAAAGGCAGTTCGCTCAACTATACATTTTAGACAGTACACAAGCTGTACACATTAGAGTGGCATACCCAGGTAATGCTGACTGTAATCCATAAGTGATCCGTCAGATTGATGATTTCTTTCGTGCCAATAACCACTTAACACAAACATACGTTTTGATGCGTGAAATACAAGAAAAAGAAGCACATTCAGCTCAGCAAGCGAATCTTCCTATTCCCATAGTGAGAATGGAGATGCGAAGATATCGGGAAAGTGACACGCGTCGATTCAATTTACCAACATCAAACGAAGTGGCTATGGTATTCATTGATGACGATGGTGAGCGTCCATTTGAAAGAGATATCCGTGTTTACTACAAAAATCCCGCTAATCCGAATCAACAATTCATTAACTTAAAAATCTTAAGCTCCAACTTGGATCCAATGACATACGCCATTTTATATCCATATGGGGAGGCAGGATGGCATCCCGGTTTTAGGTGCAATGGGCACAAAGTATCAATGTTAGAATACAAAGTGGCTCAGACTGCGGTTCGTGATACTTTCAACCCTATCATAGGTGCTGGAAAACTTACACAGCAATGGATAGTGGATTCGTACCTTCAAGTCGAAGCAAACAACTTGAATTACATAACAAAACATAACAAACACAACATAACACAAAACAAAACACGTTACGCAGGGAATTATACCAGGGTCTACATGATCATGTGAATGACGTGGCGCGCGAACGTGGAGTTCCGGTTATATTACCATCGAGTTTCTCAGGGTTTCCGAGGAACATGCGCGAACGATTACAAGATGCCATGAGCATATTTGCGAAATATGGGCCAATGGATGCATTTGTTACGTTTACAGCTAACCCGAAATGGGATGAAGTAATTTCAAATCTAAAACCTGGCGAAACAACGAGTGATCGACCCGACTTGGTAGCGCGGGTATTTGAACTGAAATTGGCACAACTGATGAACGATTTGACTGTTAATATGGTGCTAGGCTACGTTATAGCATGGGTTTACACCATAGAATTTCAAAAGCGTGGTTTACCACACGCTCACATTTTGTTGGTGTTTCACGACGATGACAAATTTAACACAATCGAAAAAGTAGACAACATGATTTGCGCTGAACTTCCTGACCCCAAGTAAATCCTCGCTTATTCGAAATCGTTGCACGATGCATGATACACGGACCATGTGGAGCTGCAAATCCGAATTCGCCTTGCATGGAAAACAATTTGTGTTCGAAAAGATTTCCGAAAGAATTCACAGCAGAAACCGTTTTGCATTCAGATGGATATCCCCGCTACCGCCGACGTCGTGGAACTACAGTAGCAGTGCGCCATAACATTTTGGATAACCAGTGGGTTGTACCATACAACCCATACTTAACGTTAAAGTATGACTCTCACATCAACGTCGAAGCCTGTACATCCATGCGAGCTGTTAAATACATATACAAGTACATCTACAAAGGCTTCGACTGTGCTCGACTTGAAATACGAGAAGTAGCGACAAGGGTGAACGTTAACGAAATCCAAAATTACATCGAAGGAAGATATCTCAGTGCTCCGGAGGCAATGTGGCGCTTATTGCAAAATAAAATGCATGACCGGTCTCACGTTATCATTCGTTTGGCTGTGCACTTGCCTAACCAACAAATAATTACTTTTGAAGAAGGTAACGAAGAGGCGGCGTTAGAGGCGGCCATAACCAGGGAAACCACGTTAACCGCACTCTTCGCCTTGAACAGAGATAACGCTGAAGCTCGAAATTTACTGTACACAGAGGTTCCACTCATATACTATTTCGAAAACAGCCAATGGAAGCTGAGGAGGCGCACTCGCAAAATAATACCGTGAATGTACACCGTTTCAATTAAAGATGAAGAACGTTTCTACCTCAGAGTTCTTCTTCTTCATGTTCGAGGAGCAACAAGCTTTGAAGACCTTCGTTCTGTTGACGGTGTAGAATTTCCTACCTTCAAAGAAGCAGCCATTCAAAGGCATTTACTTGAATCGGACGTTGAATGGGAAAGATGCCTCGACGAAGCTGTAGTATTTCAAATGCCTCCGCAAATGCGGCACACATTCGCATACATATGTATTTTTGGTGAAGTAACCGCTCCACAGGTTTTATGGGAACATTAATTTCAAGGAACATATGATAATAGATTTCCTCTGTCGTTACGATGAACCAACATTACTAAATTTGGCATTACATGATTTGCAATCGGTATTTCAACAGCATGGTTTATCCTGCTCGCATTTCTGTTTACCAGACTGGGACTGCAGCTGACGCACTTACTTACGACCAACAACAACTTTTAGCAGAGGCTAATAGGCTGTTAGCAACTTTGAATCTCGAACAGCGTGATGCTTTCAACAAAATTATTGAAGGTGTTAATAATCCAACAGCTCACAAATTGTTTTACTTGAATGGTCCTGGTGGCTCCGGTAAAACATTTATACAAAGTGTTAATACAATACATGCACAGCAACAACTTTCCTGTTCTTCCTTTTGCCACCACAGGCATAGCATCTACTTTGATGGCAGGAGATGGAACAGCTCATAGTGGATTTGGGATACCAGTTCCTCTGTTAGATACATCCGTTTCAAACATACGGCCAACGACTGAAAAAGGAAAATCGTTGATTGCCGCAAAATTAATCATTATCGACGAAATAACTATGTTAAGTAGTTAGTTGCGTGTTATAAACGAACTATTACAACGCCTAATGAACAATAATCTTCCATTTGGCGGAAAACCTATTGTAATAAGTGGTGACTTTCGACAAACACTTCCAGTTGTGAAAAAAGCAAGTAGGGATGGCATTATCGAAATGTGAATAAAAAGAAGTCTTCTTTCATTTGTATCAAACATGCGAAGTGTTGGCCAAAATGACTACAACACATGGCTTCTGGACGTTGGCATTGGTAATACTCCGATCATACCTGAACTTTGGGACGATGCAGTTGAAATACCTTCATCTATGATTGTTCCGCGGCGAGAGAACTTGATCAGCGCTATATTCACTGACAACATAAGAGGTCTAACAGAGGCTGAATTAACTGAACGTGTCATACTGTGCACAACTGTGCAGACGGCAACTTAAAGATTTACTACAGTGCTGACTCCATTGCTTCAGATGTTGACGAAGTTCATATGCTATATACCACCGAGTTCCTCAACAATTGCCAGCCATCGGGTTTGCCGCCGCACAAATTGCATTTAAAAGAAGAGACTATTGTGATACTCCTACGCAATTTCAACCCGAAGAAAGGACTTTGTAATGACACACGATTAATAATACGAGCATTAAACGAAAACAGCATACTTTGCGAAATCATTTCTGAACGCTGTAAAGGCGACACAGTGCTCATTCCAAGGATCAACATGGCTCCATCGGACACAGACCTACCATTCACGTTGCGGAGACGACAGTTTCCGATTATTCCAGCTTTTGCAGTTACAATCAACAAATCTCAAGGTCAAACGTACCAACACGTTGACATTCAACTTATTGAACCGGTTTTCAGTCATGGGCAGCTGTACGTTGCCCTGTCACGTTCAAAAATACCAACAAGGTGAAGGTTTTCATGGCTTACCGAAATCTTCCGTTATTAAGTGAGTAAGCGATATACTAACATTCTTCTTATATATTATTTATGCTTTTCTTCTAATTTGTTTCTAGGTACTACAGAAAAGACATGCATCTTTCGTAGGATCTTTCGAAACATACAAATTGTCTTTAATTTACTAAGTTAATTATTACTATGTTAACGTACCCCAAACGAATTATAATAAATTTTAAATAAACACATTCACTTTGTAAATTGACATTTTATGTTTTCATTATTATAAGTCAACAAACATCAGCTATCTTACATATCTTGCATCTCCTTAAATTGTGTCCATACATTTACACTATTGAAGAAATTCGGAATACTATTCCACTGACACATTTTTCTTGGCGAATTATTTCGGCGAATTATTCCGAACACAGTGTAGTCCAAAAATATATGTGGGTTGTAGATTCAGAACATCGCTTCTTATAATTCCGGTCAACTTGCTTACGCCACAAATTTTTCATAAATGCGAGATCAGTATTAGCTGACGTGACAACATCAAAACATCAAAAACCCCAAAGTAGAGTGACACGCCTACGTGTTAGGCATCCCCAGCATGCATTTACCTGTAAATCAAAGTGACTTTCGGCATTTTTCTACCCTTATAGTATTAGTCCTTCCCAAAAAGGCCAAATAATGACGAAACACACGGACGGCCACTTAGGCAGGCTCATGGAAGTTCATGAAATTTCATGGAGGTTCTCGAAAAATAAATTTTTGTTCAGCCTTAATGAATTTTATACTTCCAAGTCAAACTGTTTAGGCGTTATTTTGAAGTCCTATCTAGACTCAAAATTTCATAGAAGACCGTTTTCCAAAAACTGTGAAACTCACCGAGGCCTGGAGCAAAGAATTTGTGAACTAAAAAAGCCACTTGACGGACTCTCTTGACACCGAAACACTTCGGATGCGTCCAGCACATGAAATAGTATTTTCTCGGGACTATTTTGAACGGAATAAACCAAAGTTGCCCTAACACCACTCCTCTTCTTTGACAAGTTTCATGCACTTTTCCTAAAACCCACGTTTTACGCGGTTTCCACGTTTTTTTGACTATTTTGCTCTGGGGAACCCTCAGGACGGCTTTGGATTCAGATGGCTCCATATACACTTTATATCAGTGACACATTTAGAAACTTTTTAGAGGTGGGGCCCCGAACTTTTCGACAAGTTAATTTTCCCATACATTTTTGGACCACCCTAGTGTTTGTGTGTGTAGTGTGTATGATAGCACATTTTGTATGAGGCAATGATTGTGTGTTCGAGATAGAGGTTTGGTGTCAAACGGAAGGTTGTTGGGTTGGGTGTGTAGTGTATCAGGGTGACCGCCAAAATGGCGGAAAATAGGCGGGGACCCAAAAAAAACTTTTGATATGTTGTAGAGAAAGTTGAGAGAATCATTTTGCCCCCTGGAAGTAATAGCCGCCGCGCTTCGGTTTGGCGGCGGCGGCGACTCAAAAAAAAACTTTTGATATGCTGTAGAGGAAGTTGAGGAGATCATTTTCGCCCATGGAAGTAGTAGCCGCCACGTTTCGGTTTGGCGGCGGCTCAAAAAAAAACTTTTGATATGTTGTAGAGGAAGTTGTGGGGATCATTTTCACCCATGGAAGTAGCAGCCGCCGCGCTTCGGTTTGGCGGCGGCGGTGGCTCAAAAAACTTTTGATATGTTGTAGAGGAAGTTGAGGAGATCATTTTCGCCCATGGAAGTAGTAACCGCCGTGCTTCGGTTTGGCGGCGGCGGCGGCTCAAAAAAAAAATTTTGATATGTTGTAGAGGAAGTTGAGGGGATCATTTTCGCCCATGGAAGTAGCAGCCGCCGCGCTTCGGTTTGGCGGCGGCGGTGGCTCAAAAAAAACTTTTGATATGTTGTAGAGGAAGTTGAGGAGATCATTTTCGCCCATGGAAGTAGTAGCCGCCGCGCTTCGGTTTGGCGGCGGCGGTGGCTCAAAAAACTTTTGATATGTTGTAGAGGAAGTTGAGGGGATCATTTTCGCCCATGGAAGTAGTAGCCGCCG
>CM055403.1:83607577-83635634 GCA_029228625.1 Pseudolycoriella hygida | reverse complement strand
GAAAGCTGAAAGAAGAGAAAAACTATTTTATTGTGAGCGTTTAAAGTTTTTGAAACTTCACTCTTTAGAAACTCTTCGCCTTGAGTCCGATGAACTCGTTCTCTATAAACTGATTCCAAATCGGATCGACTCATCATTGTGTCACCAACTACGTTCCTCTCAACCAGGCTACATACATACAAAAATAGTATACAAAAATACAGAAAGAAGATCCTATTTAATTTGTCGCCATTGTAGTAAAGTTGCTTAAATTCGTATGAAGTTAATTTTGTTGATTTCACAAAATTCGAAACAACTGTATTCGAAAAAAATTTATTCAATTGTAAAAAGATAACTACAATTGTAATGTCAGATTTAATTTATTGTGACTACGTGGTTCGTTGAATGGAAATTCATTTTTGAGATAACGAGATATTTCATGTTTAATTGGATCATTTAACTGGACCAACGTGTTTCAGGGTTTTCGAAAATATGGCCCGCAGAATAAACAACGAACAATCAAAAGACCCTAAGGAGAAGAAAAGATTCGCTGGACTGTCATACATTCCAGGCCTTTCGGAAGAAATAACTAAGAAAATGAAAAGGTTTTCACCAGGCCTAACAATAGCCCCACGGCCATCGGAAAAGGTATCGAAACTATTTTCAGATATGAAACAAAAACTCAGACCCGGCCAATGTTCTTGTGTGGTATACGGAATACCTTGCAAAAGCTGCTACCTCTGGTATTTCGGCGAAACAACGTGGTCTCTAGACAACCGTTGTAAACTAGGCCACAAAAAATCTAAAAAACATTAAAAACAAACCCAAAGCTACGGCACTAGTACATCACACTAACACCACCAAACATGAATTTAATTTTGAGGGAAAAAAGATAATGAAAAAAGTTAGAACTAAACGTACGTTGAAAATACACGAGTCGAATCAAATTATCATAAATGAGCATCGCGCAGTAAATTTCAAAAAAGATTCAGAAATGTATCACCGGAGTTTTATAATCTAATTCAGAAACATGAAAAAACTCGCATTGTAAACCTAAGGAACAGTCAACGACATGTAAACCTAGCAAAATTTTTTGAAGACGATACCTGACATACGACAACAACAACAAACACATCTCACAGAAAAAGCGAAACCAATCATGAAACTTTGATTCGTAATGAGAGATCTATTTTTATGAATAGTGTGTCTCAAGTTGACATCTCAGAGGTGATATATTCATTGAATGGCAATAAATCTCCTGGTTATGATGGGATATCTGTGAGCTTAGTAAAAAGTTGTTCCCTGGTTATCTCTCCTGTTTTGGCTGTAGTTTACAACCTATGTGTATCCACTGGGAAGTACCCTGATATCCTGAAGAAGGCTAACGTGACTCCAGTTTTTAAATCTGGTGATTCTGGAGATATTACTAATTTCAGGCCCATATAGGTTTTACCAGTGGTAAACAAGATCTTTGAAAAATTGATTTTTTCTAATATCGTTGGATTTCTCAATTCATCAAACTTTTTTTATAATAAACAGTATGGGTTTAGGTCCTCAAGTGGTACTCATGTGGCATTATTTGAGCTCGTGGATTATATATCTTTTCATATCGACAAAGGGAAAATAGTTATTGGCCTTTTTTTGGACCTTTCAAAGGCGTTTGACATGGTAAACCACGAGCTTTTGTTGGGTAAATTATCATCCGCCGGCATTAGAGGTCTAGCTCTTGACCTTATCTCTAGCTACTTGGAGCACAGATATCAGCGCGTTGTTGTGAATAAGCATCTGAGTCCTTGGAAAAGTGTTTCCTTAGGACTGCCTCAGGGTAGTGTCCTGGGACCACTACTTTTCTTGATCTTTATTAATGACCTTCATCGTCTTCCTTTATTATCTCAGCCTTACCTATTTGAGGATGACTCGAGCATTTTTTCTTCTTCAATTTGCCTCGCAAATAATATTATGAATATTAACAATGACCTCAAATTATTATCAGATTTCTTTGACATTAATAAACTTACTTTGAATCTCCAAAAAACCAACGTAGTTCATTTTAGATCTCCTCGTACAACAGTTGATAGCTCTTTGGAAGTTAAGTTAAATGGAAATGTAATTGAGGCTGTTGATTCTGTCAAATATTTGGGAGTGATTTTATACAGGTTCTTGAGCTGGAATTTTCACATTACAAAGCTTTGCTCTAAGATTTCAGGGCAAACTGGTGTCTTGCGGAAATTGCGTTATGTTTTGCCTACCAAAATTATGCAATCTCTATACTTCTCAATGATACATTCTTGCTTATCCTATTGCGTTGGTGCATGGGGGTCTGCCAACAAGTATCTGATCGAGAACCTTGAAAGGAAGCAGAGAATTGTACTGAGGGTTGTATGTACATAGGTTACCCTATAGATGCCCTTCAGATCTGCTGTTCTTGGATCACTGTTCTGGCATTTTACCTGTCAACAAAATGTATAAAAATGCGGTATGCAAATTTGTATTTAATTCTACTAGAGGTCTATGTCACCACACGGTGAATTTTCGTAAGCCACAGCATGGTTATGGTACAAGAGGGTCTAAGATGCTATGTGTCCCATTTTCACGAACTGCCTCAGGGAAGCGTAGAGTTACTGTTTCCGGGGCGAAGTTATTCAATTCGTTGCCACTGGATGTACGATCGTCAGTCACGCAAGCACAATTTTATCGATCATTGAAGTCTTACTTATTGGTGAAATAGTAATTGACGGAGGTAACTGGTTTTGGTCGATTTAAATGAAGAATAGAATTATGACACTGCCTATGTTTTGAGTTAGTTATTTGCTGACATGTTTCCAACTCCATTTTCACCCATTCGTCGTTTCTTGGTTTTTGCCTTTTTTATTTTTTTTTTTTGTTTGGATTTTTTCTTCTTGATATATTTGATATATTAATGATGTTAGCTTGATTTTTATGATATTTTAATGCTCCTTCGAATTGCTATGCATAATAGAACATTTTTGATATTTTTGTGATATATTGAATAAATGAAATGGAAATGGAAAATCTAATTCAAAAACATGAAAAAACTCGCATTGTAAACCTAAGGAACAGACAACGACATGTAAACCTAGCAAAATTTTTTGGAGACGATACCTGACATACGACAACAACAACAAACACATCTCACAGAAAAAGCGAAACCAAAGAAGTGAACATAAATTTGAACTAAAAAAGCAAAATTTTTCTGTAGATAATTTGTAAAGTAAGCAGATAGGGGGGGGGGTTCGAAAACTCGGAAAAAAAGCAGACGTCATTTATGGACGCTCCCTGATAAAAAAAATTAAAATCCCTATGTCAACCGTCAAAATTTCTCTTATTCAAATATCAAAAGTAAACAAACTCGCTCCACTTATGTGGCATCCACTTATCGCACAGTATCTTATTTCTGATGTAAAAGGAAACCGAATATAAAATCACAACATCACTTAACTTGCTCATCATAGGCGTGATATCGACACAACTAAAAACGATGGTCCTGATAACATATCCCCTCTTATGTTGAAAAACTGTTCGGAATCAATTGCCGCCCCACTATGTATCATCTACAACCTATCATTGAGCACCGCAGTTTTTCCAGACAAATGGAAATTATCTTACATGACACCGATACACAAGTCCGGCAACCGTAACGAAGTTCCGAACTACAGAGGAATAACCATTCTTCCAACTCTCGGTAAACTATTTGAATCGATCGTTTGCAAGTTTCTCACCGAACGATTCAGAGGCAAGATCTCCATCAAACAACATGGTTTGACGAAGGGCCGCTCTACCGTGACCAATTTGCTTGAATTTACGAGGACAGCTATCAAATCAATGGAAAAGGGATATCAGATTGATGCGGTTTGCACTGATATCAACAAAGCATTCGACAAAATCCGGCATAGCGTACTGATCTCTAAACTCAATAAAATGGGAATGCATTCTGAAATGTTGGAATGGATGAAGTCATACCTAAGTGGAAGGTTGCAGTGCAAGATTGGGTCCCATTCATCATCGGTATTTAGAGCAACATCTGGTGTTCCCCAGGGCAGTCATCTGTTCCCCATTCTTTTCGTCCTGTTCTTCGATGACATAACGAAAGTCATAAGACGATGGAAATGTTTTTTGTATTCGGTGACCTGAAAGTTTCCAAAGAAATACGCACAGTACTTGATTGCTCAGCCCTACAGCACGACCTTGATGAGATTTCACAGTGGCTTAACATCAATGGTCTTAAACATAAACATAAACAAATGCAACTCGATTTCTTTCCTAGGGACCTAGGCGTGATATTGGACACCAAATTGGACTTCTTAGCTCACACCGAACACATAACAAACAAAGCATACGCAATGCTCGGTTTTTTGAAAATGACTTGCTAAGAGTTTCGCTCAATTAAAGTTTTGGTAACCTCACTGTACCTCAAGAATATCCGAAATCGAGTCTACTCAGAAGCAATTCGTCATTTACGCATTGAGACGAATTGTACGCCGTGACAGCACATATAGACTTCCGTCATATGAGGCTCGCTGCAGATTGGTTGGTATAGAAACGTAAGACGTATCAACTTAAGCGTATTATTTGTATACGATATACTCACTGAGCGCATTGACTCTCCTGAGCTGAAATCCTAGATAATCATTCTACAACCTGCACGAGCCCTGCGAACGCACGAATTTCTTCAGATCAGTAAACACCGAACCGATTATGGACTTTGGGCTTTTTTGATATGTGCATGATATTCAACCGATTCGCCCATTTGTTCGACCGATCAATATCTCGGAACGTTTTCCGTAACCGAGTACGAAGCATCACATATAGGATGAGCTGACTGCCGGATTTCATTTTCGTTTTCCGCGCTCTTTTATTTCTTTCACCTGAATTTTGTCTTTTTTTTTAATTTAATTTTAATTTTTTTTTCTTCTCTCTTCTCTTTCTTTTCTCTTTTTCTCACTATTGTGATGAATCTTTGATTTTTGACTTGTGTTCGTACATTTCTTATTCTTAATTTTGTTCTTCTAAATTTTTACCATAATATCATTTGGTTGTAATACTGTTGATAAAATTACTTACTGATTGTAAGGAACAGAAATTTGTATTTGAATGCAAACGCATTGACTGTTCGTTTTTGAATAAATTTTATTTTACAAATTTTTACATCGGTTTCCTTTGATTTTTTTATAACTTGTGTGCTGTATTCTCAATAACATCCTCCAACCCTTCGCCGATGTTTATTTAGGCAATTTTTGTGATTGGACGAGTGTAGCATCGCCGTGTGTTCCCTTGCATTGAGTCCACCTTCACTGTTCGGACAATTCCTTTTTTGTCGCGGAAAACTTTCGAGACAATTCCTTTCGGAAAACGTCCACGAATTTCATTTTCGTCTACGATTCGTACTAAATCTCCTTCTTCCAATTGCGGGTTGTCTCTATTGTTAGGCCATTTCGCTCTTTTCAGAAGTAGCGGTCGGTACTCCTTTACCTAACGATACCAAAACTTATCAGCGATTTCGTGTGCCATTTTCCAAGTTTCTCGTGGATTGAAATTGTAGTTCACTTTCACATCGTACTGTGAATGATTTGTGCTCAACAGAATAATATCGTTCAGAGATATTGCTCTGATTTGAAAATCATCTGCATCGGATGAAATATACGTCAATGGTCGATTGTTCACTGTGTTCACAATTTCGGAGATAGCTGTTGCCAAAATTTCGCAGCTTGGGAAATCTGTTTTTAGCAATATATCCAATCCCTCCTTGAATGATCGAATTAGTCGCTCCCATGCTCCTCCACGATTCGGCGCTGCTGGATAGTTGAAAATCCATTCAATACCTCTGATGGATAATGTGTTCTTTATCGTTTCGTTGTCCAAGTTCTTGATGAATTCGGTCAGATCGTTGTTCGCGCCAATAAAATTACTTCCATTGTCGGAAAATAGTTTCTTTGGTACACCTCGGAGATTAATGAAGCGTGTCAAAAGCCATTATTGCTGATGGCGTGTCTAATGATGATGCAATTTCGACATGTATTCCTCGTGTCGTCAAACATGTAAACAACGAACCCCATACTTTCTCATATCGTCGTCCAAATCTTGCCATAATCGGTCTGAAGTAATCGACACCGGCAAACGGGAACGGAAATTTACATTTTTCAGACCGTTCTTTCGGAATGTCACCCATTTCCACCAATTTGACTTTCGGCTTCTTCACTCGGCATAGCATGCAGGATTTGAATATTTGAACCCAAAATTTCTCACGTATATGGTTAATAACGTTACCAACTCCTTGGTGAACGTTCACTTCGTGGTACCATTGGACGAGTAATTGCGTATATCGATGATTCGGCGGCAATATTATTGGACTGATTCCTGGAATGCGACTTTGCATGCAAATTACACCAGATTCGTTGAGGAACGGGCTGAGCGGATAAGTGCAACTTGTTTTCTTCACAAAACCTTTGGCTTTCAAGTCATGCAATTCCTGGGCGTACGTATCACATTGTACTTTTTTGAACCACGACAATTCGGCTTGATGTATGTCGTGTACGTCTATCGATAATTCTACCGGTCGTTGTTACTTCGACGATTTCAAGTTCTTGATCATTTTGAAGATGTAAGCAGTGGAGCGTATCAACCTGTTGTATTTTGAGAATCGATTAATGTTCGGCATTGAATTACCTTGATCCTCCAGTTGAATTGTTGCTATTTTTGCTTCAAGCGGTTGTAGCTCCTGGAGAAACATTACTACTTCATCACGGTTGGGTTGGGGTGGATCAAACGCCGGCCATTCGGATACAAACAAATGCAAGAACTCGGGACCATTAAGCCAAGTTGCTGTTTTGGACAGGTCCACACTATTCGTTTTCTTTGTTGCTAGGTCAGCCGTATTCAGATAAGTGGGAATCCAATGCCATTCGTTTTTTTCGGAACAGTCTAGAATTTTTGATATACGACTACCAACGTATTATTTTACTAATTTTTACAACATCGGTTTCCTTTGATTCTTTTATAATTTGTGTGCTGTATTCTCAATAACACTGATCAATGGAAAAAAAAAATCTCGTTCCGATGAGTTTGTTTTGATGAAAATGTTTCTACGCAATGATTCGAAATTTTTTGTGTTTACCTTTTTTGTTTTGAAAGTTTTGTTTTTTCAGTTATTTTGTTGGCAGCTATAACAAAACATCTGTTCAAAAAATCCCATTTTTGTTTATTAGTATTTAAATTTGATCCCTCACCGGGATTGACTCGGGATTGAGAGCGTTTTTCGCGAATTGAAGATATTACACTAAAAAAAATAATTTTCAATAAGTTCTTAAGCCGAATTTAATTTTTTGAAGTGTACTTTCGATAAAAAATACAATTTTAAAAGGACCGCACTCTATTGTGCACAGCTGTAAAATCCTTTCAAAGAATTGAAAATTTTGAATAGATTGTCATGACTGCGAAATTAAAACTTATGAAAAAATGAAAAAAAAATCGGAATTTTGGAAAAGTTGATTTTAGAAAACTTAAAATTTAGCATAATTTCGAATTTCCTCACGAAAATTTTCAGATTTTAAGAAACTCAAAATTATGAGATACTTCAAAATTGTAAACAATTTTAAATTTTTAAGGTATATTAAGATTTTGAGAAATGTTAAAATCGTGAGGAAATTCGGAATAATTCTGAATAAGTTTTTCCAAAAATCCGATTTTTTTTTTAATTTTTTCTGAAGTTTTAATTTTTTAGTCATGACATTCTATCCAAAGTTTTCAATTTTTTGAAAGGCTTTTACAATTTTAAATCCATTACAAATTTTCGGTTTTTTTCATTGTTTTTAGAATTTTCAATTTTCATAACAATTTTAGTTTTCCAAATAACAATTTCAGTTTTCCAAAAAATTTTAATTTCCTAAAATAATTTATTTATTGAAAAATTCTGTTTTAAAAAAACTTTAACTTTTTAAAAAATTTTGAATTTTTAGAAAAAAAATTAGCTCTTTAAAAACTCCAAAAAACTTAAGAATTCTTTTATCAATCGTTCTATTTTTTTAGTCGTACGCGTCTTCGTAACATCACACTTGCACTATCTCTTTAATATTGGCTGTTCAAGTATACCAAATGTATACCAAATACCAAGGAAATGTTATTTTTTTTAAAATTAGTTTTGTCTTTCTAGTTTTGTAAGGAAAAACTGCAATATTCTCGTAGTTCTTGTTATGTGAATCACTTAGTTTTGGATGTGTATCATGAGTTTTGGATGTGGATCATTTCGCATGAGAATCACAATGATTATTTGTGTACATGCTATGGACGATTGATTTTAGGCAATTTCGCGAATTAAGCAGGTGCACAATGCACATACAACTTTTCATGAATTGGGCATAAATTACAGAATTTTTTTTGTAATTTAGGCGCCCGGCATGAAAAACATCATATTTTTAATTTCTACATGCTGTTGCTGCTATTACTGCAGTGATGTTTAAATCATAACAATTCCAATGAATAAATTATTGACCTTAGTTGAATTGATTAATGAGTAAGCCTTCGTTTCGAGTTGCATTTTTTAATTTTCGCGTCTATTTGGGATTCGAAAATTACAAGATTCGTATTCGTTGTAATTAAAAGTTGTGTGAATCACATGTGACGACGTAAAAAATTTCAACCTGTGCGATTGTCGCCCTTGCCTTCGGCGCGGGCTGCAAATTTAGCACACGGTTGAAATTTTTCACTTTCGTCCCTTGTGATCCAAATAACTATTAATTCGTTTGAAAATCATCGTACAGGTTCACAATCTGCACTTAAATAGCGGCATAGTAACGTATGCATTTTTGCTCTATGAGTAATTTCTGCCATGTAATGCAAAAAGGAAAAAGAAATTAAATGAAATATTCTGAACTAAATGATTGTAAAATCACAACTGCAAATTATTACCAAAATAATCAGAAAATTTGAAAAAATCTGTATGAAAAAACCACAATCTGAACAAAAATAGAAAATTTGAATTTAAAAAAAACCGTCTAAAGTACTGAGCCTATGTGTGAATTATGGGAACTGTAGGCTGAAGAAGACTTGAAATACATAAAAAGGGAAAGCAATAATTTGGTTACCTGTAGACCCCAAAATGAAAAACTCACCAAACGCATAAGACACGTACTTTGTATGGGTCTAAATAGTCGACTAACTGTTGAGGAACAAACAAAATTTTAAAATAAAAATTATAATAACTACGAAATTCGCTTTACAGCTAAGTGAAAATTTTTGATAAGGTACGAATCCCGCATAGAAGTTTTTTTCATTTCTGTTTATTCTCCGTTTAACATTAATGCGGGGGACGGATTATGCGAAACATACAAAGCTATGAAAAATACGCTTATTTCCTTTTTTATTTTGCAAAATGTTTATTATTTATGAGAAAAGTTTTGTTTGTGCATATTTAATTGAACATTACAGTTTCCATATTCATTTTCATTGGGTCCTGGGGTATATTATACTCTTAGTCATAAAAAAGTTGCCATGCAGATTTGAAACATTTAATTTATTTCGTTTAAATTAGAACGAATTACAACAAAGCGATTTGTTATTTTTTAAGGTAAAATTATCGTTGAAAATGTCTTGAAAGTGAAAGTAAAAGTGGCGCGGTGTTGCTTGGGTGTATCTCAATTTTTGGTTAGAAAATATCAACAAAAGTTGTAGAATTTAACGCTAAACGCTGTTTAGGTTTTTTATTTCATTTAATTTTACTGGAACTTTTGGGTGGGTCAGGTCCCTTGACTGATTATCTGGATTTTATCTGGTCTTTCATATTTGCACTAGGGAAGTCTATCAGAAAATATTTTTCTAGCAAAGGATATAATGCGTAGTGTCACGTTGATTTTAAAAATCGTAAACAGGAATCAATTTTTCGGATTTCGGGTTTACCTAACTCATGTTGGTTAATTTTCAGCGTGTCATTTAAATTAAAATGCTGAAAATTATATTTCTTCGACTGTAAAAATAATTCGGGGCAGGAAAAATCGGAGTCTATCATCTTATGGAATTTTCATAGCGTAGTTTTATACGCACTCTATTGTAAAATACCGTTTCTATTTGTGAATTACTCAAACTTCACACTCTTAGAAGTTTTTTATTTACTTCTTCTCTATACTTCCTTAAGACTGATATTTTCCCATTTTGACTATAAACTTCTAGGAACGGGACAATAAACTTCTATTCATGAATAATAAATGTTACACACTTACACACATAAGCGAAAACGGGACGACAACATAGAACAGAATCGAAAATTCGGATTTCGGCCCTAAGCCCTATAATAATATAATAATTTCATAATTTATTTTAATTTATATATTATTAATAATAAATTAATTTTAATAATAATAATAATAATAGGGGATTGGATAGTTAGATAGGTTAGCGCCTGATTGCATATGAGCGGAGTGTGGTAGTCCGTGTCATGTGCCAGGCGTGCAACTGTCTAACTATCAAGTGCTCTTTTTACGTCCAAGTCGTAGTCCCCGGGACCTCAATTCTCTTCGGAGTTTTGTGCTAAACTTAAGAGTGCTACCTAATGATTTGCCTACGGGTCATAGGGCAAACGGATTAGTGGGTAGTGCGTGTGGCTAGCCACCATACCACACTCAAAAAAAGCGATATGGTTATGAATTCAACAACAGAGCCTCGGATTGGACAGGATAAACGTCAACGATATAGGCAACCGAAAGAAGGACAACGATTTACAATTAGGAACATGGAATGTTAGATCTCTGTTACGGCCAGGAGGGTTGAGATCACTCACTAGTGCGCTAAGGGCGACTAAACTTGACATTACAGCAGAGGAAACTAGATGGCCTGGGAAGGATTCTATGATCAGTAGAGACTTTACGTTTTATTACAGCGGCAAGAGCAACGACAGCCCAAGAGGATACGGAACAGGCTTCATGGTCTTCGGTAGAGCCAGAAACGCGGTGATTGGTTTCACTCCTGTCAACGAACGAATATGCACTCTACGGATAAGAGGAAAATTTTTCAATTATACTCTTATTAACGTCTACGCTCCAACGGAGGAAAAAGATAATGAAGCGAAGGAGCTATTTTACGAGAAACTGTTGAAAGTGTACGATGGAGCACCGAATCGAGACATCAAAATCATACTTGGGGATTTGAATGCCAAGATAGGTCGCGAAGTCTACTACCGTCCCACTATTGGTAAATACAGCCTCCACGAAAATTCAATCGAAAATGGAACGTTGGCAATTGATTTCGCAGCGTCAAGGAACATGGTTGTCTGCAGTACCTATTTCGAACATAAAGACATCCACAAAGCGACATGGGTATCACCTGATGGACGAACCAAAAACCAGATTGACCACGTGTTCATAGATGGGCGTCACTGTTCAAATGTTTTGGATGTCAAAAGTTGTAGGGGACCGAACATCGATTCAGATCACTACTTGGTAAAGGTGGTTGTTAGGGCTCGAGTTTCGATTTCACACAATCGACAGCCGGCATTGGAAAAGTGGAACGTCGAGAAACTGCAGGACGAAAATATTAAACGACAATATGTGGATAGTTTGGAGAAGAAAATTATTGACGGAATGGAAAGCGAACAACGAAACGTAGACGATGCATGGAATCAAATTAGACGAAACGTAGAGCAAGCCGCAGCAGAGACGATAGGAACGAGAACGGGAAAGAAAAGAAATGACTGGTTCGATGACGAATGCAGAAAAGCACTGGACAAGGAAGTTTTAATCGAAATTGAAAGGTTTGGTAATCGAAAAGAGAGGCGGAATTTTTACCGGAAAGTAAACGAATCGAGGAAAGGTTACAGTCAACAACCTTTATTGTGCAAGGACAAGGATGGGTTGGTCTTAGCAGATGAGGAAAGGTGCATCAGACGATGGGCGGAGTACTTTAAGGAACTGCTGAACCCGAACAGACCACCGAACCGAAACGACACCAACAACAACTTACCATTTCAGACCGCGCAGCCACATATTGCAGAACCAACGCTACAGGAAGTGGAGCATGAAATTTTAAAGCTCAAAAATTTCAAAGCCCCAGGAACCGACAACATACCTGGAGAACTTTTCAAGCACGGTGGTAACGCATTATGTATGGAGATGCACGAGCTCATCAAGCGCATCTGGAATGTCGAGGAGTTGCCGGGAGAGTGGAAGACTAGCATCATCTGCCCTTTGTACAAGAAAGGCGACAAATTGGAGTGTGGCAACTATCGAGGAATTTCGCTTTTGAATATCGCCTACAAGATATTTGCGAATATTCTATACAAACGCCTTCTTCCATACATGGAATCTACTGTTGGTGAATATCAAGGTGGTTTTCGTGTAGGTCGTTCAACAACGGACCAGCTGTTTAGCATTAGACAGATCTTGGAGAAGTGTAAGGATTACAACGTGGAAATACACCAATTGTTCGTAGACTTCAAGGCAGCATACAACAGTGTCAACAGGAGGAAGTTATGGAGAGTGATGGAGGAATTAGGGGTTCCCAAAAAGCTAATCTCGCTAACAAAGTTGACAATGTATGGAGCTAACAGCCGAGTAAGAATCCGAAGCAAATTGTTAGACGGTTTCGACATTGAGGAAGGACTACGTCAACGTGATCCGCTCGCGACGCTGCTTTTTAATTTGACCCTTGAAGCAGCAGTGAGAACCATGGACATCGACACCAGCAGCACTATTTTCACCAAATCCAGTCAATTGCTGGGCTTCGCTGATGACTTGGATATCTTGGGCTGAAACATGGAAGCTGTTAAGGAAAAGTTCACGGCTTTGGACAGAAAAGGTACCGACCTCGGGTTGAAGGTTAATGACACAAAGACCGAATACATGATTGTCTCCCCATCGAATCGACAACACGACCAAAGCGTAACAATTGACACACACACATTTAAGGTGGTAGACAAGTTCGTATATCTTGGATCTCTGCTTAATTCTGACAACGTAATCATGGACGAAATCAAAAGACGGATAAATCTTGGCAACCGGAGTTATTACAGCCTGATAAAAATTTTAAAGTCCAAATCAGTAAGCAGAAACTCTAAATGCGCGCTGTACTGTGATAAGACCAATAGTTACGTATGTGTCGGAGTCGTGGTGCATGACTCAGAAAACGAACAATCGCTGCTCACGTTTGAAAGAAAGGTACTGCGGACAATTTTCGGACCAGTATATGACGAAAATATGAACAGATCGCGCAGACGATTTAATCATGAGCTTATGCAGCTTTATGGAGAGCCAGACATAGTTAGAACAACAAAAATTAACAGACTACGATGGCTTGGTCATGTGCAGCGTATGGACGACAATCGTATCCCGAAGAAAATTTTTATCACCAAACCGGAAGGCAAATAAAGTGCAGGCAGACCAAAATCCAGATGGTGCGATGAAGCTTTTGCCAACCTGAGAACTGCAGGAGTAACCAGCTGGAAGACGTTAGCTGAGGATAGGTCCAGTTGGAGAAGCATGTTGGAGAAGGCCAAGACCCTTAATGGGTTGTAGGGCCGGTTAAGTAAGTAAGTAAGTAAGTAATAATAATAATAATTAATATAATAATGTAATAATATAAATAATATAATAATTTATATAATAATTACTAATTAATAATAAATTTGATAATTTAATAATAATTTTTAAGATTTGTTGACACAATTTAAAATAAATAAAGTTTGTTTGACTCGGAAGGAGTGTTGAATTTTTTCTAAAGTAGAAACGTAATCACTTTCAATTCGACATACTTTTACTCCCTACCAAATTTTGGGCATATTGCACCTATGTTAATTAAAAAAAAAGTTATCTTTCTATTTCCGTTTGTGTACAAAAAATCCCGTTTCCCTTGGATAGCTTCCATTTTTAGATATGCATCTGGGCAATTTGTCGCTGGAAGGAGTTTGGTCTAGTGAAAATCAGAAATTTTTGAAATCAAACATGTAGTTTTGGTTACGACGTGTATTCTGAGGCCGGTAGTTTCTTTAACATTCTTAAGGGGGACGTCACTTTTATGCTTCAACATTCTGTCTTTCAGTTTCTCTTTTGTTGGCCCACTTAATTTAGGACATAGTGAACCGATTCTACAACATCACTAACGAAAACATATGCAAGAAACCCGTACGCATTAGAATAGATGTTACAAAAAGACTAGATCGCATATAAGTAAATATTCCATAACTCTGAAGTTTATGAAATGACGTCCACATTAAATAGGATTGGAAATTGCCGAAAGAGCAATTTTTAAAAATCCGCCCGAAGAAACGGTGTAAAAGTCTCTCCAAATATTCAAGAAACTCCCAAAATAAAAAAAAATCGACGCGGTCCCGACGGTGGCGTGACATTTCTCCGCCGCAAATAACGCACGGGGCGCTAATAACACCCGCCCGGACGTTAATAACGCCAGCACCTCGGGGGCTAATAACAACCGGGGCGTTAATAACACCCGGGGCGTTAATAACACCCGGGGCGTTAATAACGCCCGCACTCCGGGCGCTAATAACGCCCGGGGTGTTAATAACGCCCGTACTCCGGGCGCTAATAACGCCCGGGGTGTTATTAACGCCCGCACTCCGGGTGTTAATAACGCCCAGCTATATAATTCGGTACACGCTCACTATTGAGCTTGAAGAATAAATTGGAAGTTATTTAAATTCAGAAGTTTAGGACATTTCAATGTACACATCTCGTTTTGTATTGTTTTTATTCATCCCTCTTACTCAATTTTTTAAATTTCAAAATCGTAGTGCTCAATCAATTTCATAAAATTTTCATGTAATTTTTTTGATTTCTTATTGACAACTTTTTTAAAAATAAAAGAGCAGAGAAAAAAATTCTTCCATCTGGTGGCATTCTGTATGATTCTCTTAATCAATCCCTTCCAGTGACGTTCTGTATTTTCCCCTTAGTCAACTCTTTCTAGTGACATTCTGTATGAGGAAAATGTTCCTCTTACTCAACTCCTTCTAGTGACATTTTGTATATAAGGAAGATTTTCCTCTAGTCAACTCCTTCTAGTTACATTCTGTGTAAGGAAAATTTTCCCCTTAGTCAACTCTTTCTAGTGACATTCTGTATAAGTAAAGTTCGGCCAAGGATTGTTTTCCACTTTTTGGAAAGTCGCCAACAGTCACCATTTTCTAGTTGAAATTTTCGGCCTTTGAAACTGCATCATGTTTTTTTTTGAAGCTGTTAGAAATCACTGTACAAATGTCATCTATATATTTCACGTTGTATACCTCTAAAAGGATAAGGCTGTAACTATCAACATTTTTCGAAAACTTATTACACGAAAAGTGGGAAAATAAACCTTCAGCGTATTTTAAAATTTTCCTCTATTCAACTCCTTCTATTGACGTTCTGTATAAGGAAAATTTTCCCCTTTGTCAACTTCTTCTAGTTACATGCTCTATAAATAAAGTTATTTATTAAAGTGCCATTTTGTAGCGTTTATCCAATTATTTAGCTGGGCGTTATTAACGCCCGGCGTGCAGGCGTATACAACAACCCGGGCGTTATTAGCGCCCGGAGTGCGGGCGTTAATAACACCCCAGGCGTTAGTTATTATCGCCCGGAGTGCGGGCGTTAATAACACCCCGGGCGTTATTAGCGCCCGGAGTGCGGGCGTTATTAACATCGGGCCTTAATAACGCCCCGGGTGTTATTAACGCCCCGGACGTTATTTGCGGCGGAGGAATGTCCTGCCACCATCCCCACACCCCAAAGAAGAATTCGACAAACTCAAAAAACGCCATACAAAAATCTTTGGGACAATACGCGAACTTTTGAGTTTTTTCCCCTCGCTCCCCTCCCCCTCCGAATTATTTATAAAAAAAACTATGTCGCAGCAGCTTGAGCCCATGCTCGTCAAAATCGTTTGAAAATTGGCTGAGATATCGAGGTTGTAAAATGACATTATTCTATGGGCCTTTTAAAAATTAAGTTTGGTTTATTGCTCAGCATTGGTATAAAAATGACATTGGTCACAAAATTTACAAGAAAAATAAAATAAAATAAAATAAAGTAAGATCAAAATAAGAAAAAGAAATCACAGCACGTAAAAAACCTATCCGAGTCTCTGAAAGTACCCATTACCGCCGCAGCGTTTCCTCTTTGGATGGCCAGACTCAATCTTTGCTTTAGAAAAGACTTCGATCGTGGTTCATTAGTTTTAATCCTAATCCTCTTGCTCAAGTCTTCAAAAAAGACGATGGCATCGCTACCCCATGCGCCCATGGTTTCTACAGCAAAGGGTACGAAATAGTAATTTTGAGCTATCAATGGCGCGTGAAGCACATATGATTTGAACAAATGTTGATACCAAGTCTTAAACCCATGGGGTGTATGAGAAACGTGACGTCCAGTGCACCTGATAGAATAATGATAGAATAAATTACCAACCGATTTCAAAAAATACAAATCGATACAATACGACTTCTATTGTCCTTCGGTTATGACTTGTTTGGATAAACGAATCTGTAGCAAATGTGGAAAATGCTTCACAGCAATTAATCAAGTCGTCCTGCGGATGAAAGTTTACCATAAAATTGCACCCATCACCTTTCCGAGAGTTAGACCACGTCGAATCGCTGCTCGACGAGCTAACGAGGTGACGGTTGTTATTTCAAACTACGAAGGCTCCGAAGATGTGGAATGGATAGATGAGCGAGACATAGGCGCACCACAGAGCATGCTCTGTCTGTCGCGAAAGTAACACAGATTTCGAAATTAGTTTTCCTGTAGTTTCTTTGACAGATCACTTCGATAGTGTGTGGGAAGATAAATGTACATAAAATATTGCAATTTATTCAACAATAATAACTTTTTTAACTCAATCTTTTATTGGGGGGGGGGGGGGATGGATGAAATCAGATGTCATTTTGGGGGGGGGGGAGTACAGGAGAACCGGACGAATTGGGACAGGGGGGTAGGGGGGGGTTATTATACGGAAAGAATTATTTTCCAAGTGAACTCGATGGGAGGGCATGAAGTCAAGCTCCAGATTCTGGCCTTTGTATTGACAACAATCGTGCTTTATCACGGCCGCGCGGTAGCATTGCGCCCGTGATGCAAGTCCTCTAGAGCCCTAGTTCTCGCGTAAAATTTTGATTCAAATCGACATTTTACTCATTAAAATCGTTCCAGTGGATCCGAAGATATGACCTTTAGAACATCGTCATTTTCCATACTAAATGCGCTGCTTCATAGAACCCAAAGAAAATGAATTATACCCTACGTTAGTTAGTTAGTTCGTTAGTTAGTTAGTTCGTTAGTTAGTTAGTTCGTTAGTTAGTTAGTTCGTTAGTTAGTTAGTTCGTTAGTTAGTTAGTTCGTTAGTTAGTTAGTTCGTTAGTTAGTTAGTTCGTTAGTTAGATAGTTCGTTAGTTAGTTAGTTCGTTAGTTAGTTAGTTAGTTAGTTAGTTAGTTAGTTCGTTAGTTAGTTAGTTCGTTAGTTAGTTAGCTAGTTCGTTAGTTAGTTAGTTAGTTCGTTAGTTAGTTAGTTAGTTAGTTAGTAGCTCCAGAGCCATTTGTATGAAAAACGACTTTTTTGGCGATTTCTCGAAAGCCGGCAGTCAGATTTTCTTTAAATTTTGCAGGGACCTTCGGATGGGCATTCTACGCCATCTCAGATTTTAAAAAAATGGGGTCACTGGCCTCGTTTCGGCGCTAGGGCTCCTGGAAGTTCCTATACAAAATCCATATAAAAAAATGTGTGTGGTGAGCGAGGGTGTAACCACTGGCAAAAAAGTGTCCCAATAATTCCATTTCCAAAATTCAATTCCATTTATTTCCAATAATTCCATTTATTTCCAATAATTCCAATTTATTTCCAAAATTTCCATTTTATTTCCAATATTTCCATTTATTTCCAATAATTCCATTTATTTCCAATAATTCAACTTTATTTCCAAATTCCTATGTGTTATTTCTTTTTTGTTTTATATGTATTTAATTTTTTTCTTTCCAATAATTTCCCTTATTTCCAAAATTTCCATGTTATTCCATCTTTCCATTTCTTTCCAACAATTTCATTTATTCCAATATTTCCAATCTTTCCCATTCTTCCAATATTTCCAAAATATCCATTTGATTTCCAAAACTTCCATTTTATTTCCAAAATTTCCAATTTATTTCCAAAATTTCCATTTATTCCCAATACTTCTAATATTTCCATTTATTTCCAAAATTTCCAATTTATTTCCAATAGTTCGAATATTTCCATTTATTTCCAATATTTCCATTTTATTTCCAAAAATTACACTTTTCAACTTACATCAGGTTTTTTGATATTTTTCTGTTATTCTCGACATGAGACAGGTCATCCAATGGAGCTTCCTAAGTTTAAGAGATTATTAGGGGTTTTTGTGGATTTCTCTAGCACTTTTAAACTTCCATCAGATTTTTTGATATTTTTCTGTTATTCTCGACATGAGACAGGTCATCCAATGTGTTGAATTTAGGAGCTTTGGTAGAGTGGAAGTAAATTTGACAATATCGGCAGCACCACGATGTAAATGAAAACCGTGTTTCGAAGTTAACAATTTATTTATGTGCGTAGGAATACTTCAAATTTTCTAAAAATAACAAATTCTTCTTGAGATGATATTCGCTTAAACTATAAATCTTATCTTACATTTAGTATTCTTTTCTACTCTCCTAATCAATTCGACTTGTGAGTATCGGGCGATTGCTGATGCTTGGGAACTAAAATTTATAACCTCAAATATTGAATCTGTTTGTGGATATCAATTTTAAGTTTCTTACTCGGCAAATAGATAAACTATAGAAACTATTTTAATCCGACTTTCGTTAAATGACGACTAGTGTAATTGTAGCTAAAAGGGTAATGAAAGGATGATCTCGTGGATCTGATATAAGACACAACTTTTACCTCCTTGGCACAATTATTTCCACCAACAACTAAACTATTTAAGCTTATGCACCATCAAACAATCGCACTACTCAAATTAAATTAATTTGCCACTAATTAACTATTTTAATAAAAAAAACTTTCTTAAACAAATTTACTTAGCTCGTTTTTCCAATCAATTGCTTCATAGATTGTAGAACTATCATCTTCTTTTTATTTTGCGTCAGCGGGTTTTGACGATTAAATTATGAATCCATCTGGCCAGTGACGTTGGCTGGGTTCGTATTCTCAACATTCTCTCTTCCGTTAACAGCTTCCTTGAAACTGCTTAACTTAGTTTTTACATCGAGCACTGCCAGCTTCGCCACGGGTCGGACCAAGTATTGGTGTTTGATTTTCTTGACATCGATCTTCGTTAAATTGTCTCTGCCTCTGACCAATCGTACTAACGCCTTACGAACTCGTTTTCCTTTGCCGAAGTAAACTTCCTCCACTATCCCTTTCGGCAGATCTGCAAATATGAGCGAAGAAATGGTCAGTGACAGTGAAACCATCTCGTTAAATGGAGATTTTTTCAACATCGGCAATACCACGGAAATGGAAATAGGGTCCGAGAACGAGGGAGCAGGAAATTCTGTGGCTCCTGGCGAAGACGTGGTTGAGTTGGACAGTGGGGGCGAACTAGAGGGGTTAAATGTAACGGTTAAGGAATGCCCTCCTTCAAATCATGAAGTTGAGGACAAGGCACAGTTAATAGCCTCCATGATTGCCGTCCCAGAGGAATCCCAAAGACCCATAGCCGGTACCTCCTCAAAAACCCTCGAACCAGTCTTAATGAATTTGAGTAGAAGCTCGGAAGAGAAAAGAGGATATAGGAAGAATAGAAATGGGTCGACAAAGAGGAAAAATGAGGCGACTAAGGCCAACAGCAATATGGTGGGGTCCTTAACTGCCATGCTTAATAAGGTAAAGATTCCACAGGAAGTAAAACCTACAAACGTCAGCTCGCCGCAGTCTGGTAAAAAAAGGGTCCGTAGCTCAGGGGATCCATTGATCCAAGGTCAACCTGGTAAATTGGCCAAAATCCGGACGCCTCCAGCTGATAGGCCAGGAAGCTCCCTCACTGCTAAAGACGAAAGGGGAAGTAGTAGTACAAAACAAACCTTTGCTACCTGTGCGAGGCAGACACTAAACCTTAAAGTCTGTCTCACCAACCGTCCCCCCACTAGCAGAGATCAGAATGTGATCAAGACCCATCTCAACAATGAAATTGAAAGGGATATTATAAACGGCAGATACACCCCGATTTTCAATGACTGCTACTCTGGCAGCGATGGACTATACACCGTTTGCTCAGACTCGGCCTGCGCAGGCCGGCTGAGGAAAGTGGTTGAAAAAGAGGTCCCAGGATTAAACTCTGGTCTGATAGTCCTTAACCATAACGATCCACCACCAGCTCTAGCAACGCAGCCTCAGGTCAGAGTAGTCATTAGCCTTCCCACGCGTATGACAAACGAGTTTATCCTAAATGCTATGGCAAAACTCAATCCGAATTTAAATACGGAGAAGTGGCGTATTTCCACCCGTCCATACAAAGGAGCCACCAAATCGACTTTCTTTATGCGGATGGATAAAGCCTCCTTTGGAATTATAGAAAGACAGGGTGGCCAGATAAATTGGATCTTGGGCAAAGTGGGAGTGAGTAAAGAAAGGAACAATATAAAACCGAAACAGGGGAATTTTTCCACGAGAGAGTTTACTCCCTCAAGACCTGGAAACCCCAATTATGGGAACCATGAATCCTTACCATCTTCTTCGGAAGTAATGGAAAATGCTCAACCAAGACCTGGGCTCACCCGTAAGGGAGGGTCCGGTCAAAGTTTATTAAAACGCAATGATGGAAAATAAACCGAAACCAAAAAAAAAAGAAATGCAGGGTTTAGTTCGTCTAGTCTAGACTTGACGGACTTAAAACTTGCGCAAATTAACCTGCTCCATTGCAAAAAGGCCACGTACAACTTTTGTCATGGACTAAAAATGGAGCAAACAGATATATCCCTAATCCAAAAACCTTGGGTTAGAGGAAATAAAATTCATGGTTTTGGCAAATTAAATAACCGTCTATTTTATAATAGGAACGGGAAAAGACCGAGAGCGGCCATTCACGTCTCGGAAAATCTTAACGCTATGATACTAAATCAATTTTCGAATGATGATATCGTAGTAGTTTGGATTAATGGCGGGAGTGGAGAGAATGGAAACTTTATTGCTATCTCAGTCTATATGCCCTATGATTCGAATACTGCCCCTCCGAGCCCGCACCTAACTAAAGTTGTAGACTACTGTAAGCGGGAAGGTATACCCATAATCATTGGGGCTGACGCAAATGCTCACCACAAGATATGGGGTAGTAACGACACCAACAAAAGAGGGGAAGAGTTAGTTAACTATGTAGTCATAACAGACCTAACGATAGTGAACAAGGGAAAAAAGTCAACGTTTGCAAACTCGGCCAGAAAGGAATGCACAGATGTCACTATGGTATCCTGAAGCCTGGCGGAGAGAATTTACTCATGGGAAGTGGCCGATGCGGAAACTTATTCAGATCACAAACTGATTAAGTTCAGTCTCAGAGGGTCATTCCCGGGTAGAAAACCGTTCAGGAACCCGAGAAGAACAAATTGGGACACCTATAGAAGAGTACTTAAGGATGAATTAGACAGATTTACTTTCCATGAACATTACACCACAGTGCAAGAGTTGGAGGAAGCAAATCGTGGGCTCACATCAGTGATGCTGAAAGCGTATCACTCTGCATGCCCCCTTTCTTATCTTAAGCCCCTCTATAAGAACCATAACTGGAGTAAAATTATAGAGGAAAAAAAGAAAGAACTCAGGAAGGGTTGGAACAGGGCGGGAAAGGGATCAAACCAAGAAGAAAATAGGGCCATTTACAAGGCCCTCCTAAAAGAGTACAAGGAAACCCTAGTCCAACACAAGGCAAGAACCAAGGAAAAATTCTTTGAGGAAGCGAACTCGATACCGGCTTATGCGCCATAAAATTTTAGCGAAGGACCCTACTGTTCAAGTGGGCTCTTTGCTTAAACCGGATGAAAAATACACCGCAAACGGGAATGAAACCGCCGAGCATCTCCTCGAGACTCATTTCCCGGGTAGCACTCGGATTGATAGAAAACCTCTACCAGAACACCCTAATAGGCAAACACCAAGTAGGGCCAACTGGAAGTTCGCTGAAAAGCTGACTAAGAAGGGAAAAGTGAAATTCGCGATCCATAAATTCCATTCCTTTAAATCAGCTGGACCAGATGGGATCTTTCGTGCTCTACTCAATGAAGGTATGGAACTTCTTCTCCACCGACTGATCGGCATTTTCGAGAGTTCCATTGCACTGACCTTCATACCTAAGGACTGGGAAAGAGTTCGAGTAGCCTTCATTCCCAAACCTGGGAGGACGATTAACTGTGAAGCTAAGGACTTTAGGCCCATTAGTCTGATGTCCTTTCTCCTAAAGTCAGTGAAAAGGCTTCTCGACTTCTACCTGAGGTCCTAAGAAACTTCCCACTTCATGCAAATCAGCATGCCTATCAAACGTGTAAATCCACGGACACGGCACTTCATCAAATGACCCAAAAAATCGAAAGCATTCTGGGAAACAAACAAGTAGCATTGGGCTGTTTCATGGATATAGAGGGAGCTTTCGATAACACAGGTTTCGACGTCATAGAGAAAGCTGTCAGGGATAGACACACGGAGGACATTGCGGTGAGGTGGATTGTTAGAATGCTGGGATGCAGAACTGTGGAAGCTAGCGTGTGCGGTACCACAACCAGCATGGGAGAGACTAGGGGATGTCCCCAAGGGGGTATTCTATCACCCATACTTTGGTGTATGGTAATAGATTCTCTTCTAGTCAAACTCAATCAATCTGGGATCTTTACCCAGGGTTATTCAGACGATGTCTCTGTCATTATCGGAGGAATCTGTCCGACGACTTTGGGGGATCTGATGAGATAAGGGCTAAAGATAGTAGAAGAATGGTGTAAAGGGAAAAAACTCCGAGTAAATCCGGAAAAAACGAAATTGATTCTTTTTATAGGAAAGAACAATGTAAATGAACTGGAGCTTGGTAGTTTGAGACTCTTTGGGGAAATACTTATCCCAAGGGCGATGGTAAAATACCTAGGGGTCACCTTCGACCATAGAATGACCTGGATAATGCACTTAATAGACAAGCTAGATAAGGCAATTGGAACTTTCTGGATGTGCAGAAATGCTTTCGGAAGGACCTGGGGTCTATCCCCAAGAGCAATCTGGTGGATATACACAGCAGTAGGGTGTTTCAATGTAAGGAAAATCTGAACGAGCTGGGTAAAAAGAAAAATGAGGTTACAATTCTATGGGTGCCGGGTCATTCCGGTATCCAAGGAAATGAGAGAGCCGACGAATTAGCAGACAAGGGAGCCCCGATTGGGCCAGAACCCTTCTGTGGTATAGCGAACAACGAAGAACGGAAGAAAACTCATTATCAAAAAATGGCTCGAAGTGCAGCATGGGAAAGACTGGAATAGGTACGAAGGGGGTAAGCACACAAAAATCTTCTGTGAGGTTCCTCTGAAGAATTTCAGTGAATGTTTACTGGACCTTGACAGACCTAACATTAAAAGAGTAGTTGAAATTCTGACAGGACACTGCGGACTCAACAAATATCTCAATGTTATAGGATGTGTAGATTAGGGTGGTCCAAAAATGTATGGGAAAATTAACTTGTTGAAAAGTTCGGTGCCCCACCTCTAAAAAGTTTCTAAATGTGTCACTGATAAAAAGTGTATATGGAGCAAAATAGTAAAAAAAACGTGGAAACCGCGTAAAACGTGGGTTTTAGGAAAAGTGTATGAAACTTGTCAAAGATGAGGAGTGGTGTTAGGGCAACTTTGGTTTATTCCGTTCAAAATAGTCCCGAGAAAATACTTTTTCATATGCTGGACGCATCCGAAGTGTTTCGGTGTCAAGAGAGTCCGTCAAGTGGCTTTCTTAGTTCACAACTTCTTTGCTCCAGGCCTCGGTGAGTTTCACAGTTTTTGGAAAACGGTCTTCTATGAAGTTTTGAGTCTAGATAGGACTTCAAAATAACGCCTAAACAGTTTGACTTGGAAGTATAAAATTCATTAAGGCTGAACAAAAATTTATTTTTCGAGAACCTCCATGAAATTTCATGAACTTCCATGAGCCTGCCTAAGTGGCCGTCCGTGTGTTTCGTCATTATTTGGCTTTTTTGGGAAGGACTAATACTATAAGAGTAGAAAAATGCCTGAAATTGAACGACATCTCGAAATTTGAAGAAATCGGCACTAAATGAACTGTACCAAACTTCATTTCACTAAGCTGTCATGGTACCGATTGTTTTGAGGCTATCATTGTTTGCATCGTTGAATGATCTTTTTAATGAAGCGAAAGTGATGTTCGACTAATTCTAAATCTTGGTAAGAAATCGGTACTATACGCGTTTGTGACACATATCAAGCATATTTCTGAGATTTTCTGTGGCGTGATCAATCAGTTAATTGTGAGGTATTAAAGAGAGTCACGGGATCTATCCAACTCGCCGGTTGTTTGTGTCTAGTCATGTTCGAATTACTAAACATTAAGGCATTAAGAGAAGCTAGTAGCAAGAAAAATGTATTTCTTATCCATTTAAAATTCGAAATAAAGAAAAAGAATGACTGCAATGCACTGGCGGCAACATCTCCGGCCGTCAAAATGTTGATATATCCAAATTCAACAGAGACCGTAAGAATTTAGGTATTTAAAATATCAATATTTGACGATTTTTATTTTCATATTTGTGATATCTCAAAAAAAATCTTAGTGAAACAACTTCACATAAGTTCTTTTTTGTTTTTTTTTTTTTGACATGGGAATCTTGCGCTACATATGTCATTTTTCACAGATTCGAGTTCGAAGATAAGCTAAGGAAGAATGTCAAAAAATGGGATTTCTTGAAGATAAACGTACAAAACATGTTGACAATGTTTCAGCATCACTTTTTACAAAAAGCGGCTAGCCAGGTTGCCAGAAGAGATAATGTAGACAACTTTCGAGAAATGTATTATTTGCACTAACTTTTGGTTTAGTTCTAGAGGCAAAATAGCTATAATTTTAAGGTGTTGAAAGTTTCCGAGTGTTTTCGTAATTGACTAAAAGGAAATTTTAACGTGGAGTTATTCGTATTGGATGTGGAAATCGTTACCAAAATGTGTTTGCGAGAAAGAATTTTCTACAGTAACCAATTGCACGGACTTACTTGAATTTTATATTATGCCAAAAAGAGTGTACGCAACAACTAAACTGTTCTTAAGTGTTTAACATTAACAATAATTTTAATAGCGAGGTTTTTTATACATTCTTTACTAATCAAAATGTCTTCTCTTTTTGTTTTCGAGATTAAATTCTAATACAAAATTTTTAGATTATTTTATACTGCAGAATCTAGACAGAATCTAGACTGTTTGATTACTTAATCTAATTAATTTCAATTCATTTTCTATAAAAATATTATTTTTTTAGGTTGTATCCAAATATTTTCAAAGATTTTGTACTTGCTTAAATGAGTGTTAAGGTAAAACTTTTTTTTAGATTTAAGTTAAAAGTTGGAGTTTCTTAGATTTAAGTTACTATTTTACGTTTTATAAATTTAAGTTAAAAGTGTTTCTTAGATTTAAGTTAAAAGTTTAAGTTTTATAGATTTTAGTTAAAAGTGTTTCTTTAACAGTTAAAAGTTTAAAAGTGAAAAGTTTTTGGATGTAAAGTACAAAATTTTTGAATTGTTACATTGAAGTCAAAATATGCAAAATTGTAAATTTGTTATAGTTCAAATTCACATATCTTCGAAAATATCCGTAAATTTAAGAACATTTTTTCTTTTCCGAAATGCAAACGCTACCTCAAAAATCGGAATTCCTTTAAATTCTTCATTCATAACTTCTGTTTTCTTCGACTATATGTCATTGATATTTTTACAGAAAGTTTTTATGGCGTAGTCGATTGTGCAATCAATAATTTTTTTGAGAATTATATTCTTCACATTTGAGAAAAGACTCTTTTTTAATGGCTTGACCGTACAAAGATTTGGAAGAAGGTCGTTCAACCCATACAATAGCTTCGAAAGATTGAAATTAAAATTGTCTGAAGGACATTTTACCGAAGCCTCTTGTTTACAGCGTTTGCACGTAATGCTCTTTGATAGCTCTTTGCGAATTATACACGAAATGATCTCTAAAGCATTAATTTCGACAATATCAGGCATCAGAGGGTCCAACGAAAGTACATCTGACTGATCCTGTTTCTTACACAATTCGCTCTGAATAGCCTCATTGTGATTATGATTTATTTTTTTGTCTTTTAGCAATACGGAATGAAAATTATCAATTAATGAGGTGGCATTATCCTTCTCGCAGTTTGCTTTTAATGAAGTGTTACAAGTTAAGTTATTTAAAATAGACGTAATATAAGCAGAGCGGAAATGGATGAGAATTGGTGCTTTCGGGTTGTGACAATTAATTTTTACTCCTCCAAAAAAATTTTCCAAACCATCTTGGTTGGTGTTTCTAAGGAAATTGGGATAGGAAGTGGAGTTAAATAATGTTATATAGATAATAATTAGAATCACCAAAGCAAGGCTGTCATCAGGCAGGTCTGCACTGGTCCTAGTGGGTGATCGAGGCATTCGCCGATAGGCCATTTGCTTCTTTCAACTTTTGTCCCGATTTGGACATCTAAAAATACATTTCTTGGGTCTTTTCAAAATTTGAAAAATCCGCCGTTTTGACTACTTCGCTATTTGAATTTTTTTTTAAATAATTTCAGTCCAACTGAGAGTTTCTGAGAGTGGTTCGATTTTTAGGCTCCGCCTCTTTGTCAACTCTGTCATAAACAGTTATATTTTAATTAATACTTGAATTCGAATGGGATCGAGCAAAGCAAAACTGTCATTAGGTATCATGGACAATTTAGGTCGTGTAGCCCGTGTTTTCATGGGAGTGATAATAATTGTCTTGCGTTGCGACGTAACGAATTTTTGAAGTAGAAAAAACGGCGAATTTTTTCGTCTGTCTTAACAGCCTTGTTTAATAGTGAATTCAAGGAAAAATCGAGTAGGAAATTACTTTTAGGATTTGCCAGATAAATCGTACTTTACTGGGTGATTATATATATAACCCCGGTAAAACGCAATAAATTCATACATTTACTTAGTGGTGATTTACTGATTTACCGGAGTAATTTTCCTCTCGATTAACAGTTGACTAATTAATATTTGGTCAAATCTGGTCGAATTTTTTTCGAGTTATTTTTTACTCATAACAATTATTTCGCCTGAATCTTTGACACATCGAGATGAAAATTACCCACTACAGATCTAGAAGCATTTACTTAAGAGCTGTAAAGGTTTTTTGCTTTCTTCAAGATTTTCGTTCACTTGGAGATTTGATAACATTTAAATTAAACATTTACGTTCAAAGTTAATAACGAAGAAAAAGAAGTGCCATAATTACGAATCTCGGACGATGAAGAAAATTGATGAACAGTTGCTCCTAACGTTCGAGCGCAAGCTACTTCGCGCCATATTTGGAGCGATGTACGAGGTTGAAAGGTGGCGACGGCGATAAAACTTTGAACTGGAACGTGATTTTGGCGAGCCAGATATAGTGGCAGTGTTGAAAGTCCAGAGGATGAGGTGGGTGCCATTACAAATGTGTAGTCGTCGACTCAAATTTTTATTTCACCTACCCAAATAATTTGTCCTATGCGTCCGACACAAAAAAAAATTTGTCCTACCTTGGGGTCCGAGATATAGAGGTGTACTAAAACGCAAAAAAGTTCAAAATCGCTTTTTTGAAAACTATAAAAGATTGAGAAAAATTGGTGATGCCATTAATTTGTCCTCAATTTGTCCTAAATTCTTGACACTTTCAAATTAGAGTACTGACACTTCCGTAGTGTAAAATTGGATTACTAGATTTTAAAGTGTTTTGTACTAAAAACTTTAGTACAGTAAAAATTTGTCCTCAATTTGTCCTTTCAGAATATATATTCACAATTTTCAAAACATTTCCTCAAACAATACTATAAAGGATTATTTTCTTGGAGTTGTACTAAAAGCACTATTTAAATATGGCCGTAGAAACGTTCA
>CM055403.1:83568499-83607077 GCA_029228625.1 Pseudolycoriella hygida | reverse complement strand
CGGATCCACTGGACCGATTTTAATGAGTGAAAAGACATTTCGCCTTAGAATTTTCCGTAGAATCCAGGAAAAATATTTTCCGGGGGGTACGTCGCAAGGAGGGGGAAGTCAAAACTTAGCTGTATATATGGTTCCGAAGTCTACGAAAAAATTTTTTCCGAATTTTTTGTTCGTATGGGGACTTGCGTCACGGGCGCATTGCTACCGCGCGCCCATGATTCGGTTGAACTATTTATTTACTTTATTTATTTTAATGCTGTTTAAGCACAAAACTTATTGAAAAAATTTATTAAACGTTCGGCAGCGATTTTTAAATACGTCCGTATAGCTTGAATGCACAAACTCTAAAAAAAATATTCTTTTGATTCGCTCTCTTTTTTAGATTTCCACAGAAATATTCACATTTTGTCTTATCCTATCTGCTTGCCGAGTGAATTAGTGATACTAAAAGAATGATCTTTATTTAGTGTTGGAGATCAGACTTTGTGAGGGAAATATGAATTTTACAAGCGTTGAACGAATGAATTAATTAAAGTAAACACTACACCACCTGTACAAGTAAATGTGAAACAAATACGTTAGGTCGCCTTATTTCTGTAAAGCGCCGATTTCCCGCAATTCCCAGCACCGATCATCTCACCTCTGTTCAATTTTTAATAATAAAAGAATTGTTTTTTTGTTTAATTGTGATTCGTGAAAGTCTAGTGTGTTAAAAAATTAAAAAAAAAACATTCGATGTATGTTAAATATTGAATCTGTTTGTGGATATCAACTAAGTTTCTTACTCGGCAAATAGATAAACTATAAAAACTATTTTAATCCGACTTTCGTTAAATGACGACTAGTGTAATTGTAGCTAGAAGGATAAAAATTTGTAATGAAAGGATGATCTCGTGGATCTGATATACGACACAACTTTTACCTCCTTGGCACAATTATTTCCACCAACAACTAAACTATTTAAGCTTATGCACCATCAAACAATCGCACTACTCAAATTAAGTTAATTTGCCACTAATTAACTATTTTAATAAAAAAACTTTCTTAAACAAATTTACTTAGCTCGTTTTTCCAATCAATTGCTTCATAGATTGTAGAACTATCATCTTCTTTTTATTTTGCGTCAGCGGGTTTTGACGATTAAATTATGAATCCATCTGGCCAGTGACGTTGGCTGGGTTCGTATTCTCAACATTCTTTCTTCCGTTAACAGCTTCCTTGAAACTGCTTAACTTAGTTTGATTTTCGATCTTCGTTAAATTGTCTCTGCCTCTGACCAATCGTACTAACTCCTTACGAACTCGTTTTCCTTTGCCGAAGTAAACTTCCTCCACTATCCCTTTCGGCCATGTATTTTGTTCGTACTTGTCGTCGACGACTAGAACGACGTCACCGACCTCGATCGGTTTCACATCTTTGAACCATTTTGTTCTCCTTCTAAGAGTTGGGAGATATTCGATATTAAATCGTCGCCAGGTCAAATCAGTCATATGCTGGACTGCTTTCCAATCGTCTCGCAGTAGGAGTGATTCATCAAATTTTCCGAGAGATCTGACTCCACAGGGTGTTCCAAGAAGAAAGCGGTTCGCAGTTAGTACTTCATCTTCCTCGTGATCGAGATGTACGTAAGTAAGTGGGCGTGAATTGAGGATGTTTTCGATTTCCACCAGAAATGTTTCGAACATTTTCTGCGTTAGTGTACGAATTGGCATTGCTTTACGAAAGATTGACTTGACTGTGCGAATCAATCGCTCCCAACTCCCTCCCATATGAGGGGTCAACGGTGGATTGAAAGTCCACTGGCTGGTCGAGTCAGTGAAAGTTTCTTCGATTTCTGCAAAATTCAATTTCTGAAACTGATCCCGAAGTTCTTTTTCGCTTGCATGGAAATTCGATCCGTTGTCGCTATAGTACTCGATAGGTGTACCCCGGCGAGCAATAAATCTTCTGATTGCTAATATACATTCATCGCTTGCGTTTGGTTGTGTTGACCTTGACCCAGAACGGTCCGAAGTAGTCAATTCCGACGTGACTGAACGGTCGAACGAATGTGGCGATTCTCGCTGGTGGTAGATCAGCCATTTCTGGTACTTTCGGGTTCGTTTGTTCGTTTTTACATCGCTTAGTGGTGACAATTTGGGCGAATATAGACGAGGGATTTCGAGAAATTCCACTTGAGGTAGTTAGTTAGCTTAGTTTATTAGCTCTTATGTACATACAAAAAGATATAATTAAGCCTCATGGGTGGACCTCTTTTATGTGCCATAGTTTTTAATTAGTTATTATTCCGAGTATTCGGCGACGTATTCCGTTCCGAAATCCATAATTTGTTTTAGATTCATCTGATCTGGTTGTGGGAAATATGCTCCAAAGATGTCCATTCGTTGTTTGCATAAAACTGGGCATGTGGTCAGTAGATGAAGTGGCGTCTCGTCATCTGTCTCACATAATCTGCATAGACTACTCTCTGCCATACGCATTCTGTTCATGTGTTTATTGAGCTTGCAGTGTCCCGTTAATAGTCCAACCAAAGATCGAATGACTTTTCGTGATTTATTCAGGAAAAATTTAGTGACACTGATGTTAGATTCTAGTATGAATTTTCTGGTGTGTACACAGCTTCCGAGGCTGTTACACATTATATTGTGTTTGTTTAGGAAATATTCTCTAATACTTTTCCTCTGTGTTTTTTTTTTTTTTAAATTTATTTTCACATTATTATATCAAAGGTTACAAATAATATCACAAATTCATAGTTCGAGCAAAGGTCACATAAAGACATTCAATTCACGCCTATCGTCGTAAGTATCACGGATGCAGATTGCGTTGCCCCTCTGGATTGCAATGGACAAACGCTGAAGCAAATAATCTAAGGAGCGAGCTTCTCCAGTATTCTTTTTCATTAGCTTGCCCAGCTTTTTCAGGAAGATCGATGTCTCAGGACCTATAGAGCCCAAGGTTTCGAAAGCGAGTGGAGTAAAATTGTAGGTGGCTTTCAGGTCAATGTAGTTTTTGTGTTTGAGTCGCTCCGCTTCGTCAGCCGCTGCCCCGCTCGCCCGAGATGTGCCGTTCACATAACTGGCTGCAATTGAATTCACTACCGTCACATCCCACAACAATGACCTACCTCGGCTCCACGGGTAGCTGGTGATACCGTCAAAGCGTTTTCCGTCACGCCTGGAAAGGCCGTATGGTTCGAGGTTATTAGGGAAGCCGGCAGAAGTGAACGCCATTGAGAATATTTTGTTTAACTCGCCATGTCTTGGGTACTTTCCCTTGTTTATAGAGCACGAAAGTCCGTGGTGGCCTTTGGAATCGACTATTTCACCGCAACCGCATTGATGTGGCTCGCATACTTTATTGCCCAGCCGAAGTGCAACTGCTATTCTCGCTGAGTCATTGTCTAGAAGTAATCCTAATTGGTGGGAAGGAACTGCCTGGAGCCACTTATAAGAAGATTTTGTGGATGACGCCAGGAGACGAGCCCGATCAGTTGGACCACTCGATGAAAACAACTCGTCGAATGTAGCGTTGGATCGCAGATTATCCCAAGAGCACTGGAGTTGTTTCAACTTAAAAGTTGGAGGCGTTAGTTCCGTTGGGTAAGCGTTGATCATCGAAGCTAATGTTGGGTCGAATAGTCGCAGATTTGACTGTACTCCTGATTCCAAGACCGGCCAATGACATTGGAAGCGATGCCTGAATCCACGCCCTGTCACTGAATTCGTTATTCGTGATGGTTTCAAGAGTTTGGCGAAAGAAACCATCGATTACTGACAATTGGTCTTTATGTAGAAAAGCGGGGGACGTGCGCAGTAAGTATATTAGTCTTGGCGATGATAAGAAACTACGCAAGAGTAGCAGCGATGGATGAATATCGAGCAAAGGAAGACGTTTACACAAAGTTTTCACCGTCTCTAGGCTCTTGGACAGCGAATGGCTTAAGCCTTCTTCCATGATTGGTGCGCCCAACAGATTGAATGATGCGTCCGAGAGCACTTTTATACCGGGCAGCAAATTGTTCAATACTTTCAGCATGGCATGCTGCTCCTCATTCGATGAATTGATGAAGTAAACTTCACATTTACTGGAGTTCAACGATAAGCCGGACTCATCACAGAAGGTTAGGACTCTTTGGACATCGCGCACAATTGTGGGAAATTCGTCGCCTATGGTGCCGTCGTCCAAGAACCATGTATTCAGCTGGGATTGCAATGAATGTGTCAAGGGCTTCAAACCTACGCTGAATGCCAACGGAGCACATGGATCACCCTGTTGAGTACCTCGTTTCGACAGTATGATAGCATCACCAAAGAAAAGGTTGCTTCGGCATCGATAAGCTTGCTGCAACATTGGGAACAGAGAGGGTGCTGTCGTTTTGATTTCGTTTAGAAGAAATTTTCGAAAGATCTCATTGAAAGCGTTTCGGAAATCAAGTTTGATCATTAAAGTCGGTTTGGAATGGTTTGCGCGAACGAATGCACGAACCGCGTGAACCATCGCCTCTGAACCACCATGAACCGCAAATCCGTTCTGAATTGGCCGCAACGTTTGAGACATGGGCTCCTTAACCGCGAAAACGCCGATCTTAATGGCTAGTCTGCGCCAAACCAAACCGATGGCAATGGGTCTAATGTCGCCGTTGTCTTTCGCTAATGCGATGAGTGAAGCTCCGAAGAAAACCGGACGGATATCGTCAAATATGTTTCCTGATCGGATCATGTTTACCAGCTTAGCCATGGCGGATGTAAATTTCACAGAGGCGTCACCGCATGAAAACGAAATCAAATCCTTCAAGTGCCTGGGTCTCAGACCGTCTATACCTCCGGACGAGCTGATAGGGAAATGTTTAATGGCATTCAATATTTGATCGGAGGACGTTTCAAAAACCTCCATATTCGGTATTGGTTCCACATCTGAGTCGAAGATCTCGTCCGGATGTTTCTCCTTCAATTTATCTACATTTTCCGGGGTGTTGTCCGCCTACTAAAGAACTAAGGACTCTAACGGCTCCAGAGATGTCTCCTTCGCCAATTTTTCTCTGAGCTATTTTGACTGTTAGTTTTTCCGAATTGCTAGGGGGCTTCTTAGGCAAGTCGTACGATAGAAGGCTGAGCAATTCGCTGAACAAGTTCACTACGGTGTTGAGTTTGGCAAAAATAGATAAATTGTGTCTCACGATGTTCGGACATTGTTTGCCCTTAAAACAGCTCTTTGGAATCGTATTCAACACGATGATGGGGAAGCTCAGTAAACGACACCAAGAAACCAAGTCGTTTTTGGACACAACCAGCTCGATCTCCTTCGTAAATTCCTGGCAAACGACTGTACGAACCGACTTCTGGAGAATTCTCACAATTGGAATAGAGCATTTGCACTTATAGATGAGTTCGCCGAACTTTTGGATAATGCTGGTCGTGTCGAGTGGGTCGAAATCAAACCGTGCCGGAAAGTTCTCATGTGAATGTTCAGGCCTCGGTCGTTTTTCGCCAAAAACCCACATACGTTGCATTTATCGTCATTTATCGGATTGCACATCGTGGGGACGGTTGGGTTCGGTTCTGTTGACTGGTTGTTCAAGTCGCTAGCTACTGACGGCAAGTTTAGAGAATGGGAATTGCACACTGCTTCTTCGAATTCTCTGGCCGAGTGGCCTCTAGCCCAATGCACCCGGATACCCGCCATTGTAGGAAATATTCTGTGGCATAAAGTGCATTCGCATCCGCCTTCGCCGTCGGACTCCGAATCCATTCTTGCGACAGCACCTCGTTGTATTTGATAAGGGTGTTAGTACATTGCACGGCTAAACGGCGACAATAATGGACACCTCGAGCTTTGTCCTTGGCTATATGGTTCAAGATGGCTTCGGTTTTGGCTGTCAACACTGGTCCAATTGTCTACATAGGTTATTGTTATTAGATGTAAACAAATTTTATAAAAGTGCCGTGTATGTTTATAATGTTTCGTGCCGTGTAATTAGAGTAATTAAAGATCCGGTCCCGCAGTCGGATGTCCGGTTGGCAAATTCATGCAAAATAACTGTCCTGAGGCACCACACATTCACCAAATAAAAAACTTGCCTTCCGTATGCAGCCCCGCCCAACCAAGAAGGTAACGGATCCCGCAACGGTATGTGAACTTGTATGGAACTTGAGCCGAATTCTATTTATTGAATATCTTGAAATACTCAGAACTATCCTTACGTCAGCACCAGACGTCGACCACTCCTGAGAGCACCCACAATTCACTTCAAATAGAGGGGTCTTTTATTCCAAACTTTCACCGGCTTATCGCAGAGTTTATCAATTTTATGGAGCTCGATCAAAACACGCTTTAAATAGTGAAGGTTTAAGCTACGTGTGTTTTGTAGGAGATCCCCACTACTGGTTCTGGTCCAATAAATTGGGTTTCGCTCCCTTTCTTAGCTGCTTTGTCAGCTTTTCATTCCCTTTTATTCCTTTATGGCCAGGGACCCACACAAGGAATATCTTATTTGTTGTTGAAATTTACTTTATTCGACTTAGACATTCAATCATTAGTTTGGACGTAAAGCAGTGCGATTGAAGCGCTTTAAGAATTGCTTGACTGTCTGTACAAATGTGTATTGTGCAATTTTCAACTTTTCTGTCTAACATCTCTGTGCACGCTTTAATAAGAGCATAGACTTCTGCCTGGTCAATGGTCGCTAGGGTCCCTAGCGGTATGGTCATGTTGAATTCAGGACTTGTTGAGTAAATTCCGGATCCTGTACCGGTTTCTGTTTTCGAACCATCGGAGTAAATATATTCACCATTGGTGTTACCAATGTTCCCTTCCACCCACTCATATCTTTCGGGAATCAAAACACTAAAATTTCTATGAAAGTGGTATTGTGGTACACATTTGTCAGAGTTCATGTTTATAACTGGGATTGCTTCTCTATGGCGATTAAAAATTGTGGCGTGGCCAAAATTTCTATCTACCCAGCAATTGACATTTTTTAGTCGGAGTGCCTTTACCAGCGCTTCCTGTTCTACGAAAATATCTATAGGCAGGTGCGATAGGAGAATCTCAAGAGATTTACTCGGTGTCGATTTCATTGCCCCTGTGATTCCCATGAGAATCATTCTTTGAACAACTTGAGGTAAATATCGTATCCATTCGAGCCAAGTATTGTGAAGTGAGTCAGATACTTGCTCGTCCCAATCCGTACTTTTTCGCCAAATTTTCTGCAGGAGTATCTTTGCGTATACGAGAACATTTTCAATCAGGCCAAAAGGGCCAAAGAACGACATTAAGGCACGTAAAATTTCTCTCTTAGTTGGGACTCGACTGCCATTCATTATCGCCTCGTCGATTTTGGCATATATTTTAGCGAAAATGTGAAATTATCGAATGACGTGCCCAACACTCTCTCGGTGTCGGTAGTCAACTGAGAACTCAAATTCAGATTTTTGATTTGTTGGCTATTTTCCTCACCCAGAGCTTGTAAAATTTCCGTTGAGTTCGACGTAATTTTTCCAAATTCAAATGAAGCTTGCTCGTGAATGAATTTTACGTCCCTGATCAACGCCAAGGCTTCGTTTTTCGTGTGTGTGCAGTCTAACATGTCGTCTATATAAGTGTTATCCACAGTGGCCTCGACGGCTCTCGGAAATTGACTTTTGCATTCTAAAACGTTTTTGTTCTTCACGAACTGGGCCGAGCTAGATGAACATGTTGCTCCAAATGTGAGGACTTCCATTACATAAACATCCGGTTCTCAGTTTGACTGGCCTTCACGCCATAGGAATCGTTGAGCACATCGGTCTTGTTCTATTACACCAATTCGATGATACATCTCTCCGATGTCGCCAGTTATTGCGTACAATCGTTCTCTGAAGCGTCTGAGAACATCGGGCAGCGGAACCAACTGATCTGGACCTTTGAGCAAAACCGAATTCAGCAACACATTTTTTACCTTCGCATTCGCATCCCAAACTGTTCGTACTTTGTTCGGCTTCTTTGGATTGAACACAACGAATATCGGAAGATACCAGGTGCGACCACTCGTTTGTTTAATTTCGTCGGTTTCTATGTTCTATTTGTCTATCTATCTATCTATCTATCTATCTGTGTTCTATCATGTCCGGAGCGGTAGCGGAGGGCGTGACGCAGTCCCCACACCCCAAAAAAAGTCCATAAACAAAAAACGTCATACAAAAGCCTTTGGGACAAGGAGCCATAAACAGGCAAACGTTTGAGTTTTTCAGCTTGCCCTTCTCCCCCTCCAAATTATTTTTACAAAAAAACTACGTCGCAACAGCTTTCCAACAGAAGATGTATGAGCACTTCTGGCCACTATTGTCTAAAACTAATGGCCTGTGACTAAATGATTTATTACCTGATAACAATGGGCCAAAATCAAAATTAATGGCCTGTGACTAAAAATTTTTCATAACTATTGACAAAAAAATCATCTTCGCAATGACTGTCTTTTTTCTCTTATGAGCTTTTTTTTAAAGAGAGTAATTAAAAAAACATTTACCCCATTTTTCAAAAAAAACACAGTGCATATGGATAACAAACATAGATATCATGGCCCCACGATAGTAAGGAGCCGTGACGCAAGTCTTACACGCCAAAAAATTCACAAGAAATATTTACGTAGAGTAAGGAACATATATACAGGAACTTTTTGACTTCCCCTCCGAACGACGTGCCCCCCGGAAAATATTTTTCCCGGATTCTACGGAAATTTCTAGGCCGAAGTGTCTTTTTACTCATTAAAATCGGTTCTGTAGATCCGGAGATATGAATTAAACAATAATGCTATTTTGTATGGAAACGGACCCAAATCGAATATTTTCAACTAGTCAATTTGGTAAACCTTTCTTTCTTTCTTTGTTTGTGGCAATTTTTGGCAGGATGACCCAGATCTCCAGAACTATGAGAGTTAGAAAGTTGGTTCCAAAGGCGAAGTTATAGAGAATTAAATTTAAGCGAACACGTGTTTCAGGGTTTTGGGGAAAATGGCCCAATCCTGGTATATGGCCACTTCCATAATTAGGCAGGATGAACCAAATCTCCAGAACTATGAGAATTATAAAGTTGGTTCCAAAGGCGAAGTTATAGAGAATCAAATTTGAGCGTACACGTGTTTCAGGTTTTTGGGGAAATATGGCTCAATCCTAGTATATGGTTACTTCCATAATTAGGCGGGATGAACCAAATCGCCAAAACTATGAGAGTTAGAAAGTTGGTTCCAAAGGCAAAGTTATAGAGAATTAAATTTAAGCGAACACGTGTTTCAGGGTTTTGGGAAAATATGGCCTAATACTGGTATATGGCCACTTCCATAATTAGGCAGAATGAACCAAGTCTCCAGAACTATGAGAGTTAGAAAATTGGTTCCAAAGGCGAAGTTATAGAGAATTAAATTTAAGCGAACACGTGTTTCAGGGTTTTGGGGAAATATGGCCCAATCCTGGTATATGGCCACTTCCATAATTAAGCAGGATGAACCATTTCTCTAGAACTATGAGAGTTAGAAATTTGGTTCCAAAGGCGAAGTTGTAGAGAATCAAATCCTGGTATATGGCCACAGCCATAATTAGGCAAGATGACCCAAATCTCCAGAACTATGAGAGTTAGAAAGCTTATTCCAAAGGCAAAGAATTAAATTTTAGCGTACACGTGTTTCATGGATTTGGGAAAATATGGCCTAATCCCGGGATAACGCCGCTTCCAGATTCCAGAGGGATGATTCATACCTCTAGAACTATGGCATCTAGAATGTTGCATACAAACTTACAAAAGTACTGATATCCGCAAAAAAACCTCTTACAGAGGAGGTGCGACGCAAGTCTTTATGTCTGCTTACAAAAGCTGTGAAATCAGAAAAGTGTGACGCATTAATCATCTATGGTAAAACTATTTTCTTCCAGTTACAAAAGTTCTTTTCAGTTTTTACACGTATAAATTTAAATTTACCCTAAACGATGCAATAAGAAATAAAAATCAAAACTGAAAGTACAGTAAAATTGTTTCGTCGTTGGGTCTGGCATTTGTGACGCAATTTTTTGAACTCAATGTAATTTTGTTTAAACATTTTTGTGGCGAATCGAAGCTTAATGCGTCACCCCCCTCTGATTTCAGAACTTTTGTAACTGGAAGAAATAGTTTTACCTTAGATGATTAATGAATGCGTCGCACTTTTCTGATTTCACAGCTTTTGGAAGCAGACATAAAGACCTGCGTCACACCTTCTCTGTAAGAAGTTTTTTTTGCGGATGGTTTTATAACTATAGTTTTGTAAAAAGCCAAAATAACAGAGAGCGAAATTTACAGAAAAGTATATGGATGGTACAGATTTACTGACAAAAAAATTATCTGGATGTATATGTGAAACTAATGGGGAAAATATTGAGTGAAATGATACTGGTGTAATTAGAATTAGCTATACATCTGATCATTTTAAAAGTATTGACAAAAATCATTTGACCGTATTTGACCTTTCAAATCAAAAATGCACGCATAGCAATAAATATTTCTTATTATTATCTGTACATAATCATATTATGATTTGATCGCAGGAGCAATCGTGGTGTTAAATACCTGACTCTTTTTTATAGTTGCATAGACCGACCCTCTTTGGTAGTTGCATCGTATGAAGGTTTTTATGTCAAACATTTGTACAAATAAAAACCCATATAGCGTTTCCATTATAGGTGTTTCACCCCTGCGGTCTATTGGCATTTAGATATAATTTTGTAAAATGATATGTCCCGGGAGTGATGCTGTATACAATTATTGTTTGTAAAGCTGTTAACTTACACTTCCTGTTGAGAGACAGTAATCTGAAAAGAGATAGTAACTAAATGCTGAATGAGTGGACAGTGATAGATATCATTTAAAGAGGGTGTCGCATACATTGGGATGGGTGTGAAGTTATTTTTACCTCACGATAAGTTGTTGTTGTTTTACTTTTGATAGAGAATTTTGTTTATGAAATAAAAAAACATTTTCTCAAAACGCGCAAAAAATTTTATTACTTTTTCCTAAAATCAATTTCATAATTTTTATCTAAAAAATATTTTACATAATTCATTACAATTTTCTTAAAAATTTAGTTTATACTTTTTCTTAAATTTTGTTTTCTTCAAAATTTTTTTTGCATTTTCCTGAAAAATGTTTATCTAAAAAAAGTCAAAAAGTTTTGATCAATTTTATTACAAATTTTTCTTATTTTTTTTTTGTTTTTTGTAATTTTTTAGATTTTTTCTATTATATTTTTATTCAATTAAGTTTACAATTTATAAATAAAAAACTTCTCCTAAATCTTTGCTTCGAGGAAGTGTACCCATTATTGATGCTACATTTCCCCTTTGAATTATTATTATTATTATTATTACAGATACCTATCTGTGTAATTCTATAATCATAATTTATAGCGAAAAAACAAAGAAAAAAGAGACAGAAGCAATATGAAAAAGAAAAACAAGAATAGAATTAAAATACATGTCAATTCCAGTGAATAATTCTCTTAAGGAATTTGACATAGATAAAAATAATTTGATAAATAATTTTAATTTTTAAATAAATAAATTCAATTCATATTAATGTAATAATTCAAACTTAATTATTTTAGTGTTAATTTTTAGTTATGATTATTGTTGTTCAGTTGTTCTTGTTGTGTAATTTGTTTATTTATGATAAATATGGTGAAGTATAAAAAGATTCGAGTTTAGTACTTTTAGATAATTGTGAGCTCAGTAATAGCCAAGTCTTTAACTCCTTTTTAAAAGAATTGTTAGACAGGTTATCGTCCCTCAATTCAGCTGGTAAAGTATTAAATAAATCAGGACCAATGTTCGTTATTTTGCTTTTACCAATATTTATTCTTGATCTATTGACATATATGTTGTTCGAATTCCTAGTATTATAATCATGATCAATAGGATGTAAGACGATATTATTTAAACGTTTATTTGTCAAAATATCCTTTATAAAAATACATGTTTGCCAGTTATGAATTCCTTTGATTGGCAAAATTTGAGTTTTCAAATAAAGTTCGTTAGATGGAAATTGAATTGGTAATTTGAAAATGAATTTAAGAATTCTATTTTGAAGCACTTGTAAAGGCTTGATATGTTTCTTACAAGCCACCGCTATTCGCTGAATTAAATAACTAGTGGCTCGTTCCTCATTGGTTACCGATTTAATTTTACTCCCGATCTTCTTCAAAATTTTAAGGCCGACTTTTCCGAGAATACCTGATGTTTCTGATGCGATTGGGGTGAATATAAATTGATCCTTTAAATGTGTGTAATGTTTGCATTTCTTATCTTCGGCTTCTTTAGCGGCATAGCCTGGATCACGGGACGTTCTATTCAAATATGACTTGGCAAATGTATCTGCGCATGTGTAGTCCCACAGTAACGTATTGCCGTGTTTCCACGGAACCAAGCTGATCCCATCTGGTTGCTTTCCATCGGGTCTAGAACAGCCAGGCGGCTCACGTACGCTCGGAATCTCCGCCGATTTTAGGGCCCGTTGAATCAAATCATTAACAGATTCGTGTCTCGATCTCGTTCCTGCTGCTTTAGTGCAAGACAGGCCATGTCTACCAAATTTGTCTACAGTCGAACCACAGATGCATTTATGAGGCTGTACGATTACTGAACCGAGACGAAGCGAAACAGCAATCCGAAATTCATCATTGCTAAGATGGGTTCCCAATTGTGGTGACGGAAGCGTTTGTAGCCATGCACCACTTTCTTCGAAAGAATTGGCCAATAAACGAGCTGTGTCCATTTCACTGTGCAATGAGTTCTGAAGTTGTATTACTTTATGTTCGATTTCAATGACTTCCCAGGAACGTTGATGTACTCTAACATTTTCCTCCGGTAGAGAGCCAAATATTTCACACCACTATTTTTCTGCCTCAACCTTACTATGATCTAATTGTCGGTATGATTCAGTCAACAATTGATTCTTTCTCAAATTTTTTCCAAAAATATTTTAAGTTTACAAAACTCTTACAATTCTTTTATTTTTTTACAAATTTTGCTTTTTTTGTTAAAAAATTTCTGACGGTCGAATTCCGTAAATAATAATAGCAATTTTTCTAAATGAAAGTATCATTCAGATCGATGTTTTTAGAAAACTTATCAATGAAAGATTTTAGATTTCCACTTTTTACCATGTGGAGAATGAAACTTTAGATCTGATTTGGTGAAGCTGGTGTTCGTTACATTCAGTACTGATACAGTTTACGCCCTTCGAGTGGTACGCTCTAATGTACTTATTCGGTGCGAAATTGTTTATAAACTGCTTTAGCGGGCTAGATATAGAATCGAGAAAGAACTGGATTAATGTATAGTTAAACAGTCTAAAGAGGTACTCTTGTTGTTGTTTTTTTTTGACCGAGTTTACCCATCTTGGATGGTGCATGGCGTTGTTTTAGGCTTTTCTTCTACTGCCGTACTTTAAGACTAGACACGAATAACTTGACCATCACTTAAACAGTCCAATTCATCCAGACAAGCCTGCATTACACGCCGGGGTATTGGTCTTGTAGTACCATATACCGCGCACACAGGATTCCAAATGATTACCCACTGAACCTTTCAGCTCTTCGATGATTCTATTGAATTCCTTTCGGTAGAAGGTACAGCATACCCATTTACTAGTATATACGCTCTTGGCAAACGTCAGATATTTAAAAAAAAATATGCGTTAGTTTCATCGGTTTTACACTGCAAATGACCAACACCTCGAGACATTCGCCTATGCGCTTATATGGTAAAATAGTACTTTTATAAACGCATATACAGCCACCTGGTTCCCTACCGTCTGTACTGTAGCAATAATGGTCCGGTGTAGTAGCTGATGCATCAGCGCACCAGCTTTCTAATTCACAAAAATTCTCATTGTACACTAAAAATTTATTTGCCGCCGAGGGGTGACGCACTTCTGCGGTTTATGGAATAAATGGGAATAAATGGAATAAATGGGAATAAATGGAATAAATGGGAATAAATGGAATAAATGATAATTTTTTCAAATTCGTCAAAACCTCAAATAGACTTGATTTTGATGGCAGCGCACACAACAAACCATACTAATGTGTCAAAAAGTGAAAAAACCCTCTTTTGAAAAATTAAAAGAATTTTTGTTGAAAAATGGAATAAATGGAATAAATAAATTTATTCCATTTATTCCCAAAAAAATAAAATTTAATCGCAGGATGGTTTAAATGCTTTATAATTTGTGCAAACCTTTATTTGAACTTATTTGTCTAACTTGTGATGTGTTTGGTTCAGATATTTCGCAAAAACAACAAAAAAATTTTTGGGAATAAATGGAATAAATGAAGTACGCCACCCCTCGTTTTCCGCACATTGAGTTTCGGCTGCCTCTTTCTCATTTACTAGTAGTTTTATCAGTAGGTGTACAATTACGGAAATATATTTTTGCATCAAATAGAATTTTGTACTTCTGCGCAAGTTTTTGCAGTGTTAAAAAGCTGCGCAGAAGTACAAAATGCTATTTGATGCAAAAATATATTTACGTAAGTGTACAACTTCCATCACCAACATCACTATTTATGGAAGAATCATCTCTGTACCCATTTACGTGTAAATATCTCATTGATCTTGTGTGTGAATTTCTAAGAAAAATGACCGAGCGACAGATGTTCAGTATACTCCCCCCATGATGCCTACCGCAATCTTTAAAGGAGCTTAAATCCATAAAATTTTTTTTATTTCATACAATATTTTTTCTTACAAATTTTTGCCAAAAATTTATTTCTACAAATTTTTTATCTAAATTTTTTTTTAACTTTTACTTAATTTTATAAAAAATTTTCCTAAAAATATTTTTCATAAATTTTATTTTGAGATTTTTTTGCAAATTCTGCTTTTAATTTTTCTTTTTTTGCTAAAAAATTCTTTCAACTCCTTAAATAATAATTTGTAGCATCACATCAAATTATACAAAACATCCAACTACACCACTAGGTGACGCTGGTCTGGGTTCCCGGACACTCTGGCGTGGGGGGCAACGAAAAGGCGGATGAGCTGGCGAGGACAGGCTCGGCTACATTGGGTTGCGGGCCAGAACCTCTCATACCCATCCCACACTCGGCATGCGTAAAAGCAATAAAGAGTTGGGTGAGGTCGGAATTCGCTAACCATTGGAACACTTATGAAGGAGGAATGCACACAAAGCGTTTCTTCCCGGTGCCCGATGGGAAGTGGGCCAAAGAACTACTAAATATGGACAGGACACGCATCAAGAGGGTGGTGGGTGCGATCACCGGGCACTGCGGACTAAGCAAGCACCTGGCAAAAATGGGAATCTCTAATGACCCCAGTTGTACCTGTGGCCTAAGTGAGGAGACGGGCGTTCACGTCATATGCGAATGCCCGAAATTCTCCTCACTAAGGTTCAGGACACTAGGAAGTCATGTAGTCCAACCCGAAAATGTCTCCAAAATGGGACCTGCCGCTCTAGACAGGTTCCTGGTAGGGACTGGAAGGTTTTAGAGATTTACATGATGAACGGGTTACGAAACAAAGGATCATCAGATCTGTGTTTCAAGGACCAGTAATGGACCGGCCCAAACTGATAAATCTAAAAAAAAAAAAACTACACCACTGCACTACATATAAACACATCACGACATCTACCAGCGCATAGTAAATATCTCACAACATCACATTGGGATGGCGCAACAAGTTTGACACAAGTTCTAGAAAGATCCAGACAACGCAGCCATGACGGTTTTGCTGCTATATAAGGCGTAGTACAACTTCAGCCACTTCACTCAGCTTTCGATTGGCAAATCGCATACAACTTACTTTTAGTTTGTGCAAAGATAAGTCTAATAGAAATCAATTGAAAATAGAACCTTGCCGTTTTATTTCAGAAGTCATTCACTATATCGAAATAATACGCGCCTTAAGACCGTACCGTCGATATTTGTTGAACGGCCAACGATTTGAACCGCCAGCCCCTTCATCGTGTCACCGTTCTACAAATTGTAATTTTCTGAATGAAGATATCATTTACTTATTGCTATATCTAATGTAGCGCACAATTGGTGGAACTTCGCCAAACGTATATTTATCGCTGTCGCTGTCTTCACTTTCTTCCGAATATCTATTCGCACTCTCGGCATTATCGTCGCCACTTTCGTCATTTTCGTCCAAAATTTTCTTCCATTTTTACAAATATTTCCATTTTTTTTAAAGCATATGTTTTATATAAATTTAGGTTAAATATTTGTTGACTTTAAAGAATTTTTGGACAACAAGTTTCAACGTTAAACGAATGAAAACTTTATTTTCAATTAGGAACACTAATCAAACTGTTTTAAAAGTGAGTGTGTTTATGGTCATTTTGTAAAAGAAAAATATCATTGGTCCGGGTTGACAAGGGATGGTCTTCTGCGGGTTGTTTCTTCCTATAATCACTTTAACACAACAAAACCCAAAAACTTAAGTAGATGAAAAACCTAGGGAATTTATCTACCTAGGGAATGAAGTTAGGTGTAGGAAGTCCACGAATCTTCACTATTTGATCATGATTTATTTTTGTTTCTGGGTTCATTAGATTTTATTTGGCAAGGATAACTGAGATGTGTGCTCCTGAATCTACTAATAACTTAAGGGGTCTAAGCGATTCGTGGGTTTGATTTCAACAAAATGTTTGCGAAAAAGCGCTAATATTGAAAATTTCGCCAAATTTCATCCAATCTGATTTAATAATTTCCTCTATTTACGCAACAGCTCACTTTAAGGATTTTCGATCACATTTTTTTGATCAAAAACCTTCATTTTTTAAAAAAAATTCTTCACGCATGTATTTTAGGATAATATTTGTATCACATCAAAACCTCTTTAAAGGTAGAGTGTGACGCAGTCCGTAAGTCTGCTTCCAAAATTAATGATATCGCTTGAGGTGACGCTACCGCTGATAATACGCAGAAGTTTATTTGAATGGAAACTTGAATTCAAAGTTTTAATTTCCTGAAAAAATTACAGCTCTTTTTTTTCAAACAAAATTACGTAGTGTTAAAAAAATTGCGTCACAAATGCCGGATCCACCAGCGGAATAATTTTTCAATACTTTCAGTTTTTACACGCAAAAATTTAAATTTACTCTAAACAATCTACGCAATAAGAAATAAAAGTCAAATTTTTGCAGCGGAAAGACGAGAAAATTTTCTTAGAAAAAAAATTCTCCGAAAAAAAATTGTCTTCGAAAAAAATTGCCTTCGAAAAAAAATTTTCTCCAAACAAATTTTTCCTTTACAAAAATTTTCTCCGAAAAAAAAACAGAATAGATGTGGCAAAGATACTCGAACGTATCTAAACATACAAATAAGCAAACAATCCAACGTTTTTTGTTCTTTTATAGCTGTAAGAATTTCAAAGATCCATAGAAATTACCCAAGGTACCGAAGTACGTCTCAGACCATTCAAATCTAGAAAAGCTTATATCCAAGGACTAAGCCATTTTCCCCTAAAACCCTGAAACTAGTGTTCTCCAAAATTTTATTCTCTACAACTTTGCTTTTGTAAGCAACTTTCTACCTATTATAGTTCTAGAGATATGGGTCATCCCTCCTAATTCTAGAAGTGGTCATATCCCAGGAGTATGGCATTTTTACCCAAAACCCTGAAATATAGGTTCTCTAACATTTTATTATCTACAACTTTGCCTTTGGAAGCAACTTTCTACCTCTCATAGTTCTGAAGATTCGGGTCATCCTACCCAGTTATGGAAGTGGTCATCTACCAGAATTGAGCCATATTTCACAAAAACCCTGAAACATGTGTTCGCTTAAATTTAATTCACTACAACTTCGCCTTTGGATCAACCTTTCTAACTCCCATAGTTCTGGAGATCTGGCTCATCCTGACCAGTTATGGAAATGGCCATATACCACGATTGGGCCATATTTTCCCAAAACCCTGAAACACGTGTTCGCTTAAATTTCATTCTCTACAACTTTGCCTTTGACAGTAAATCTCCATATTGCATAGTTAAGGAAATATGGACGAAAAACTGTTTTTGTATATGGCCAACTTCGGGTGATCGGTTGAGGCGTTTGAAAAAAAAGTGGAGACGGACGGACGGACAGACATTTTTTTTATTGTTGATTCGTCATATTTAGACGATAATAAATGCATTCCCCTAACTGCCACCTCGATCTACCCCATGTTACATTAAAATTGTTTGTAGTAAACGTATAGGACCTTCGTACTTCGTACGGGTCCAAAAAATTCAGAAAATGAAAATTTTTGACGTAAATTATAATAACAGCAATAACGTGGCAATCCCAGGTAAGTACAATTTTATTATACTGTACTTAAATGTTCGTAGTATGCGAAATAAACTAGAAAGAATAGAAATTATATTGGCAAGGTTTCACAAATTACCCAGTGTCATTGTCCTCAGCGAGAACTGGTTGAGGGAGGGTGAGGAAGGTTACTACAACTTGAATGGCTACACAGCCTACCACGGTATTAGAGAACAAAAAGAAGGTGGTGGAGTCAGTGTTTTTGTAAACTCAATGCTTCAATCGAACCAAATCTTTAACACTTCCTCTGGCGTCTCTAACGTAGTGATAGTGTCACTTCCACAACTTCGTTTGAATGTTTGTTGATTCTATCGTCCATTTGACCGAGATACGTCGAATGACTTCCTGAACTTTATGGACTTTTTTGACAATCTTTTGACGACCAACGATGACATTGCTCGGTGATATGAACTTAGATCTGTTAAACAGCGGCTCCGAAGTTTCTCATTATCAAGAAGTAGTCAATTCAAATGGATTTGAACTCTTGAACAAGATTGATCCAAGATATGCAACTCGAATTACAGGTTCAAGTCGCACGATCCTGGACCATGTGATTTCGAATGAGAGAGGTGTTGAGTATTTCATCAAATTGATAGAAACACACATCAGTTACCACAGAGGAGTGATTGTCGGACTAGAATTAGGGATACCAAAGAATAGGAAGTTCTACTATAAAGATAAGATTGATCAGGTGAGTTTAACGGAAGAATTGCAATCCATAGATTTCTCGAAGATTAGTAATTTTGACTCGTTTATCGCGATATTGCAAAATTCCACGGAAAAGCATAAGAAAACGGTTAAATCAACAAAGAAAAAGACGGCATCTATTTTTACGGCCAGCAAAATTCTTTTTTGGTAAGCAAAATCATTCTTCGGTCAGCAAAATTATTGCTTTTATCAGCGAAATTATTGCCTTTTGTCAGCGAAATTATACCTTTTGCTAACGAAATTATTGCTTAAATCATCAAATTTAATGTTTGTGGTCAATTAAATTAATCGATCTATCAGCCGAATAATTGTCTGATCCGCAAAATATTTCGTTTTGATTAGCGAAGTTGTACTACCCGGCTGACGATATTATCCTTTTATGTAGGCCACTCTTCTCCGAATTTGCAAATTTTGGTATAAATTTGATTACAGACTGAGTCAACTGAAGAATTTTCGAGACAAATGTTCTCCTAAAATTATGAGTTTTGGCTCGATCGATTTGTTTTTCAATTTTTTTTTTCGCCGAAAATTTTCGCGGAAATTTTTTTCGCTGAAATTTTTTTTTCGCCAGAATATTTTTTCGCCGGAAACTTTTTTTCGCCGCAATTTTTTTACGCCGAAAATTTTTTTCCGCCGGAAATTTTTTTCGCCGGAAATTTTTTTTCACCGGAAGTTTTTTCTCTAAAATTTGTTTCCTCTTTTCTTCCAAAACAACTGATATCGCAACAAAAACCCTTTTTAAAAGGAAAACGTGACGCAAGTCCTCGTACCTTCTTCCAAAACAACTGATATCAATTGGGGTGACGCTTAAAGCTTTAAAACGCAAAAAATTCTTTTGGAAAGTTTTCATTCCTGATTAAAAAATGCGTCACAAATGCCGGACCCCCCAATGTTATAATTTTTCTGTTCCGTGATGTGTGTAGTACGGGTAGCCAAATTTCTGGCGTTCGAAATCTGAAGGCGCAGAAAAATTATTACGTACCAGAGTTGGGCCATATTTCCCCAAAACCCTGAAACACGTGTTCGCTTAAATTTAATTCTCTACAACTTTGCCTTTGACAGTAAATCTCCATATTGCATAGTTAAGGAAATATAGACGAAAAACTGTTTTCGTATATGGCCAAGAATCTCAATTTCGTCCATTCCATTGGTCCCAGTACAGTACCCAGACCCCTGACCCGATTCCCACAAAACTTTCTTCCCAGTTTTGTGACATCAAATGCTTTCATTTGACACCAAAATGAGAAATTTTCATGCTATACTTGCTGAGATATTTGCGAAAACGTTTCATCGACCCTTGAAAATGTCTTGTCCGGGCTCCACTTCTTTGACCATATCTCCGGAACTACTTGGCCAATTTTGCTCATCTTCGAACTTGAATCATGGGAGGCATGTACCTTTCAGGGAAAAAAAGTTTAAAATATTTCGGGTGACTTTATCAGAAATAGATCAAAATTTAGCGTTAATTTAGAAATGTGGAATAGATTCGTCGCTTTTATAGCAGACATGTTTCTATCCATTCTATATTTTAACAATCTACAACAAAAAGTTTGGCTGATTGGGACGTTTAAGCCTCTTCAGTTAGAGTACACCTTTGTCGCAAGACCATGTGTATATCAGCGACAGCGTGGTCACATATTGAGTGAGTAATCATCTCGCATATGCGGCCCTATATACACCTCGTTTGTTCGATTATTCAAAGAGAAACTCTTTGACTTAGTAGATCCGTTGTTATGGTAAGTTTAGGCTGATCAATTGAGCCGTTTGGAAAAAAAAGTGGAGACGGACAGACGGACATTTTTTGTTGTTGCTGATTCGTCATCTCTAGACGATAATAGATGCATCTCCCCCTCCCACCTTGATCTACCCCATGTTACAATAAAATTGTTTGCAGTAAACGTATAGGAACTTTGTACTTCGTATGGGTCCGATAAGTCATATAAGATAAGTTATATCTCATCGATGTTCAACACAAAAATCCTTTTGCTTGATTTTTATTGAGAATTTCAACAGGGACGTTATGTGAAAGGGAATCATTGCCATGACAGGCTTACGTATGGAACAATATCTCAAAGATAAATAGACACAAAGATGACTCGTAACATTATTTTCTGGTTAAAATGTTTCAGTTACTGCATAATACAAACAGTTTTCTGATATTTTTCCAATGATTTTGAATTTCTTTAGTTTATTGTTCTGACGTATGTGTGTAGCCTGAAACAATATAATCTTCAACCGTTCTCTTATTCGATGTTTATATTAAATTTACTCTATTAATGATAGTAGAATCGTGTAGATAATTATCTATGATGGTAATCGATTTCATTCACATACAGTCACGAGGATATAATTAATACAAATATGCCTTTAATTCCACATCCAGTGGATTCACTTAATTGTAACACTGGGCCCTAGTAGAAACTCACTTTTAGAGTTCTGACTCAGTCCAAGTGTTTTAAATCAAAAAATTTCCTTCCATAAAACGGAAGACAGTCCCAGGCCTGTCGATAAAAAAAATTGAAAATCGGAAGAGATTCACTCGAGTTATGAACAAAAAACATGTAGAGCGGTAGCAGAAACTCGTTTTTGGTGCCCTAGCTATATCCTAGGGCCTAATCTTAAAAAATGTTTTTTCTCCTAATTGTTGGGCTTTTATAGACTTGTCGGTAAAAAAAACAATTATGAATTTCGGAAAAGATTAACTCGAGTTATGTACAAAAAACACGAATGGCCCTAGCAGAGACTCGTTTTTAGTGCCCTAGTTAAGTCCAAGGATTAAAATAAAAAAAGTTTCTTCCATAAATTGTCGGCCATGCCCAGATCTTTCAAACAAAAAAAAATTATGAACATCGGAAAAGATGTACTCGAGTTATGTACAAAAAACGCGTATGGCCCTAGCTAAGTCCAAGGACTCAAATTTAACAAAGTTTCTTCCATAAATTGTCGGCCATGCCCAGATCTTTCAAAATTTATGAAAATTGGAGAATATTTACTCGAGTTATGCACAAAAGACCAAAAACCGCTTACATGGCCCTAGCTCGGCGGCCCAGATTAAATCCCATTAAAAATCCCATAAAAGGGGTTTTATGCGTTTATGGAGTAGGAGGGAGCACCGATCATGGTCCTTAGATGACGAATCAGCAATAAAACCATATGAAGGGACCCGTACGTATCTGAATAGATGTGGCAAACAGAGTTGATGTTACGAAAAGACTCGAACGTATGTAAGTAAATATTGCCTTAACTCTTAAGTGTATGAAATTACGTCCACATTAAATTGTATTGGAAATTGTCGAGAGGGCAATATTGAAAAACCCGTCCGAAGAAACGATGTAAAAAAGCCTTCCGAAAGTACCGAGAGTATTAGGTGAACCGGCTCAATGGAGCATTTCACAAAGAGGTTCTTTAGTAGTTGCAAAAGTGTTTGTTATAGGGTTCTGGTTAGAGGTTGGTGGCAAGGGTCCATGTCCAATCAGGGAAAGTGAAGAGTCTAGTGCGTCAGTGCAAAAATAAATGGACAAAAGTAGCCAGTAGTTTGGAAAACGGTCACATGTTCACGGAAACACTTTTGCGTACATGTAGCGCATTATCTGATTATGAAGATACATAAGTCGACTCGTGCGCCAAAAAGTCTTTCACACATACAGCTGTATCAGTTCGTTAGTATCAATCAAAGAAATGTTATATGTGTTTTGTAACGTCGGAGTACGACATAATTCCTATGGACGACCTGAACTTTCGCAGCTAACACACATAACGCGCGTTTGTTCTATTTGTTCCATGGTGTGACACGCAACGTAGGTTTATATAACGAGTAGTACACAACGGATGTTACACATCGTGTGTTACACAACGCGGGCTTCACAAAGTGCGCCTCACAACGTGTGTCTTACTTACTTTACTTTACCGGCACTACAACCCATTAAGGGTCTTGGCCTTCTCCAACATGCTTCTCCAACCGGGCCTATCTGCAGCTAACGTCTCCCAGCTGGTTACTCCCACAGTTCTTAAGTTGGCAAAAGCAGCGTCGCTCCACCTGGACTTGGGTCGCCCTGCACTCCTTTTGCCTTCAGGTTTGGACTTCAGAATTTTTTTTGGAATACGATGTTCATTCATTCGTTGTACGTGACCGAGCCAACGTAGTCTATTTATTTTTGTTGTTCTGACTATGTCGGGCTCTCCAAAAAGCTCTATGAGCTCGTGATTATATCGTCTGCGCCATCGGTTCAGTTTTCGGTCAAATACTGGTCCAAATATTGTACGCAGTACCTTTCGCTCGAACGTATGCAGAGATTGTTCATTTTTCTGTGTCAAGCACCACGACTCCGAACCGTACGTAACTACCGGTCTGATCACAATTTTATAAAGTGCGCATTTTGAATTTCGGCTTACTGACTTGGACTTTAGAATTTTCAGCAGGCTGTAATAACTCCGGTTGCCCAAAGTTACTCGCCTTTTTATTTCGTCCGCAATGTCGTTGTTTATGTTCAGCTCTGATCCAAGGTATACGAACTTATTGACCATTTTGAATGTGTGTGTGTCGATCGTTACGTTATCTTCCCGATATCGATTCGTAGGTGGGATGATCATGTATTCCGTTTTTCCGTCATTGACCTTCAACCCAAGGTCGGTACCTTTCCTCTCCAAGGCCATAAACTTATCTTTAACAACATCCATAGTTCGGCCAATAATGTCCAGGTCATCTGCAAAACCAAGCAACTGACTGGACTTGGAGAAAATGGTGCCGCTGGAGTCTATGTCCATGGTTTGAACAGCTGCTTCGAGTGTTAAATTGAAAAGCAGCGTTGCAAGAGGATCTCCTTGACGTAGGCCTTCCTCAATGTCGAAAGTCTCTGACATTTGATTGCGGATCCTTACTCGGCTGTTAGCTCCGTTTAGTGTTAGCTTCGTTAACGAGATCAGTTTGTTGGGAATTCCGAACTCCTCCATGACTCTCCATAGCTTACTTCTTCTAACACTGTCATAGGCTGCCTTGAAGTCAACGAACAAATGGTGTGTTTCAATGTTGTACTCCTTGCACTTCTCCAAGATCTGTCTGATATTAAACAGCTGGTCCGATGTTGAACGACCTACACGAAAACCACTTTGGTATTCACCTATCGTAGATTCCGTGTATGGATGAAGGCGCTGATATAGAATATTTGCAAATATCTTGTAAGCAATATTCAGCAGAGCGATTCCTCGAAAATTGCCACACTCCAATTTGTCACCTTTTTTGTATATGGGACAAAGTATGCTGGTCTTCCACTCTTCCGGTAACTCCTCGTCATTCCAGATGCGTATGATGAGCTCGTGCATCTCCATACATAGCGCGTTGCCGCCGTTCTTGAAAAGTTCACCGGGTAGGTTGTCAGTCCCCGGGGCTTTGAAATTTTTGAGCTTTAAAATTTCAGCTTCAACTTCTTGCATCGTTGGTTCTTCTATGTATGGTTGCGCAGTCTGAAATGGCAATTCGTCGTTTTCGTCGTCTCGGTTGAGCGGTCTGTTCGGATTAAGCAGTTCCTTAAAGTACTCAGCCCATCTCGCGATACACCTTTCCTCATCTGCTAAGACCAATCCATGCTTGTCCTTACACAGCAAAGGTTGTTGACTGTAACCGTTTCTGGATTCGTTCACTTTCCGGTAAAAGTTCCGAGTCTCCTTCCGATTGCCAAACTTCTCAATTTCGATCAAAACTTCCTTGTCACGCTGTCGCTTTTTCCGTCGGAAGAGTTTTCTCTCGAAATTTCTTTTAGAACGGTACTCTTCCTGGCCAGCTCGAGTGAATCTACTTAGAGTTTTCAGGCGAGCTGCGTTTTTGTCGTCCATGGCCTTCTGGCATTCATAGTCAAACCAGATATTTCTTTTATTTCCCGTTCTCGTTCCCACTGCCTCTGCTGCGGCGCTCTCTACATTCCGTCTAATTTGATTCCACGCATCGTCTACGCTTCGTTGTTCGCTGACCATTCCGGCAATAATATTCGTCTCCAGCCTGTCGACATATTGACGTTTAATGGCTTCGTTCTGTAGTTTTTCCACGTCCCACCTTTCCAATGCCGGTTGTCGATTGTGTTGAACCGATATTCGAGACCTAACTGCCGCTCTCACCAGGTAGTGATCGGAATCTACATTCGGTCCTCTACAGCTTCTGACATTCAACATATTTGAACAGTGACGTGCATCTATCAAAATATGGTCAATCTGGTTTTTGGTTCGTTTATCCGGTGATACCCATGTCGCTTTTTGGATGTCTTTATGTTGGAAATAGGTACTGCTGACAACCATGTTTCTTGATGCTGCAAAATCAACCACCCGCGTTCCATTTTCGTTCGAGTTTTCGTGGAGGCTATGTTTACCGATTGTGGGACGATAAAATACTTCGCGGCCTATTTTAGCATTAAAATCTCCAAGCACAATTTTAATGTCTCGTTTCGGCGCTCCATCATATACATCCACCAGTTTCTCGTAGAATAGCTCCTTCGCCTCGTTGTCGCTTTCCTCCGTAGGCGCATAAACGTTTATAAGAGTGTAATTGAAAAATTTTCCTCTTATCCGTAGAGAGCACAATCGCTCGTCAACAGGACTGAAACCAATCACCGCGTTTCTAGCTCTGCCGATAACCATGAAGCCTGTTCCATACTCTCTTGGACTGTCGTTACTCTTCCCACTATAGTAGAACTTATAGTCGCTACTGGTCATGGTGTCCTTTCCAGGCCATCTCGTTTCTTGCACAGCTGTTATGTCAATTTTTGCCGCTCTTAGCGCACTTGTGAGAGATCTCAATCCTCCTGGCCGCAACAAAGATCTTACATTCCATGTTCCTAATTGTAAATCGTTGTCCTTTTTCCGATGCTTGAGTCGTTGCCGTTTATCCTGTCCGATCCGAGGCTGTGTTGGGGAATTCATAACAAGACTGTTTTTACGGTGTCTGGGAGTTAGCCAAGCGCCCAACCTACTTTCCTTCTCCCGATGACCCGTAGGGAAGTCACCAGGTGGTGATGGTAGCCCATCTGACTAGGGCTGTGTATGCTGCCGTTGTCTCTTGCTGTTGAGATCATCCGCCACCATACTAAGTCGCCATCCCATCTTGATAGCGCCTAGCTGCCTTCGGCCCTCCCTATACGTGCCGTTTAGGTACTACCCGAAGGCAGCCCCCCTCATCCTTATGCTAAGTGACCCACACTACTACACCAGGGTTGGTTACCTGATCGTTAATGCGGGTTGCTCACTATAACAGTTGTCACCACGGGTAGGATAGGATGTAGGAGTAGGTGGACAGAGGCTAAGGTACATAAAGGAGTACTATATTACGCTTAACACACCATTTGACACCCTCACAACGTGTGTCACACAAAGGAAATTTACACAACGTAACATTACTTATATTACATAATAGCGTTTTACATAAAACTTTCTAGTCAAAGATGGTCACTTCACCGTTTGTGTGATACGACAAGTGTGCAAATGCTCAGCGGGGAGTTGCGGGAATTGTGAAAAGTTAACACAGCGCTGTGTCTGCAATCCGTATAATGGATCAATGCAGAAATATTACGAATAATAATGTCTACGATATTTAATAGTATGAAACTGTATTATTGAGAGTCTAATACGCAACTCGTCATATGTCCTGTAAATTTATGCAAGTCGCTGTAGCTGAACCCAACCTCTCACATACATTTCCAAATTTATATTTGGTGTATTTTACGTGAGGCCGTTTAGGATGCGTGTAGGCTCAAAAAGAATTTCGTCGACGTATTATATGATCCGTATTTTTTTTCAAATTTACGTACGTTTTTATATATTTTTTTAAGTACTGAGCTGTATTTCTTGCACATTTGCCGCATTTGTTGTGCCAGTCTGCTTTTTTTGTCGGAAAAGTCGTTCTGAGTCGAGAAATGTGGAAATGTGTTTTCACATTTCCACATTTGTTTTCACATATGTGAGTCACATTTGCATCGCAAATGTGAAATTTTATTTTTTTCAAAAGGCACATTTGTCGTTCCCGTCGCACATTTGCCATGGGTCAATCCACATCTGAAAACTTTGACAGTAAATGTGTTCGAGAACGCCACATACTGGTTATGGAAAATCCAAGATGGCGTCACTTTGACAGCTGGCAGCGATTTTCTTTGGCCACCATAAAAGTCTACTCACAAACATCAACAACTTTCCCGAAGAAACTAACTGTGTAGCTTTTGTACTTCAAAAAATAACATAAAACCAACATCAACCACTTTCCCGATGCTCTCTATATTTCACTCACAAAATCAACCACTTTTCCGAGACTTACTATATACTCGCGCATGCTAATGCCATGCCAAAATAATGGAATGTAACGCTGAGCGTTATTCACAAACAAACAAACATACAAACATTGCGTTTTTATAATATGTTAACTAGTCGATCCCGTTAGCCCCCTAGGGGGCACCCCGCGAGGGCACTCTGAAGGGTTTGGAGGGGGTGGGTGCATAAAGTGGTGAAATGATTATCAGAAATATTTTTTTATACCAGGGGGCTGGACCCCCGCTAATTATTAGCCTGCGGCGTTTTCACTGCCTGCGGCGCTCCCGTTCCAAATCCCATTGCGAATCCCGTTCCAGATCCCGTTGCGAATCCCGTTAAAATCCCTTTCCGAATTTCCTTCCAGATCCCGTTCCAAATCCCGTTCCAGATACCGTGTACCAAAAAATTCCACTCGACAACATCAACAACTTTCCCGAAGAAACGAACTGTCTAGCTACTCTAATTCAAAAGATAGCATAAAATCCAAGATGGCGTCACTTTGACAGCTGGCAGCCATTTTTTTAGGTCACCAAAAAAATTCCACTCACCAACATCAACAACTTTCACGAAGAAACCAACTTTCTAGCTATTCTAATACAAAAGATAGCAGAAAATCCAAAATGGTGTCACTTTGACAGCTGGCAGCCATTTTCTTGGGATTCATAAAGATTCTACTCATCAATATCAACAACTTTTCCGAAGAAACCAAACGTGCAAATATTCTAATTCAGAAGATAGCAAAAAATCCAAGATGGCGTCACTTTGACAGATGACAGCCATTTTTTTAGGATTGATAAAGATTCTACTAATCAATGTCAACAACTGTCGCGAAGAAAGAAAACGTGTAACTATTCTTATTCAGAAGATAGCAAAAATCCAAGATGGCGTCACTTTGACAGATGGCAGCCATTTTCTTAGGATTGATAAAGATTCTACTCATCAATGTCAACAATTTTCCCGAAGAAAGCAGACGTGTAACTATTCTAATTCATAAGATAGCAGAAAATCCAAGATGGCGTCACTTTGACAGATGGCAGCCATTTTCTTAGGTCATCAAGAAAGTCCACTCACCAACATCAACAACTTTCCCGAAGAAACCAACTGTCTAGCTATTCTAATTCAAAAGATAGCATAAAATCCAAGATGGCGTCACTTTGACAGCTGGCAGCCATTTTCCTAGGTCATCAAGAAAGCCCACTCACCAACATCAACAACTTTCCCGAAGAAACAAACTTTCTAGTTGTTCTAATTCAAAAGATAGCAGAAAATCCAAGATGACGTCACTTTGACAGCTGGCAGCCATTTTCTTAGGCCACCATAAAAGTCTACTCACCAACATCAACAACTTTCCCGAAGAAACGAACTGTGTAGCTATTCTACTTCAAAAAAAAAAAAAATAACATAAAACCAATAACTTTCCCGATACTCTCTATATTTCACTCACAAAATCAACCACTTTCCCGAGACTTACTATATACTCGCACATGCATAATGCCATGCCAAAATAACGGGATGTAACGCTGAGCGTTATTCACAAACAAACATACAAACATTGCGTTTTTATAATATGTAATAAAATATCACTTTTTGTTTTGATGTCTCTTATCCAAACCAAAAATAAACTCCCTTGCTCGACTACATCTTTTGTGTAAAGTTTTACAAACTCGTTCCCTCTCACAGCACCAAAAATCCCAAAAATACAGACGACCTGAAAGGAAGAAACTGAATTCATTTAAAAGATTTTGTATTTTGTTATGTTCTTACTTTAACATCTAGCCACAGTAAGTCGTTAGCAGCTCCGAGAAAGCCCTGCAATTCGTAATCCTCAAAAACAAAAGATTTGGTAGGCTGATAATTTTCCGATTTTCTTTTCAAGAAGGAGGTTAGCTCGTAATAACTGGCGATGTCTATTTTTTCTTTGACTTCAGCATTGAAAAATAGTCCCAAAGACTGGTGGGTTTCTTATCGTCTGAAAGTCCAAGGAAGTATGCCATCAAAACCGTCTCGCATGTTTTAAGGTCCCCATTTTTCGTTTTCTATTGGATGAAAGATTCATACACTTTTGAGTATCGATCCTTCGATACCACCGGCAATAGTTCGTTCCTGCCACGCGCTGCAGCTTCATTGATGTTATTGCAAAGCTCAGTGGAATTCATTTCAAAGTGAAATTTGGTTAACGTTAATTATCGCACTACAGACTTCGAAGATTTTTCACAGAATGAATGTAACGATGATTACTCGAAAAGCGCCTACTAATATTTGAATTGAATTTTCACAATATTTTTAGAGTTAGAATTCATTCGGTTTTCGAAGCAAAAACAAAATTGTTTCAACTATACCGGGTGATATACGTTAAAGCAGGATACAGGTTAGACCATGTAAACTGGTTGTTTACATAAGTGCAAAGTTTACGGCGTCGAGCCGAAGGCGATTTTACAATTTACATTTTTTTACATTTGGCCAATTTACATGGTCTGATCTGTAATCTACTATTGTTCTCCCAATAGGTGAAGATTATTGAATTCAATTGAAGTAGACTTACTATGTTGTAGATTTATTTGATAGAAATTCAGTTTTGAGTTAGCCATTGCTGATTATTGGTAACGTTTGAGTCGAAGCGAAGAGTCATTAACTGACTTGAATACATCCTAAATTCGATGAACGAGCATGCTAATATTTTGAAATTACTATTTTTTAGTGGTGAACCACTTACCTTCATTTCTGATTTTTTTAAGATGAGTATTGTTTCCATTGTTACACTGATTTAACGAACGTCAGATTTGATTTGATTCGCGAATGGGTAGTTCCGCAAGATGAAAGATCAACATCCATTGAAGCGATCACTACCACCGGTTGAGGCAGGGCGACATTAAATTTGGTTTTACTATGTAAAGTAACAACTCGATAGCGTAGTGGTTAACACGTCTGCTTGCTACTATGAGATCGAGTTGCCAGTGCGTTGGTTCGAAACTCAGCCGCAGACAGATTTGTTCCGATTGTTAGATTTGTAAACAAAACAAAGCTAATTGAATCGGTTCAAGTCATGTGAAGTTGAGTGTAGCGCCATTGTACGGCTTACCGGTGAAAAGCATTGTTGGGAGGTGCCGGTATTCTACTCCTACTAGTTTCGTTCCTAGTACATCTCATGGATGGCACTGGGTTTGTCGCACAGTTTACCACTGGCACAGTAAAAACTTTCCGGTAATGAAAGGATCTCAAATAGTAGAACCACAAAAAGTAGCGAAACTAGTAAATAATGATTTACCATATATAGGTGACTGAATCAGTTTCCGCGAAAATTTCAAGAACAATGACAACATCCCTTCTTGAAGACGGGCTCTTTCAAATGTGTGACTTTGAGAACAGCGGCAACAATGTATTGAATCTTGTACATACCAACATGCCTGAACTATTTGTTGTCACGACGGCTGAATTGCCTATAATTCGAGATAATATTCAAGACGTTTCCCATGTACCAATGCATTGTATAATTGAATGTGAACCATCTGCTTATTCAGCTACTTCATCCTCTGAATCGGTCTACTGTTTCAAGAAAGCCCCCTTCAGCGCGATTCGCAATGATCTTGCTAAAACCGATTTTGTTGCATTGTTTGATAGCAACAACTTGGATGAAGTCCTCGAATCGTTTTGCAGTCGTTGCTATGAAATATTCGATCAACATATTCCTAAGGCATCTATCCGTTTTACTAACCATCCTGTCTGGTATAATGCAAAGCTCATTAACCTTAAAAACATAAGAAATAGAGCATTCAGAAAGTTTCTGAATTCACCTGAGCAATGCAAAGTGAATCGTGAAACGAAATTCAAGGCAGCTAAATAGGAATTCGAAACGTATCAAAATGAACTATATAACACCTTCATAGTCGACCTTGCGTCTAATTATAAGAAAAATCCGAAAAAATTCTGGACTCTAAATTCAAGGCAAATTCGCTTCCAGGAAAAATGACCTATGAAAATGAGCAGGCGACTAGTGACATCGATAAGGCGAATTTGTTCGCTGAATTTTTTTCATCAGTATACACCGTGAATAATGATGAATAGGAAGAAGACAATGAATTTATAAATTACATCGCTTCAAGGAATGATGAAGGTTTCTTTGACATTATGGTAACGTCCGACATTGTTTTTCAGGTGCTTCGACCCATGGATATCAGCAAAGGAGCTGGTCCTGACAGAATATCGCCTCTATTTCTTCGAGAATGTGCTGATCTATTAAATTCTTCTTTATCAATAATTTATAAATTAGCTGACTTATACTACCCTAAAGTATGGAAAACGGGCTATTTAACTCCAATTTATAAATCTGGAAAGAAATCAGACATAACTAACTACCGTGGAGTTTGTGTCTCACCGAACTTGGTTAAAGTTTTTGAAATTATAGTTTTGGAGCAGCTTAAATTCCATGGCAGAGTAAAGCATGTTTGCCGTATTTACATTGAATCGTCCATAGCATTGGCGCTTCAAAAAGGAAAGCATTGACATCGCTTTCGTGTTTGCTAATTCTAAGTGATCATTAAAAGAGAAACTTGTCATATCCCGTCCCGACGTCCCGGGATATTCTTGTGCGACAGAAAACCGTCGAACTAAAGGTGCGGTCATTCACATTAGCCATGAATATGAACTTTTGCCTCATAACCGTCACCTAAAACCCGTGAGAGGGATGGCTTTCGCAACGTACGTAGCGATCGCATTTTATGCTTAATCCAAATACCTTCACATTATCATATTGTGCAATGCTTGGATTCACATAAATTTATGTCCACACGAAACCCCTGGGTACGTCGGTTGACATATCACATCGCACTGTAATCACATATCATTTCTCACGCTGAAAAGTCAATTTAGTAAACACCATCCGTAAGTGGTCGCGGCTAGTGTAAAATTTAACTCGGTGTTTTATTACATAATAAATTGTTGCTGAAGCTAATTGGGTTTGTGCATAGAGTCTCAGCTCAACACAAACTGTCATCATACGTAACACCAATGTCTTTGAGAGAGTGTACACGAGATATTTTGATGCCATTCATTTCGTAGTCTGCCAAAATGGGAGATCGTTTCCGGGACAAACCCATTATTTTGTATAATTGTTTTAAACAATTGAAGTTTTAATTTGCAACGTTGGAGAGTGCATCGAAATTGGAAGAAAAAAATACTTTTGGTTTTGTTGTGCAATTGGCGGAACTATTCGTTTTTTGTTCTAAGACTTGATAAGTATAGTAAAAATACAATTGGCCGTTTATTGAATTAATGATTCAGAAATTTTTAGGTCAAGCTTTGTCCGCAGTGCTTCTCACACTTAGCAATAAAATGTCAAGATAATATCATAAATTATCAAAAGTATATCAACTAAGTCGGCTTTTGGAACTTGCAAAAATTTCCAAACATTTTTAAAGGGTTTTAGCTCCATATGAATTAACCTTTTGAAAAATTTGTATCTTGCTCTAATGAAAACATTTTTTTTCAATAGTACTAACTATTGACATTTTCCGCAACTCCCAATTAAATAGTTCATAAATATTTTATTTAATTTCTTTTTTGCATCACATGGCAGCAATTACTCATAGAGCAAAAAAGCATAGGAGCTTTTCATGCAGAGAGTCAGAACACATCATTTTAATTGTTTCGCGTATGACAAACACTATAATCTGATTGGCCTAGAGAAATTTTTATCGCTCACGACTGACATTGTTCAATCAGCTGTTATGCTCTTTTGGCTCTCTGAAAAGGTCCTATACATTACTATGCCGCTATTTAAGTGAAAATTGTAAAGACCTGTAAACGATATAAAATATTTTATGGATACTTCTATTTCTTCGTGAATTTGAAAATTATTGAAAAATTTAAATGAATTCAAAAATGGAAATGTTCAAAACTTTTGGAAAACTTAGCATTTTTACCTAACAATGGAATTATCTAAATTGGCAAAATAAACTAGAGCAGCCTCATTAAATGTTAATAAAATCTAAAAAATTTCATCACATTTTATGAAATTAAATTCTTTTTCGAAAATTGCGAATTTTCTTCATTCGCACCTTTGTCAGCTATGTGATATAGCTACGAGTTTTATTTTTTCGCCACGACACCCCTCTTGCCGCTACTAAATTAAAAAGGAGGAAAATGTTCGCATTGAACGAACATTTATTTAACATTTAACGTCGAAACGTTTTTAAATTTGTAATAACTTTTATAATTTGAACTCAAGTTGGACATCGGGAATACAAAAAGAAAAAATTTCCTACTTAATTTGTGGTCTTAGTAGTAAAGTTGTTTATTCGGTGTCCTACATTTATTTATTTATTTATAGATATTGTATTGTATTGTTTATTTAGCGTCTCATTAATACAATTGACGGTATTTCATATACACTAGGATAAATATAGAATATCACAATATCACACGCGGATAAATCAAAGTTTAGTGGAAAGTAGGAGACAGTAGGAAAACAAGTTGTACATAAAATTAATAGATTAATCAAAACAAAATAAATAGAATATCACAATTTTTTTTAAAAACTGTTCGTCAAATTAAGAGGAAGTTAAACGGAAAATTTTTAGTAACAATAAAAATGGATACTAGGTCAAAAATGTAAATTTAGGATGTCGTATTCTGGCATTTATAGGATAGTTCATATCGTCGTCCATTGATTGAATAATTTCTCAGGAAGTTTCAGTAGTGCCGTACGGAATTGGTTGTGAGGTAGGGTTGGATCTATGTTACGCACTGCTATGTTGAAAAGTCTGCAGGCTACATTGAATGGTGAATTGTCATTTGTTCTCAACTTGATGAAATTGTATTGTCGTATGATATGTACTCCGTCATTCATTGTGATCAATGACCTTAAGTGTGGTGAATTATATTTACCCGGGAGATGAGGGAATTCACAATTCAAACTAAAAATATGCAATTAAATAACTAAACTCAACGTGGAACATGGTGAGATAAGCTTCAAGTAAATCTCAAAATTTGACAAATATTCTTCCAAATAAACTGAAAAAGAAAAATGGACAAAATTCTAAAAACACAATCATTTGCAATAGAAAAAATGAAAAATGCGTTTGCGCTAGAGGCAAATTGTAAACCTAGATATCATTTCGTGCACGAGTCAATATTTTGATTAATTTTTATTTCGTTCATTTCCATTGCCCTATCTTCAAGAAAAAATGTTTCTTGCATTAAAAATTCAAGAATAGAGTATTGAACGTAAAGACAAACTCAGTTATACCACCAAATAATCATTGATTGTTTACAGTTTGTACAATACGTTGAGTTACGCGAGCACACATTTCGAAATATTTTAAAATATTTCAAAATATTTCGAAAACGTTTCTAGATTTTGACTACGTGTTTCAAAGTGTGTTTTAGCCAAAATATGTGTACGTACCCACAAATCAATCAATCAAATTGGTCAAAAAACGCTTTTTCTAGCTGTTTTGGGTAATATTTTAGCTCGATTAATTAAAATTAGCTTCGAAACAGTGTTTAAAAACATGCTGTTACCGCCATTTACATCGCGGGAACAGCACATTTCGAACCCTGTTTTATAAGCTTATTTTAAGGAATCGAAGTGAAATGTTACCGAAAACACCAAGAAGAAGCACTTTTTGACCATTTTGGTTGATTAATTCATGCGGATGTCAACATTTTTTTGCTAAAACACACTTTGAAACACATTGTTAGAATCCAGAAATATTCATTTTGTTTTGAGTTACTCGTTGCGTTGTTTGACGCATTCAATTATCTTAACACACTACAAGCACAGAATATTCGACAGTTGTCGGTCTCTTATCTAATATGACTATGAGAAAAGGAATCATAAGTATTTGAATCGTAGATTTCTGAAAACCAAAAAATTGAATTAAAACAAAATAAAGCAAAACGATGTGGGCGAAAATAAAAAGTGATGAAGTATTTAAGTAATTGTGTACATTATTATGGTTTTATGAATATTGACATTAAAGTGTCAAAAAATATGTCTGCGGCCCTTTTTTCGTTATCAATGTTTAGTACAATTTCTACTTTTTCGCGAATTAATTTAAATTTGTGTGTCGTTGCAAAGAACTAACGACAAACTTGAAATTTGATGTTTGACGCATTTACGGCTTACAAAACTGTATTTATCGTCAGAACGGTGAATACCCGCAGCTTCCCGTGATTACAGAGTGCTAGTCCCAACTGAGTGCACCTTTCGGTGTATGGCGCTAGTTTATATTATTCCGTCAGATGTCGCTTGTGGTCTCCAAGTAAGAACAACATCATTTGCTTTTGTACACTTTTGATTGATTTTTTATGAACCATGTAATTCGGCGACCATATCAGAGCTGAAAATTCTAGTATTGAACGTATTGAACGAAAGTTGATAAATAATCTTGATGGTGTTTGTTCCAAAAAACTGCGATTGTCGTTTGACAAATTTGGATGTGGTGGTGGCTCGATTAGTCATGTACTCATAATGTGACCGGAATGTTAAGGCTTTGTCGAAATTAACTCCCAAATCCATATTTTCCTCGACTCTCTTAATCGGTTTTCCGTCTATTGTGTAATTATAGATGATTGGATTCTTCATACGAGTAAACGTCATTATTTTACATTTTTCTTTGTTGATTTGGAGTTTGTTTTCTTTACACCAGTTCAAAAACCAATCGATCCCTCTTGAAGTTTGATGGCGTCTTCCGTACAATTGATGATGTTTGATACCTTTTTATCGTCTGCAAAATTAGATTGATTGATAATAATTTTATTGTCTACTAAAAAGCCGACATGGTAAAAAAAGAGTTGCTATGATTTTAATCATAGTTCTCGTTAAAAAAACCAAAACACTTACAAAAAACACTTAAAAAGTAACATAAAATAGCAATTAATATAAATAAATAACAAAACACAAAGAATATAATTTAGATTATACATAGAAAAAAGAAAATACAAAAAAGGGTAAGTACACAAAAATTGGCGTTAGGCCTTGTCAAATTATTTAAAAACAAAAATTTAAATGCGTCAAATTTAGAGAAAAAAGAAAAAAATCCAAAAATATTGGTTGTCAATTTGTTACCATAATGATGGCATCGTCAAAGTGGTCAAAGTGTTAAGCAAGCCAAGGGTGACCAAAGAAAAATTCAGTGTAAAGATTGCTGTATTGCTGCGCCATTGTGAGCAGTCTTTTTTTCGCTTTAAAATGTATGTAGTCAGGATTATTTGACGAAATAAATAAATAAATAAATTAAATTAGAAAAATTATAATGGTTCCTGTCATCACAGTTGTCGAGTTGATTCTGACCAGTCTTATCTGTAAAAAAAGGGGTTATTGATAACCAATCGACTAGACTGGAAGTTTTGCACAAATCGATTAGATTTGGAGTTTCAATTTCAAAGTCGTAATGACTTGATAAGACTAATCAGTTAAGATTAGAGCGAGAACCGTGGGTTCAATGAAGCTGTTTCTGCTAATAGATCGGAAAATGTTATTTAATTTTAAAACATCTTTAAACAAATACAGTTATATGTCAGGATTACCAAATTCATTGAAAACTGAGTTTTCGAGCCGGAGAACGCTTCGACGAAAATTCATAGAGGGCAATGATGGATTTACATGTATTGCAGCCATATTAGGGAATTCACATGCAAAGTTGAAAGGTGAAAAACGGGAATAGTCGTTTTTGCTTCCAAGGATTTCTCAGGCATCTTGTTCCATCGTACAGTTGAATATGAATATGGTCACGGAGGAAATGATCAATGATTTTGCCAGTGAGTATGTCATGGATGAAAAATACTGCTGCATTAGTACGACGTCTTAGTAATGAAATCAGGTTAAGTTCATTCGATCTTTCTAGATATGGGCGTAATTGGTAACTTTCTTGGTTGCCGTCAACATATCGGTCACGGTTAGCGTAAAGAACAAATTGCCTCTTAACGCTATCCAATGATTGAATGTGTACATCATGATGAGGTGCCCAAACACAACTGGCAAATTCTAAGTGGGACCTTACTATGGCAGAGTACAACATCTTAGCTGTGCCAACATTAAAACGACCGCAGCACTGACGTTTAACGAAAGAAAGCATCGACATGCCTTTTTTAGAAGTTATCTCGAAATGCTCGTTAAAGGAGAATTTGTCATCGTAAGTCAGCCCTAAATCTTTGGTGCTGTATACACGCTTGATTAAGGTACCATTGATAAAGTAGTCAGATAATATGGGTGAGCGTTTTCTTGATATTGTAATTATTTTGCATTTTCCACTGTTTAATTCGAATCCGCTCTACAAATTCATCTATTGATGTTTGAAGGATTATGGTGTCGCTTATTGACGAAATCATGTTATGGACAATTTTTTTATCATCTGCAAAATTTAAGTCCTTTGTCACCGTAGAGTCGCAGTCGGAATCATCAAAGAAGACTAGAAAATTCAACGGAGCGAGGATCGAGTCCTGACCAACTCCAGAGAGAACTTCAATCTCATCAGATTTACATGAATTGATTTTAACTACTTGCTTACGATTACGGAAGAATGAACGGAACCATAACAACAGATTGTTGTTTAGGCGATAGTTTCTGGCCGAAAGTTTGTATAGAAGAGATAAATGCTTTATTACATCAAACGCCTTGTGGATGTCTGCATAAAAAATATCAGTTTGACATTCACTTGAAAAGCCTTCATTTACAAGAACAGAAAGTGCCATAAGGTTTTACTCAACTCTTCTTGCAGGATAAAAACCGTGACTATTGATCGACAATTGAGGAAAAATGTGGAATTTAAGCTGCTCCAAAACTATAATTTCAAAAACTTTAACCAAGTTCGGTGAGACACAAACTCCACGGTAGTTAGTTATGTCTGATTTCTTTCCAGATTTATAAATTGGAGTTAAATAGCCCGTTTTCCATACTTTAGGGTAGTATAAGTCAGCTAATTTATAAATTATTGATAAAGAAGAATTTAATAGATCAGCACATTCTCGAAGAAATAGAGGCGATATTCTGTCAGGACCAGCTCCTTTGCTGATATCCATGGGTCGAAGCACCTGAAAAACAATGTCGGACGTTACCATAATGTCAAAGAAACCTTCATCATTCCTTGAAGCGATGTAATTTATAAATTCATTGTCTTCTTCCTATTCATCATTATTCACGGTGTATACTGATGAAAAAAATTCAGCGAACAAATTCGCCTTATCGATGTCACTAGTCGCTTGCTCATTTTCATAGGTCATTTTTCCTGGAAGCGAATTTGCCTTGAATTTAGA
>CM055403.1:83542999-83564641 GCA_029228625.1 Pseudolycoriella hygida | reverse complement strand
AACTAACTAACTAACTAACGTAGGATATTTGCATTATCTCAGGTCCCTTGTATACTGTAAAAATTGCACTGAAAATCCAATTTTCTTAAGATCATAACTCCGGATCCACTGAACCGATTTTAATGGGTGAAAGGTCGATTTCAATCAAAATTTTACGTAGAATCCGATAAACTAGGTCTCAGGGGGGTACGACGCAAGGGAAAAAAGTCGAAACTTAGCTGTATATATGGTTTCGCAGTCTACGAAAAAAAAAATTCTGATTTTTTTCATCGTAGGGGGATGCTACCGCGCGCCCATGATACAAATGAATGATCGCTAAAGTGAGTAATTTATCGTATTTTATTTAGGTTTGCAATCCAAGCAGTGTAAATAGTTGGTTCGAAAATGAAGAGCGTAATTTTCAATGAAATTTTTTTATTATGAACGTGTTTTTTGCTAGTTTAGTGTAAATTTCTTCTTTTTCCGATTAATCTCATTTTTAACATGAAAAATTTTTAAAAAAATTTTCTTGCCACTTTGCGTTATGCAAATGCAAATCCACGACGTTGGAGCGTTTCAAATTCGAGATAATTAAATTACATTTTTTTACATTTACACAACTACAAATTGGTGATAATAATGAGAAAATTTGAAAGAACCTGTATGTTATCCACAATCTGAACGAAAATATTCATTTCTCTGCAAAATTTGAATTTAAAAAAACCGTCTAAAGTACTGAGCCTATTTGTGAATTGTGGGTGGGAGTTGCGGGAAAAGTGAGAAAGTAATAGACATAAGCAAATTCGAATATTTAGAAGCAAAATTAACATAAGCTCTTAAAATGTGTGCAGTTCCAAGTTTTTTGTCATCATAAATCCATCTTCTCATTTAGAATGAGATTTGCAATATTGTCTAATTCGGATGACATGCAACCTACAACAACACTTTCTTTATGGTTTCGCTCGCATACATCTTTTCAAGAACTAATATTTTTGTTTAAATATTTTTCATAGTAGTCATATTGGTCGCGTCTAACACAGTAAAATGTACGGGCATCTAATATTGTCTAATATCAAACTCATTGTTAACAATAATGTTTGCTTACTTTCAGTTTCGTTTCAATAGAAGGTAACTCAGTTTTTGCTTAGAAATGATTAAAGTTAGGGTTTTTGAAGAATTCGTTGTTTTTTACCCTTTTTTGGGCTCTCTATATGACTAGTTGCTGAGATGTGACCTGATTTTTTGTTCGTTTCACTTTTTATATCTATAAAAACATTTTAAACACAAAAAATCCGAGATGTGAAATTCGATTTTCACATGTCACATTTCACATATGTGAAAAAAATATGTGAAGTCACATAATTTTCAAATGGCACATTTGTCGTCGGCATTGAACTTTTCGTCTATATTATTGCACATCTCAAATCTTTATGGTAGAATGTGCCGAGATGTGACCTAAAGTAACGCAATAAAGTAGTTTGCATATGAAAATGTGAGTGGTGAAAGTGGCTAAATTTGCCTTTTTTCGTTACATTTGCCAGATGTGAACGTCACATTTCCATATATAAAGTACTTCATTGTGGGACTTTAGGTCACATCTCGGCACATTCTACCATAAACTTTTCAGATGTGCAAAAATATCCATAAAAAATCTTAAGCTGACGTCAAATTTTCCGTTTGAAAATTATGTGTTTCACATTTTACTCACATATTTTCACATAAATGTGACCACATCTGTGAAAAAAATGTGAAATGTGAAATTCACATTTTCGATTTTTTGTGTTTGAAATGTTTTTACACATACAAAAACTAATACAAACCAAAAATTAGGTCACATCTCAGCAACTGAAAGCAGCCACGGCTCGAAAACTGACACAAAAATGGATAAATATGAAAATTGTATTCTTCCCTTAAAACGATGCAGATCTATGATTTTCTCTATTCTGACTGTTCTATATAACATATGAAAATTATTTTTTTAAAAACAAAACAATTTTTAAGAGTCACTTCGCATCGCACGCATGTCGGCTCCAGGCAATGCACCAGAAAATAAAATTACTTAATATTGCGGTGAGTTTTTTTACTGTAAAAATTACAAGGAGGAAACTTAAGAAGTTAAGAAGTTTTTTGTTGTAGAATGAATTGAAATAAAAATTTTGTTTCCAAACTTAAAAAAAAAGAAGTTAAAAAGAAACAAGTTCAAACCTCGGTATTTTACTTCAAAACGCTTTCAAGATGACAAATGTTTCTTAGCTACTTCATATTTCTGTAATAAACGAATGTGTTAAACAATTTTACAGATGTCAGTGCTTACTATTCGAATCGACTGATGTCCATCAATTGTTCGCGTTTCCCGCAACTCCCTGTAGGTTGAAGAAGACTTAAAACACATAAAAAGGGAAAGCAATAATTTGGTTACCTGTATATAGTTTCTTATGAGATATGAGGAACCAATTGCTTCTACTGTGTGCAAATAGCCGAAGGTAGCGGACTTACGGACTGCGTCACACAATACCTCAATTGGCATGATGCTGTTACCGTTAGTAAATTGTTAGGTGTATTTCTTGGATAATAGCGGCAATTGAAATAATAACTAGTCTTTTTCTGCTATATTTCGAGTCTTATTTTCGACCCTTCTTCAGGCTTTAAAACTAAATCACTTTATAAAAAATACATTAGAACATAAATAAATTTTGAATCATTTGCACATATAAATATCACAGAAAAACTAATAAGACTCGAAATATAGCAGAAAAAGACTAGTTATTATTTCAATTGCCGCTATTATCCAAGAAATACACCTAACAATTTAATGCAAACGGCAAAGAAACAACACCACAAGTTACCGTTAGTAAGACTACTTTTCCAGTTAAATTGGTTTCAATGGAAATTTTTGAGAAATTATACAAACAATGAATAATTTTTTCCTAAAAATTATAACGTCGATTTGTAACATATGTATACGAAATTGGTTAAAAAACACTTCAAATTAATATCAAATACGACTATACACTCGATAATGCTGCATTAGGAACCATTGAATGATATCAAGAGCGTTGAAATGCAACATGCTGACTTCGTATATGCGCGTGGTTGGATCACATCCAATGCTCCACAGCCATTTATATATGAAAAAGGTACAGATATCAATGCCCATTGTTCATCCCAAAATAACACAAAATGTATCTAATTGAGTTATAATTGTCCCAAACAACACACATTGCAACAACAAATAAATTACATCCAGATAACAAAAACATTATTCTGGGTCACATGCACAATCCCTCCATCAGTTGCACAGCCTGAATCCCAGTATACTAGTTTCGTTATATATATACAATATTACGTGTTAACGTGTACGGGTTCAGGAATGTCGAAGTATTATATTATACGGATTGCGTTTACTATTTTCGGTACCATGTATGTAAAGATGTTAACGTGTTTCGGCAATGTAAATCGCTTTGCTCATGTAAAATGCGCATTGCTTCAACTAAACTACTAAACTTGTAAAACAACATTTTTACAAAATTAAATTTGCAGTTTTAGAATGATCAAAGAATTTTCGTTGCGTCTAAATATTTAACGATTTGTACAAACAATTTCGGAAAACGATTTTGATGTTGGTTGTTTACTGAATTAAGCTATTTCCTGCAACTCCCAGAAGTGAGTGCCCCTAGAGAGGTACTATATTTTACAAGCTGAAGCGATCTAGACACTATTTTTCATTCATTGGAAGTAACTTTTAAGGCTTCAGTGAGGAAATTATGTCGATAGATGGCTTACATTCAAAGAAATAGACCACTTCCGGTTTGAGAAGCCGCCGTTTTGAATTTAGAATTGTGGCTCATTGTCGAGCGTAATATTCTCGGCAAATTTGTAGAACATTTTTTTTTAATATTTACGATATTTTACGAGAAAAAATTGTAAATAAATTTGCCATAGTGCTTCGGCTCGATTTTGCAAACTTCGCCCTTATGTTACCGGCTGTTTACATGACCTCAATTGTAATATACTATTAATGCATAGCGAGCGGTATTACTGTGTTACACTGTCAGTATATACGAAAAATTAGAGCTCGGACTGTTCCAGATTTCGTGTCAAAAATCGTTTTCACCACACACACACTTGTTGCTTTCGTTTCAAAAATCGTTTTCACCACGTATACATAGCTGTGGTGAAAACGATTTTTGACACGAAATCTGGAACAGTCTGAGCTCTACGAAAAATAATGTCGTAGTATCGAAAAATCGTATTAAATCACATATAAGAACAACAGTTTATATATCATGGACGCCTTCTTGTTATTAAATCGAACATTTGAAATTCTTATTTTGTTTGTTTTCACCGTTCGGTAATATATTAAAATATTGTACTGAATTGTCTGTGTGAATCTCTTGTAACACTTTTGTGTTATTACAGTAACTCGCAATGTCTCGCAAAGTCTTTATTTATAATGAAATATTCTTCGAACAGTTTTACATATAATAAATTTCATGAAGATTTTTGGATGGTGGCAATGTTCCCAATATTCAAGCAAGATTTCCACGTTGAATAGCTAGTGCGATTCTTTGCAGCAAATAACTCGTCGCACGCTTTTCATGTGTCTTCTCTGTTATTTTGCTGCCGATTTTCTTCACCAGTTCTAGACCAGATTTTCCAAACACCCCGGTCGTCTTTGTTGCCCCAGGGACAAAAATAAATTGTTCCAGCAAATCTGTGTATTTATCAAATTTACACTTTTCCGCTGCCCATCCTAATTCATGCGCTGTGTGGTTCAAATATGATAGTGCGAATGTGTCAGCACATGTGTAATCCCAAAGAAGAGGTTTACCTTTGGCCCAAGGGACGAGGCTTAATCCGTCTGGAGCCTTGCCATCTGATCTAGAACAATCAGTGGGCTCAAGCTTGCATGGGATTTCTGCTGATTTGAGTGCTCTTTCAAGTAAGTTGTTCACAGCTGCATGTCTGGACCGAGTACCAGAGGCTTTCGTACACGATAAGCCGTGTCTTCCAAATTGGTCCACTTTTGACCCGCACACACAGTTGTGGGACTGTACAATTGCAGAACCGAGTCGTAAAGCAAGTGATATTCGGAATTCGTCATTGCTCAAATGAGTGCCAAGTTGTGGTGATGGCAGACTCTGTAACCAAGCACCTGATTCTTCCGACGAATTAGCCAAAATACAAGCTTAGTTAGTTAGTTTCGTTTATTGGCTCAAATCTAATTACAATATATATTGCTGGTTTGATGTAATTAGGCCTCTTAATTGGACATTCAACACTCATTTTATTTTGATTCTAAGTGTTTCTTAACATAGAAAAATATGTTATATCGGAGCCACAAAATCTTTGGTTTTTTTACAGAGCTAGTTAAAGTCTTATTGCTAGGAAAAGAAGGACATTTAATTAACAAAAGGTGGACTTTTTTTGCGTTGGCAACACCAGTTAAAATATATGGGAAATGTTTCAGTGACGTTCATACGTAACTTTATTGTACATACAACTTATGACTATGAATACGCAACAAATTATGTTTTTCATTAGCGGTTTCATGTAAATATTTACCGAAAATTGTGTTCCTATGCATTATTAGTCCAAATAATAATTTCTAGCTTCAATTTAATGGTTAAATATCAACAATGACCTCAAATATTGACGCCACTGCTTTATGTTGAAACTAAGAGGGAGATGTGTTGACTTTTGATATTTTGACAGATGCATTTCATTATTTTGGTTATTTTAGCTGCAGAAAAAGAAAATACAACGAAAGTGAAGAGTTTTTTCTAAATTGGCCGAATTCCAACGACACGAATTCGTACAAACAATACTTCTATGCCCCTTTGCTCCATCCAGGTACGAAACCTCGCAAGAAACCTGAAATTGAAATTTGATTTGTCGTGTCTTATGTGTCAGCATTTTCAAACGATAAATCAAAAAATTGTGTCATGAAACGAGTTCGTCACTCACAACACCGTGCCCATCAGTCAATGAACCGAAACTTAATACGAGCGGCCGAATCTCCATAAGTAGCACAAACAAAGCGTAACAAAAACACATAGAAAAGACATTTTAAAAGCCACTCACAATTCTTCATCCTACTTCCAATTGTTCAACAAAAATCGAAAAACTAAAAGTGCTGATTTCGTCGTTTACGACTCATCAGTACACCTTGTCTTAAGACCATGTGTATATCAGCAACGATGGCCATAGAATGGTACCCAGACTATGTCACCTCGCCTTTTATACAATCCAGATCCTACGATTGGATGCATGTCATTTCGTTTGAACAATTTGGAAGTAAAAGAATTGTGAGTTTGTAACCGGACACAATTCTTTTACTTCCAAATTGTTCAAACGAAATGACATGCATCCAATCGTAGGATCTGGATTGTATAAAAGGCGAGATGACATAGTCTGGGTACCATTCTATGGCCATCGTTGCTGATATACACATGGTCTTAAGACAAGGTGTACTGATGAGTCGTAAACGACGAAATCAGCACTTTTAGTTTTTCGATTTTTGTTGAACAATTGGAAGTAGGATGAAGAATTGTGAGTGGCTTTTAAAATGTTGATTCAAGCGGGTGGACTTTATTTATTTATTTATTTATTATTTATTTATTTTTTTTTTTTTTGGATTCAGTTTGTACAATAATTAAAATTGAAAAAAAAGTGATAGTAACATTTTTGATTTTGGACAAAACAATAAAAACAAAACACCAATTCCAGTGAATTTCTTCAATGAAGGAATTTGGTTGATGGTACTAAAGTTAAATTAAATCAAATTCAATTTAATTTTTTTTTTCGTCTAGGTTCATAATCTTGATTAAAAAAAAAAAAAAAAACATTTAAAATATTTAAAATATCATATATAATTTGGATAATTTGTCTAGTTGATTCTTTTCTAAAAGATATTTTTTTAAATTCATTTTATATGTCCCAAAGCTGATCACATTCGTAATTTCTTCTGGAATAAAGTTAAACAAGCGTGGACCAATGAAACTGATTCCACTCTTACCGATATTTCTTTTCGTTTTTCTATAATATAAAGGATTCCGTGATCGTGTATCATATCCATGATTGACTTTATTAAACTCAATCGTTGAATAATTTCGTAATAATTTGTTTAACAAACAAACATATCTGATAACAATACAGTCCTTTTATAGGAAGAATACCTGTCAGACTACATAATTCACTAGTGGAATATATTCTTGGCAGACAATAAATAAATTTCAATACTCTGTTTTGCAGTACTTGAAGCGATTTTAAGTGCGATATTGCAGCTGACCCCCATAATATACACAAATAATTTAGATGGCAATGAATCAACGAAAAATATAACAATAATAGAATCTTTCGTGGCAAAAAATCTGAAAGTTTGTTTAAAATTCCTATTCTAACAGATAATTTAGTACACAGATAATTCACGTGAATTCTCCAGGTAACGTGCCGATCAAGAATAACTCCTAAGTATCTGAACTCATTGACTTCTTCAAGTGCAACTCCATTATAGTTCAAATTTATAAATGGCTGCTGTTTTCGCCTTGAGTGCATATTTATGAATTTAGTTTTTTGCTCGTTAAGTGTTAACTTGTTTAACCTGAAGTATTCTCTCAATATATCCAGATCATTTTGCGCATTCATTTCATTGACAGTCGAATCGTCATTGATGTAATAAATGAAGTTGTCATCAGCAAATAAATTTGGATCACAACTTAATCCTATAGAACCTATATCATTAATGTATATCAGAAATAAGAGTGGACCAAGAACACTGCCTTGTGGTACACCATAATGAATGTCCATTAACGTACTTGAACTTCCGTTGACATAAACATACTGCTTTCGCTCATGAAGATAACTCTTTAACAGATTGTATGTTGGACCTCTAATTCCTGCTTTTTCTAATTTATACAATAATATCTTATGATCAACCGTATCAAATGCCTTAGCCAGATCAAGGAAAATGGCCAGAACATATTTGTCATTGTCAATTGCATTTATAATTTTGTCTAACAGTTCTGTCGTAGCTGATTCTGTACTTGATCGTGATCGAAATCCGTACTGATATTTGTAAAAAAAATTATTAGCAGTTAAAAAATCAGTAACATTAGAGTAATAAACATTAAATTCTTCAGACATTTTATCAGCCTCTGATATTTCAACATCATTTACTATAATTTACCGAAGGTACAGCAGCCATAGTAAAATATTACTTCTATGGGTGCAATTGTACCAAAACGAGAATTTTCTCAATTTTTTACATAGAAAAGCATTCAAACTAGCATATTGTCCTTCGCCTCCTTCGCTTGTGTGAGCTCTGGGCTCCGTAATGAGTTAAAATATTTTGCTACTTTTAAAAAAGACATCGGAGGAAGATTCGACGATGTCGCTAGAGCAAACTCCAATTACGCCAATATTCGTATTCGTAGGTCGTCCTCTTCTGCGAGCTGTTCCTAGATGAGATGCACTTCCGCGGTTACGACCTCTACATCGACCACGCATTTTTCGAATGTTGTTTTATAGCATCAACTTTACAACCGTGCGTTGACTGCGTTGACTTCATACAAACTTGCGCTTATACAGATAACAATAAGTATCAAATTCAACTTGTAAACAAAGGAAATTTTTGTAACGTGGTGTTACCAGCGTTGACAAAATAACGAAAGAAAGCAAGGTGCAAATTGAGAGCACGAAAATTTTGAATGTATTTTGCAATCTTAAAAAAATTATTTAAAACAAGGTAAGTTTCGTAGAGTAAAATCAATGATTACGTTTTTGCTAGAAAAACATGTAGAATCCGATAAAATGAGTGTTGAATGTCCAATTGGGCCTCTTTTACTTGCCATAAATAATATTACAAAATAAAAGCGCATTACTTCACAATACTCCAATGAGTTCAAGAATTTGTCCCTAGAAGGTGTTTATAATAGTCGTGGATAAGTTTTGGCGCCTAGTTGTGTCCGGTGGTACATCCCCTATGTTATACGTCCTTTATGAGGTGATTTTTAAATCGCTCCAGTGTCCTAATTTGCACCAGAGGAAGCTCCTGTTCCTTGATTATTGCTGAACCAAAGAAAGTTTTTCTTGCAACAGTCCGCGCAGGACAATTGGTCAAGAAATGTAGTGAGGTTTCATCCTCTTCGTTGCACCTTTTAAATGATTCGTCCTGTGACAAACCTATTCTGTGTAAATTGTAAATGCTTGTTGAGTTTACAACGACCGGTTATTAGTTCGATAATTGATCTCAACTCTTTCCTGCATTTTGTCATTAAAAATCTCGTAGTTCGCTGGTCGCATTCTACGATAAACTTTTTACTATGCTTGCAGTTTTCCAGCTAAAATACAAGCTTTGTCTAAAGTATTTGCCACTGAATCGTTGATGTTGAATACTTTTTCATCAATTTCATAAGACTCCCAAACACGTTGATAGATATGTGGTGATTCCTAAGGTAATTCACCAAACTTTCGACACCATTGCTCTTCTGATTCCACTTTTGCCAAATCGACATGTCGGTAATGTTCTGGTAACAGTTGATCTAGTAAAGCGGAAACATTGTACAATGACGACAGGAAACATGGTAGAGCAATATCGGATGTATGACGTTTCCCAATACCGCCTTTTTTGATCGGAAGAGATGATTCGGTCCAGGCCAGCTCTGATAGGCTAATGTTGAGGATGGTTTCAATGGAATTCTTCAATATTGCGTCATATTGCAGTAAGCCGGCTTCATTGCGCCACATAGGTGACCCTCGTAAAAAGAAAATTAGACGAGGAGTTGTGACAGATACTCGCAGCAAATAATAGGCGCTGTGCAGTCTTTCTGATAGTTTCTGCAGGTCGGACATTTTCTTGTTCAGACATATATTCGACGCAACATCTGTTAGGGGGCTACCCAATAAGAATTCATTTGCCGGTGTCACGATTTGAATGCTTTCAGAAATTGTTTTGAATTGACGTTCTATCTCGTTTTCTAAGACACTTGAATTGGTTCCCAAGGTCGAAAGTTCGCATTTTGCATGATTCAGTTCCAAACCAACTTCGGCAGCTTGTTGAATAATCGATTTGTATGCTTAACATTATCTGGCAATCCGGCCACTGACCCGTCGTCCAAGTACCATAAATTGAGGTCGAGATCTTTCAATGACGAAATAATGTCTTGAATGACGAGGCAGAATAAAGCGGGGCCGAGCGGATCTCCTTATTGAACTCCTCGTTTTGACAGTATAACATGCTCTCTATAATATACATTGCTGGGCATTCTGTAGCATTGGTCGACAAACTTATATATCTCGGATATTGTAGATTTCACTTTTTGTAGCAATGTATCTCTCCGTACTTCGTTAAAAGCGTTTTTGACATTAATTTTGAGGAACGCTCGAACTAGAGATGAGCGGGTCGACCATTTTTTGAAACCCGACCCAGAACGAGCCCGACCCGATTAAAATTTCCGAAACCCGAAACCCGAACTGTCTCAAAACCCGACCCGGACCGAACCCGACCCGATAAAATTTTTCGAAACCCGAAACCCGAACTGTTTCGAAACTCACAACCCAAATTACTTCGAAACAAAAATTATTTCAAGGCCCGTTTTTCACGGACCTTAGACTAAAACAAAATTAGTGTAATGTAAGATGATAAAATTTAGACAAGTTTTGTAAAATATAAAAAGTCAATAAAGGATCGGGACCCGAATTCATTTATTCATTTATTTTCATTTTAAGTCAACTTAATACTAGCGGACTGTTCATTTAACATATAAACTTCAGGACAGCGCAAATTATACAAGGCTACGAGTTGAAGGAAATTAAAAAAGAACAAAAAACATAACAAAATATGGAAAAAAGGAAATAAGCAATAAAGGTATCACCAAAAGTAAATAGGTCGTCAATAATACGAGTATCAAAGATTGAGATGCTAAAATCACAGAATATCACATTTCTAAAAATTGACTTAGGACTGAATCCTTAACTCGAAGAAGTGCATTTCGGAAAAGATTGTGTGGCAGCGTGGGATCTATAATATCTGATATGGCGTTGAACATACGACTGGCGTAATTAGCGGTGAGTTGTAAGAACGTTGTGTTCTGCACGACTTAATGAATATGATGCCATTATGCCTTGTGGACCTCGAATTAAACGTTATACGAGAGCGAAGCGATGGTGAGCTGATTTTACCTATGAGCAGGGAGTGGATGAACAAAATACATGCATTTGCTCTTCGTCTGGCCAGGGTTTGCAGGTTGAACTTTGCACATCTTTCGACGTAAGGACTAAGAACATAGTTGTTGTCAGAACGGGTACGATAATCATCGTTTAAAAACATAAAGAGTTGCTTCTGAGCGCTTTCGATCGTAGTTCGATGAGTTACTCAATTTGGTGACCAGATACATGCTGCGAATTCGAGATTAGATCGTACTAGTGCTTTGTAGACTATTTTGATGGCATCGTCGTCCAAAAATCGTCGTTGACGCATTACGAAGTTAAGCACAGATTTCGATTTGTTGCTCACATACTCGCAGTGGGAGTTGAAGTTGAACTTCGTGTTCGTCAAAATACCTAAATCGAAACTGCTACTCGTCCGCTCAATTGTTTCACCATCTAAAACGTAGTCAAAAATTAGTGGTTTGTTTTTCAGTGTGCATGTAATGATCTTCGATTTCGATCGGTTGATTTCGAGGCCGTTGTCACAACACCATTCGAAGAAACGATTGATTGCTGTTTGTAGTCTAATCGTATCTTCCTCCGTCTTGATGACTGATGCAATTTTTTTGTCATCGGCAAAATTGAGGCAGAGGATACCGTCCATATCCACATCGGAGTCATTAAAAAACATAAGGAACAAAAAAACGCCCAGAATGGATCCCTGTCCGACACCTGAAGATACTGTAAACGATGCTGATTTATCACTACCAATGGTTACGTACTGAACTCTAGATGTTAGATAAGATACAAACCAAATCAAGACGGAATTTGAAAGCGGGAAGGAAGCCATTTTGCGGACGAGTTTCATCGCTTTGACCTTGTCAAAGGCCTTGGTAATGTCGACGTTGTACGCATCGAGTTGAGCTTTTTGTTCAAAGGCATCGTGGACAGCGACACTCAGCTCCATTAAGTTCGATTCAATGTTTCTGTTTTTGATAAATCCATGCTGAGATGTCTTGATGTTATAGGGAATAATAAGTTTCAGCTGCATGAAAACTATTCGCTCGAACACTTTGGCTAGATTCGGCATCACATTCACTCCTCTGTAGTTCGTCACATCAGTTTTCCGTCCAGACTTGTATATTGGAGACAGCTGACCAATTTTGAACGCGTCAGCGTAGCATTTCTCAGTTAGCGATTGGGTGTAAACGATGCTTAATAAAATGATACAACAACCTGACCCGGAACACCACTGTGCTTCGACGTATAACAGATTCGTGCTGCGTGTGCCCCCACCTCAGCACCATTTTTAATGCCGACTCCCAACTGATACGGGAGATATAAGTTTGTTAATTTTGATGCAACTCTCCGACAGGCGATTTTTGCTGAGATTCGTCTCCATATGTTACCAACAGCAATCGGTCTGATGCCTTCTGCTTTTTTGCATAGCTTATGCAGTTAAATACTAAATGTGGCGCAAAGTATACAAAACTAATTACATAGGCATCACATCATCATTTATCAGCAAAACGCGAACATAAAATACGAATATTATCGTCGTGTAAATAATATTTATTGGCTGTACTTTGAATGATACGATTTTTTTAGACATTAGCTGATTCGAAAAATAATGTGCCATGCATTCTCATATCGTACTATTGCTCTATTACATTTGGTTGGGTTGTGTGATGTATTAATTACAGATAATTAATTTCTGAGCTATTGGTGATGTTTCAAAACACTTGTCTCGTTGTTTCGTTTAAATACAAGCGATAGTCATTGTATAAGAAAGTTTTGAGTGCCTCTTCTGGCCAAGGATTCTACTCGAAATGCATAAATGCACATGTAGATGTAGATTTCTGGTCGAGGCAGCCAACTGGCCTTGAAACACAGTTACTATGATACTTCGTTCCTTCCCCGTTACTCTTCTATCATTCCACCTAGTCATGTATTCTGTCTTAGTTAGATTCCCACATTAAATGTTCCCATTTCAGAACGCATCTGAGCACACGTGTGAGCACACGCACAATTGACCGTACAACTTCATCAGGGTTAAGCTTGTATAACAATTTGTATATCAACGTTAATATGACAAACTTGGAACCGTTCGATCCGAAAAATGCTGTCAACAGCTGGATGGACCGCAAAAACCGTAGACCATCTGAGAGCCATGCGAGAAAACAACAGGAATATTTCAAAGGTGTTTTCACAGAAGCAGATCAACACCAAACTACCAAAAATCCGAGAATTATCTTTTTTTGATTTTTTTCGGTGTTTTGGTTGCTGAAAATTTGATGAAATAAAACTTTTAGAGGTTTTTTCCAGTGCATAGATTCAGTTATTTCAATTCCTGAAATTCGAGAAACTTTCGCGAAATTTAAGAAATTTTCGCGAAATTCGGGAAATTTTCGCGAAATTCGAGAAATTCGCGAAATTTGTTTCTCAAAAATAGGCCCTGATACATTACAATACATCTTCTAGCCTCTGTCGAAACTATGCTTATTCTAAACGAGCCCGTAAATGCAGTGTATCACACACAACTGAAATACCTTTTTCTAGGGCATTTGTGTGAGCAACCACATGCTTAACCGAACCGCGCCTATATATAATTCCGAACCGCGCCTATATATTGTAGCTACTTATAGGATTTCATCTGATGTTCATTATATCTCCGCCTTAAGATAGACTCAGATATCTGTAACATTATCAAAATCAAGTTCGATTTTTTGGAAAACTGAGCTTATGCGTTTAACACCACGTCGTTTGTAATAGGTTATTATATCAGGTCCAATAAAAACTGATTTTTGTCCTTTACTTAGATATATGTTACGAATAAATTTGCAAAACTGAACATATATAAGGTTTTACATTAGGAAAGCATCCACTTTTGCCAAATAAACCCATGACCCAACTCCATCCCTCTGACTCCCATTTCGCTTCGCAGTGTTAAGAGCGTCCATCCAAATGCCAGATGCCAAATTAAAATTACTTCATTGTCTTTAGTAACTCTCTGTGATATTATGATTGTGTGGCGAAATAATCTAAGTAAAACTTACAAGAGAGAATCAAACAAGTTTAAATTGGCATCTAATACATCTTCAAATATAACTGAAGACTGCCGTAATATAAAGAGAAAGCGGTATCATTGTATGTACGGTGCTTTCAAAAAGTCAGAGAACAATAGTAGCTTTAAATCTTCTCTTTTTCTTCTTTTGTTCAATGTACATGTACAATGTACAGTGGCTTTTTGAGTTCACCATATATTGTTTCGCTATCATCATTATTATTAGGGAAAGGCTCTCTAGAGAATTTCTAGTGGCTCAAATTAATAAAATATCTTTTGTAATTATATAAAAGGTTTTGCTGAGCTCTCTTCTCTAAACGCTATTGAATGAGCAAATCAATTAAAATCAAATGCAAGCTGCCCGTACAATTATTCTTGTTGAAAACTGATAACTTTTCAGACTTTTGATAATTTCAGGTTTGAAGCACCACACTTTAAATCAACTCCCCACGTATTACAAGAATAGCGACCTTTTATACTCACAAGACTATGCCCAAAACCCAAAAAACCATAGCTTCCTACATAATCCCGTTATCGATTCTGCATTTACATCATGCTGCAATGTTTGTAGCAAAAACTTCCATGCCAAGTATGTTTCGGTGAATAAGAATATGCCGAACGTTGTCTCGAATTGTCCAAACATTCATTGGTACTGTAACACATGCAACGATGCCAATAGAAATAACATTACATACAAGGACCGTATGAAGGAAGCGATTCATGTGTTTTCGAATAAAATATGTCTGGTGAATTGCTAATGTTTACTACATGGGGTGAAAAGTCCGCGGCCTTGCAATGAAAGAACTAACTTTTACATATGAAATTAATTTTATTCTTCAACGTAGTCTCCCTGAAGGGAAATGCACTTAGTCCAACGGTCCTGCAACATTTGGATACCTTTGGTATAATAGGATTTCTCCAACCCTGCAAAATAGGCCTCTGTTTCGGATCTCACCTCATCATTAGAGTAAAATCTTTTTCCCTGTAGCCATCTTTTTAAGTTTGGGAACAAATAGTAGTCGCTGGGGGCCAGATCTGGAGAGTAAGGTGGGTGGTGGAGTAATTCATAGCCCAAAGAGTCCAGTTTCACAGTTGCTTTTATGGATGAATGCGCTGGTGCATTGTCATGATGAAACAGGACCTTTTTCTTCTGCATATGCGGTCGTTTTCTCTTGATCTCGTTGTCGAGCTGTTCCAATAATGTGACATAGTACTCGCCAGTTATTGTTTTTCCTTTCTCCAAATAGTCGATAAATATTATGCCATGCGCATCCCAAAAAATCGTGGCCATAACCTTGCCTGCAGAACGCTGTGCCTTTGGGCGCTTCGGTCGGCTTTGACCAAATTCTAACCACTCTGCAGACTGTCTATTGGACTCTGGTGTATAGTAATGAATCCACGTTTCATCAATCGTGACAAATCTACGCAAAAACTCCGTTGGATTACGCTCGAACAAAGCTAAATTACGCTCTGAATCGTCAAGACGGTGCTGCTTTTGATCAATTGTTAGAAAACGCGGCACCCATCGCGCAGAAAGCTTTTTCATGTCCAAATACTCGTGTAAAATGTGTCGCACCCGTTCTGTTGATATTTTGAGGATGTCAGCTATTTCACTAACTTTAACTTTCCGATCAGCCAAAACAATACGATGGATTCTTTTGATGTTTTCTTCAGTAACTGCTTCACTTGGACGTCCTGAACGTGGGGCATCATCGGTGCTTGTATTCCCTCGTTTAAATTCAGCATGCCACTTCTTGACCGTTGTATACGACGGAGAAGATGTGCCATAACACTTATCCAGCCATTCTTTGCTTTGCACCGTATTTTTTCCCATTAAGAAACAATGTTTAATCAACACACGGAATTCCTTATTTTCCATTTTTTACGAACAACAAAAACCTGCGTCACTCTATTGACAGTAATTCGAAAACTATGACACCAAATGTCAGGAAATTTTGGCTGTAGACAAGTAAAGGGTGGTACTACTGAATGTTAACAAAAATTCTGAAGTAATGACGCCATCTCTATGTGAGGCCGCAGACTTTTCACCCCATGTAGTATAAATAACTTTAGAGTGATGCTAAATTATCAATTGTTACTCCAGAGGAAGAGAAAATTAGTTCGTACAAAAAATGCAAAACCTCATGCAAAACTTGGAATCGAATCGAACGCCGAACTATGTTATTATATCAGACAGACTCTTATTTAGATCCCACAACGAAAACCCACCAACTTCCGGGTTGCTCAATTACAAGCCCAATAGACCCAGTTCCGAAGCACTTCGTTGATGAACGGGTCTAACAATTTTCGTGACGCCATATTGTTTCTGCCATTCTAAAAAAGTGAAGCAAGTTTTTGATTAAATTATAAATTTTGTTATAATTTGCCATTTTTTGAGGAGAAATCTACGACTATTGGTAAGTTTATCTGAATAAGTGTTTTACGGTAGTAAGTGGCCGTGACACAAGTCTTACTGGTAAAAAATAGAAAATTGAAAAACCGCAATGGTTCATCCAAAATCTTGGATAACTAAGAAACGGCAGAATTTGTCGGTTCTTAGAGAGTTTCGTTGGCCACCATCAGCACCACAGTCACCACAACCATACTCAATACCACCACAATCACCACCACCGACATCACGGCCGTCAGCACCACCGACACCACCGCCACCTCCACCGCCGACGCCTGATCAACGGACGCCGAACGCTAATCCACCATCGACGCCTGATTAACGGACGCCAATTTATACACGTCCATTGTATTCGCCCGAACGTACTCCAACGAGTTTTTCATCATTCGTTCCATCGCAGTTCACTCCGTTCTCTCAGGAGGACGAGGACGAGCTTGTGGAGGATGATGAAGAATTCATTGAGTACGTCGACGAAAACGAGCCGATTTCTGGATCCGGTTGCAGGACAAGAACCTTCACGGCAATAACCCGATCCCCAAACCACCAGTGGATCTGGATTTCGAACGACACGGATGCAACAGCGTACGTTTAGTGCCGTTTGACGGCAATTACAAAGAGTTGTTCCAGGTAGTTGTAGCCAAATATTACGTGGCAAATACTCACTGCCAGTCTGCCGTTGGGATAGCCACAAAACAAGACATTCGCAAATGGGCGACAAACGCAGTCCGGAAAGCCCGTTGCGAATTGATGGAGCAGCGGTTTTCCAAGTTCACATCATGTCGTTGCATTCGCGAAAATATATAAAATGCATCTACTAATGCAATTGAATCCGAATGGAACCTATGGCTTCCGCCTATTTGCGAGAGCGCAAGTGGTGGGAACGCAAGTCAAAGGAGTTGTGCGTCGAATGATAAATGTTATTCATGCAGCAGAAGCGCCGGACCTGAGTCCTTAGCGCCATTCAGAACATTCATTATGGAACGCATACTTGAAATGCGTTTCCATATGAGTTATTTCGAAGTAGCAAACATACAAGCCTAGAAATCTATAGGAGAGTGTAACAAAAATGTCACTCGATAAGTAAAAACAGGTAAAACAGCCCATAATGCCGTCTGCCTTATCTGAAGGTCCAAAGCCCTTTAATAGTTGATGGCCACACGGATTCTTGTCTTCTAAATGAACCTATTTGTTGTATTATTGGAAAAATATATAATTATTAATGGGATTCACAACAATGTGGGAATGAAATGAAACAACTCCAGATCAGAAGGTTGCGTATTGAAATTACGTCGGGGTCAGCTTTTTTTATTACTTTTTATTGAACAATGACAAAAACCTATAAAGAATCGAAATAAATAAAATCAGTGGAGAATAAAGTATTAATTTATTCGACGAAACTAAAAAAAAGTCTTTCTACTCTTACTCAAATGCATGTGTTCAACTGGTTATGTTTGCATAATAGCACGAAAATCAAAAATACCTAAGCGAAATGTTATGCTTATAATGTTTGAGGTCATTTTTGAAGTCATCGATGAAGCCATAATATAATAATAGTTCTTTAAATGTCTTGGGACGAAAGTGCGAATTTTAAATATACGAATAATACACAATATTCATACACAGAATTCATCGCGTATGGGTGACGTCATGCATGTCGTTGTTCTGTGTACGCTTCGTTGTGGACACCAAACACCACAACTACCCATTTTTAGAAGCTTGGGCATGCTTAGGAACGTTACTTTTATGCTACAAATTGAAGAAAAATCCTATACAGAATTTTATCCTCACCGGCATTGAACCCGGGTATTCTTGGTGGAAAGCCAGTACGTTACCACATGTAACTCCCCATATAAGGTAACGTCCTTTTGACCCTCGACCCTTTTCTCGCCTGTTATGAATAAGCCCTTTGATCATTGGCTATGACGCAAGTCCACATATGAACAAAAAATTAAGAACATTTTTTCGTAGCCTGCGGAGCGATATATACAGCTCCTACATACCCCCCGGAAGATATTTTTCCCTGATTCTACAGATATTTCTAAGGCGAAGTGTCTTTTCACTCATTAAACGAAAAAGGCTCCCGTCAAAAATCTCGAAAATAAAATCCCGAATGCACAAATCTCGAATGCAAAAATCCTGAAAATCCAAAATCCAGAATAACAAAATTCCCGAAATTATCCTCCTTGACCCCTCACTGCGGGGGGCTGCCGCCCCTCGACCCTTCTTTTTTTTTTAATCTCCTTTGTTGAAACGTAGCTCAAATAACTTCTTTCTTCTTAAATCCAGTAAACAATAATTTCTACTTCAATGTAGTGTTAACGTGTTGAAGTATTGGCAAAATTAAAATGAATTATCTGAGAAAGTATTTTTTTTATTAAATACCCTGAGGTACTTCCGGGTGACTTATTGCTGAATTGCAGATTTTCTGGATTTTTGTTATTCGAGATTTTTGTACATTCGGGATTATTGTTTTTCGGGAATTTTGTTATTCTGGATTTTGGATTTTCGGGATTTTTGCATTCGGGATTTTAATTTTCGAGATTTTTGACGGCCATCATGAAAAGACTTCTTGCACATTGTGCAAATAGTCTCTTCTATATATTGTTGGTTATTTGCACACTGTGCAAATAGTCTCTTCTATATACCTTCCAAATACGCTTCCAAAATTAATGATATCGCTTGAGGTGACGCTATCGCTGATAATACGCTGTTGCAGAAAACAACTGAATTTTCCAAAAAAATTACAGCGCTTTTTTTAAAGCAAAATTACGTTTTGTCGGAAAAATTGCGTCGCAAATGCCGGACCCACCAGCGGAATAATTTTTCAGCACTTTCAATTTTTACACCCAAAAATTTTAAATTTACCCTAAACGAGCTACTCAATAAGAAATACAAGTCATCAGTCAGTGACCGAGACTGACGTTCCCTGAAAATTTCAGGAAGATCGGCTGTCTACTTCTCGAGATCGAGAAAAATCAAATCCCATAGAAAAATGTCATTTTCAAATCTCGATATCTCTGCCAATTTTCAACCGATTTTGATGAGTCTGGGCTCTTTGGAAAGGTGCTGCGACGTGGTTTTTTTAAGTAATTTGGAGGGGGAGGGGGCGAGGGGAAAAAACTCAAAAGTTCACGTATATGGCTCCTTGTCCCAAAGGTTTTTGTATGGAGTTTTTTGGTTTTGTGGACGTTTTTTTTTGGGTGTGGGGACAGTGCTACAGCCGTGTGTTGTGTAATTATGTACGTATAATAGAATATATACTATGTAATGGTTATTAATGCAACTCGTCTGCAACTTCTAATTTCTTATCATTCTCGACTAATAATGGAACAAAGCAATTTAAGTAAAATATACTCTTCATGTGAATTATAATTTTGATTCAAATACGCATCGGTTGATGAGTAAGCTTTGCACTGAAATTTCAAGGTTCAAAAAGAGAATTGTTTTGCAAAATATTTTGAGTTTTAATGGGCAAATACAAACATTAAAAATGGGGAGAAATTGTAAAAAACTTAATTTTAGCCATGCATTGTTGTCAGACAACATTTTGAGGTCATTCTCAACTAAATGTGTGACCATTAATTCTAATCAAAACAAACTTTCACAATAGCCTCTACTTATAAATTCATATTAGTCGAGCTTTCGAGCATTCACAATAGCCTCGACTAAGAAATCCATAATAGGCATTCACAATATCAACATAACTCCTTTTTCAATGCATTTTGCCGGTTGGGTTGATACTATAAGTTTTTTACTCCATTTACGATGCACTTTTAAAAACGCATCAAAATTTCGTCCGTTTCCAGGACCTCTTTGAAATGTGTGCGTTTTGAGCGTTTAAAATTCAGTTTAATAATATTTCCAAAAGTTTAATAATATTTCCAAATTTCATTCGCAACCTACAGAGTTTCACATACGTGGTTTACCAATAGTGTCATATGTTACCCTGTTTTCTAAATTTACATCTTCCATTATTAGTCGAGAATGATAAAAAGCATATTAACATCAAACACCTAGAAATATAGTGCATTAGCGAAACTCATACGAGTTACACGACACATTTCTACGTAAGCTACTTATGTCTTTATTTTAATGAGAAGTAATACTGTTACCTGTCTTTCATTACACATTCATTTAACAAAAAAAAAGTTAAATGCAGTGTCAAAAACAGATTCAATAATCCACTTATCATTGTGATAATAATTTATTGTGACGGGTATTTTGCATTATATCACTTTATTTATTCATTTTTTTATTGGGAGGATTCCCGTTTATTAATCAATAAATACAAATGCAAATAAATACAAAGGTATATGTACGTAAGTAACATACGAAATGCAGGCGATTTTCACCCAAATATATGGTATCTGTTTGACAGTCAATAACTTTGGATCGCTATTGTTCTCAGAAGTGTGAGCCGTTAGAGAACAATAAAGATCTAAAACTATTGACTACCAAACAGATACAAATATTCGGGTGAAAATCTTCGACTATTTATAATTATAAAATTCAAAAGTTTGTCTGTCTGTCTGTCTGTTTGTCTATCTGTTTGACCAACTAGGTCCGACCTGCTTGAAGAGTTCCGAGGAACTAAAGCAAAAAGTCATTTTGCATTGCCTTTTATAAGCCGAAAGCCAAAGAAAAGGCAATGCAATAGTAGATTCTTTTGCATTGCCTTATATGATTCAAAAAAAGGCAATGCAAAAGAAGATTCGCATGTGAATCTATCTACGTCCGACCTGCTTGAAGAGTTCCGAGGAACTAAAGCAAAAAGTCGTTTTGCATTGCCTTTTATAAGCCGAAAGCCAAAGAAAAGGCAATGCAATAGTAGATTCTTCTGCATTGCCTTATATGAATAAAAAAAAAGGCAATGCAAAAGTAGATTCGCATGTGAATCTATCTACGTCCGAACTGCTTGAAGAGTTCCGAGGAACTAAACCCTTTTGCATTGCTTTTTTTAACCCAAAAAAGCAATGCAAACCTAATTTCGAGGGGAAGAGAAAACCACAAGGGAAACCTAGAGACAGAGAACGAAATTAGT
>CM055403.1:83532413-83542499 GCA_029228625.1 Pseudolycoriella hygida | reverse complement strand
TTGTACGGGGAAATAGTAGCACGATGATAACGTTTGTACGGGGAAAACAGTAGTACGGGAGAAACGGTTGTACGCGAAACAGTAGTACGGTTGCAACGGTTGTACGGGGAAAACAGCATTGCGGGGGAAACTGTTGTACGCGAAGTAGTAGTACGGTGGAAACGGTTGTGCGGGGAACACAGTAGTGCGGGGGGAATGGTAGTGCGGAGGAAATGGTAGTGCGGGGGAAACGGTTGTACGCGAAGCAGTAGTACGGTGGAAACGGTTGTACGGGGGAAATGGTAGTACGGTGGAAACGGTTGTACGGGGAAAACAGTAGTGCGGGGGAAACGGTTGTACGGGGAAAACAGTAGTGCGGGGAAAACAGTTGTACGCGAAGCAGTAGTACGGTGGAAACGGTTGTACGGTGAAAACAGTAGTGCGGGGGAAACGGTTGTACGGGGAAAACAATATTAAGGAGGAAATTGTAGGAAACGAGAAACGGTTGTACGGAGAAAAAGTAGCACGGTGATAACGTTTGTACGGGGAAACGGTAGTACGGAGAAAATCGTGGTACGGGGAAACGGTTGTGCGGGGGAAATGGTAGAACGGTGAAATGGTAGTACGGGTAAAACAGTAGTGAGAAGGAAATTGTAGGACGGGAGAAACGGTTGTACGGGGAAATAGTAGCACGATGATAACGTTTGTACGGGGAAATGGTAGTACGGGGGAAATGTTAGTACGGTGGAAATGTTAGTACGGGGAAATGGCAGTACGGGGAAATTGTAGGACGGGAGAAACGGTTGTGCGGAGAAAAAGTAGCACGGTGCTAACGTTTGTACGTGGAAACGGTAGTACGGAGAAAATTACACACTCTTACATACATTTTAGTATTAATGTCCCAAATCTCCGACCTAGCGGACAAGAATGCTTAATGTCCGCGTAGCCCCTAGGGGCGGGGGTATTTACTAGTAACTTTATAAAAGCCAAAAATTTGTCACATTCGTCATTTTGTCGGTCACAAATTACCGGCGTGAACAACGTATGTACACCCTCCCAGCTTGAAGAGCTCCAAGGAACTAAAGTAAAGCAGCGCCGGTATCCGGTATGTTTCAAGCTTTTTCAGAAACACCTTTGTTTCAATTTATTTGTTGTATTGCTTAGTCATTAGACCCCTACGAAAAACGAAGTTCTTCGAAAAGGGGTCTTATGCGTTTACCACGACGTTTGTAATCATCCCAATTTCGACCGGGGAGTAAGGAGGAGCATCGATCATGGTCTTTAGATGACAAATCAGCAATAAAAAAAATTTCCGTCCGGTCCATCCGTCACATCGAGGTGAAGCGCCGTTACATTTTTAAGCCGGTAGCCTTCGAGGAGTTTAGGGTCCCTAGGCCCATGAATATATCGACAACAAAAAAAAATTGATTACGGGATTGAATTTGGGCAAATTCGGTCGAAAACTTTCGAAGTTACGGTCGAAAAAGTTGTCCGTCCGTCCGTCGTCACCGCGACAACTTAAGTAAAACTCAACCGATTTTCAAAAACTTTTTTTTCCCTGAAAAGTAATCAAAAAATCTTTTATGGGATTGAATCTGGGCCGAGCTAGGTACGTTTAAGTGGTTTTTGGTCTTTTAACTCGAGTAAATCTTTTCCGATAACAACTCGATAGCGTAGAACAACTCGATAGCGTAGTGGTTAACACGTCTGCTTGCTACTATGAAATCGAGTTGCCAGTGCGTTGGTTCGAAACTCAGCCGCAGACAGATTTGTTCCGATTGTTAGATTTGTAAACAAAACAAAGCTAATTGAATCGGTTCAAGTCATGTGAAGTTGAGTGTAGCGCCATCGTACGGCTTACCGGTGAAAGGCATTGTTGGGAAGTGCCGGTATTCTACTCCTACTAGTTTCGTTCCTAGTACATCTCATGGATGGCACTGGGTTTGTCGCACAGCTTACCACTGGCACAGTAAAAACTTTTCGGTAATGAAAGGATCTCAAATAGACCACAAAAAGTAGCAAAACTAGTAAATAATGATCTAGCCCCTAACCCTTCATGGGTTGTTAAGTCAGATTATTATTATTATTAAATCTTTTCCGATTTTTCATAAATGTTTTTTTGTTTGAAAGAACTGGGCATGACCGACAATTTATGGAAGAAACTTTTTTGAATTTGAATTCTTGGACTTGGCTAGGATACTAAATCTTTTCCGATTGCCATAAACTTTTTTTTTGTTTGAAAGATCTGGGCATGGCCGATAATTTATAGAAGAAACTTTTTTGCATTTGAGTCCTTGGACTTAGCTAGGGCACTAGGTTTTTCTACATAACTCGAGTAAAACTTTTCCGATTTTCATAATTTTTTTTTGTTTGAAAGATGACCGACAATTTATAGAAGAAATTTTTTTTTTGCCTTGAGTCCTTAGACTTAGCTAGGGCACTAAAACCGAGTCTATGCTAGGGTGTTCTTTGTACTTAACTCAAGTAAATCTCTACCGATTTTCAAATTTTGTTTGATCGAAAAGTCTAGGACTGTATCCCTTTTTATGGCAGAAAATTTTTTGATTAGAAAACCTTGGACTCAGTCAGATAGGGCCCTAAAACTGAGTTTCTACTAGGGCCCACCGTGTTTGCTTAATTAAGTTGGATAAATCCTAACTGATTTCGTTGATTCTTTTTTTATTTGAGAGGTAATCGAGTACCGAATTATATTCAAAAACAAATCTGGACCAGGTGAATGTGCTTAGGGCTGAAGTAGGCCTCAGGTCTGTTCTAAGGTCGGCCCTAACAAAAAAAAACTTTTTTTTGCTATGTTGCAGCGCAAATTGAGGGAAACATTTTTATCCATGGAATTATGTGTCCGAGGCATTTCCTTAAGGCCCTAGGTCGGTCTTAGGGTCTACCTTAGACAAAAAAATAGTTTTTCACTATGTTGTAGAGAAAATGGAGGGAAATATTTTTGTCTATGTAAGTATTTGTCCGAGGCCTCTACTGAGAACCCTAGGTCGCGACCTAAGGTCGGCCCTAGACAATAAAATGGTATTTAGCTATGTTGTAAGAAAAATTGAGATGAACATTTTTGTCTGTTTGGGGGGCAATTTTGTACTTTCGGAAGGCTTTTTTTTACATCGTTTCTTCGGACGGGTTTTTCACTATTGCCCTCTCGGCAATTTCCAATACAATTTAATGTGGACGTAATTTCATACACTTAAGAGTTAAGGCAATTTAAATACGTTCGACTCTTTTCGTAACATCAACTCTGTTTGCCGCATTTATTCTGTAGTACGGGTCCCTTCATATGTTTGAAACTTAATTTTTCATTCGTTTTGTATTTTTGATTGATAATAATTTTATTGTCTACTTAAAAGCCGACATGGTAAAAAAAGAGTGGCTATGAAAAAACCAAAACAAAAAAGTAACATAAAATAGCAATTAATATAAATAAATAACAAAACACAAAGAATATAATTTAGATTATACATAGAAAAAAGAAAATACAAAAAAGGATAAGTACACAAAAATTGGCGTTAGGCCTTGTCAAACTATTTAAAAACATTATTTAAAAACAAAAATTTCAATGCGTCAAATTTAGTAAAAACGAAAAAAATCCAAAAATATTGGTTGTCAATTTGTTACCATAATGATGGCATCGTCAAAGTGGTCAAAGTGTTAAGCAAGCCACGGGTGACCAAAGAAAAATTCGATGTAAAGATTGTTGTAAAATTATAATGGCTGCTGTCATCACAGTTGTCGAGTTGATTCTGACCAGTCCTATCTGTAAAAAAGGGGTTATTGATTACCAGTCGACTAGACTGGAAGTTTTGCACAAATCGATTAGATTTGGAGTTTCAATTTCAAAGTCGTAATGACTTGACAAGACTAATCAGTTAAGATTAGAGCGAGAACCTTGGGTTCAATGAAGCTGTTTCTGCTAATAGATCGGAAAATGTTATTTAATTTTAAAACATCTTTGAATAAATAAAGTTATATGTCAGGATTACCAAATTCATTGAAAACTGAGTTTTCGAGCCGGAGAACGCTTAGACGAAAATTCATAGATGGCGATGATGGATTTACATGTCTTGCAGCCATATTAGGGAATTCACATGCAAAGTTGAAAGGTGAAAAACGGGAATAGTCGTTTTTGCTTCCATTTATACGAATGAACGAAGGATTTCTCAGGCATCTTGTTCCATCGTACAGTTGAATATGAATATGGTCACGGAGGAAATGATCAATGATTTTGCCAGTGAGTATGTCATGGATGAAAAATACTGCTGCATTAGTACGACGTCTTAGTAATGAAATCAGGTTAAGTTCATTCGATCTTTCTAGATATGGGCGTAATTGGTAACTTTCTTGGTTGCCGTCAACATATCGGTCACGGTTAGCGTAAAGAACAAATTGCCTCTTAACGCTATCCAATGATTGAATGTGTACATCATGATGAGGTGCCCAAACACAACTGGCAAATTCTAAGTGGGACCTTACTATGGCAGAGTACAACATCTTAGCTGTGCCAACATTAAAACGACCGCAGCACTGACGTTTAACGAAAGAAAGCATCGACATGCCTTTTTTAGAAGTTATCTCGAAATGCTCGTTAAAGGAGAATTTGTCATCGTAAGTCAGCCCTAAATCTTTGGTGCTGTATACACGCTTGATTAAGGTACCATTGATAAAGTAGTCAGATAATATGGGTGAGCGTTTTCTTGATATTGTAATTATTTTGCATTTTCCACTGTTTAATTCGAATCCGCTCTACAAATTCATCTATTGATGTTTGAAGGATTATGGTGTCGCTTATTGACGAAATCATGTTATGGACAATTTTTTTATCATCTGCAAAATTTAAGTCCTTTGTCACCGTAGAGTCGCAGTCGGAATCATCAAAGAAGACTAGAAAATTCAACGGAGCGAGGATCGAGTCCTGACCAACTCCAGAGAGAACTTCAATCTCATCAGATTTACATGAATTGATTTTAACTACTAGCTTACGATTACGGAAGAATGAACGGAACCATAACAACAGATTGTTGTTTAGGCGATAGTTTCTGGCCGAAAGTTTGTATAGAAGAGATAAATGCTTTATTACATCAAACGCCTTGTGGATGTCTGCATAAAAAATATCAGTTTGACATTCATTTGAAAAGCGTTCATTTACAAGAACAGAAAGTGCCATAAGGTTGGACTCAACTCTTCTTCCAGGATAAAAACCGTGACTACTGATCGACAATTGAGGAAAAATGTGGAATTTAAGCTGCTCCAAAACTATAATTTCAAAAACTTTAGCCAAGTTCGGTGAGACACAAGCTCCACGGTAGTTAGTTATGTCTGATTTCTTTCTAGATTTATAAATTGGAGTTAAATAGCCCGTTTTCCATACTTTAGGGTAGTACAAGTCAGCTAATGATTTAGAATAAATTATTGATAAGGGAGAATTTAATAGCGCAGCACATTCTCGAAGAAATAAAGGCGATATTCTGTCAGGACCAGCTCCTTTGCTGATATCCAGCATCGAAGCACCTGAAAAACAATGTCGGGCGTTACCATAATGTCAAAAACCTTCATCATTCCTTGAAGCGATGTAATTTATAAATTGGAACAAACATTTTTTATTTGAACATGACGCTGAAAGCTTCGAGCACGAGCGGTGTAAAGATGTACCGGTCCTTTAAGTCGAGGTAATTATTTTGTTTGTTTCCGCCCGAAAAACGATATATGTGACCTTTGGGTGAGGTACATCAGTAGAATATAGTCTGAAAAAAACTATTTTTGTTTAGCAAAATTATTATAGCTTTTAGTCAGCAAAATTATAGCTTTTGATCAGCAAAGTTATCGCTTTGATCAGAAAATTTAATGTTTTCTGTCAGCAAATTTAATGTTTTTGGTAAGCAAATTCAACGATTTTGGTTAGTAAAATCATCCATTTTTACCCCCTAAGAAGTACTTTTGTGCTTTTGTGTTTGACTTTAGAGCCAATAAAATTTCAATCCGGGGTGACACGTGCCAGCGTGACGGTGGATACAAAAAATAAGTGGGCTTGGGGGTACGAAAAAGGCAGATTCTGGCATCCTTTGACATTTGACATCTTTTATGAATGGCCCATATCTCATTTTTTGGCCGATTATTTAGACGACGTCATTTATTTTATTGAGGTTTACTGGATGCATTTTCAGAGTGCGTTTTCGGAAATTGAACAATATCGATTACCTTAATAATGTCGCTCAACAGTACGAAACAATAATTACGAATACGCCTTTTTTATATTTTTTTTTTCATTTAGAACATAACTTTGAGCAAAAACTCGTTCTGTACCATTTTTTATGGAGAGAAGAGGTAAATTTTCTTTCCTTCTTTCCTGTTTTCAATCCGCTATATAAAAAAATCCTTAAGTTTCCGAGTGGTTCTGTAGAACAATTTTTCACTTATAATTATAAATTCTTTCGATAAAATTCACGAAAAAGTGCAAAGTATACGTACGTATAGTGGGCGGTAGATTGTACGCATTTTATGAATTGTATAAAAGAAACGGAAAAATTTCGAGGCGTGTCATAGAACTACGCCGACAAACGCCGCCGCCGAAAAAAATGAACCAACGCCGCCGCCGCCGCCGATCCCACTTTTGTCGCGCCGAAAAATTTAGTCTTGAAAATTTTTTAACAAATTAATACAGTAACTGAATCATAAGAACGTGCATCTTGTCATAAAAGTTGTTTCATCTGGTAATACATGAATACATAGTTAGCGGAGTGAAGTAAAACGAATACTAAGTGCGTTGTATTCATGTATTTGATACGCTCAGAATTCATCTTACTAATGTCTACGAACTATGAGATAGGTACAGAGAACAGTAAGACGAACTTCATAGTTTGAAGAAGAGAGTAAAACGAATTCTGAGATATCTCACTCCCCTCTACAAACTATGTACTCATATATTACCAAATTAAACGATTTCTATGAAAAGCCGTTCCTAATATTTTGTATTGTTTTGGCCCGATGTCTGATGAGAAGTGGGTTAGAGAATTGCTTAACATGGGCCGTTGTCGCATAAAACATCTGGCGAAGATGAGATTCTCTGATAATCGTATTGGTTTTCCAGATTCCAATAAAGTTTAGAAGAAGCACAGTTAACAGTGGAATTTATTGAGAACGTCCGAACAGGTGCACAGGCTGACTAAAACTAAATTCGATCACAAGTAAACTCAAAGCGCACTAAAACGTAGTCTAAAAAGAGCCCAACATCAAAAAAAAAAAAACAAATTTGAAAAATTTAAAAAAAAAGGCACCTGGGCCGATCTTAGAACCGACCTAGAGCACTTAGGAGAGGCGTCTGATCCATACTTCCATAAACAAAAAAGTTCGCCTCTTTTTTCTCTATAACACTGTACAAAAAACCTCTTCATTAAAGGAATATTCACGAAAAACCATTGTGGGGTCACATAGCGTGAATTGGGCACACACTAAAGGCTCTACAGTTCGAAACACTCAACAGATTTTCACTAATTTAATTTTCGTGGTTTTCTAATGTTTATATCTTTTATTTAAAACTTTCAATAGCGATTTCCGTTCTAATTTCGCAGAGATACGAGGCATAAGTTTCACCAACCTTCAAAGACCAGGGCCATAAGGAAATGCCTCTGACATACTTCCATAGACAAAAATGTTTTCCTCAATCTGCTCTACAATATGATAAAAAAATGTTTTTTTTGGTTAGGGCCGACCTTAGGACCGACCAGAGGCCCGCTTGAGCCCCAAGCACAGGCCCAAATTTGTTTATAAATATAAATATAAATATAATATAAAAGAATCAACAAAATTGGTTAGGATTGGCCCAATTTATGTAAACAAACACGTTTCAGGGTCCTGGCTGAGTCCAAGGGCATCTTATCAAAAAACTTTCTTCCATAAAATGTGTGACATTCCTAGACCTTTCGATTAAAATTTTTTTTTGAAAATCGAAAGAGATTATACTCGAGTTATGTACAAAAAAAATGTAGGGCCCTAGCAGAGACTCGTTTTTAGTGCCCTAGCTAAGTCCAAGGGCTCAATACTTTTTTTTAAGGTTTTTATTAAAACTGGTCATGAAATGACCAACCATTAATTTACATCTGGGCTCGTTTTTGTTTAAGGTTTCACAAAGTATCCAGTAGTATCTTTGCACTTGGTCTGTAGTTAAGATTTTGTTGAGTTGTTTTGTGTAACTATTCCTGACGGTTGACGAGTTCATGCGGCTTGATGCGTTTGAGTCGTCTTGTGTTCTGTGCGAAGTCCAGTAAGCAAAGGGCTTCAGGATTTTAATGTTGAATAAGTCTGTTTTCGTGTTTTGTTGCAATCTTTTTAATGACCTTAGATACTGTAGGAACTTTGAGGTCACGATGAATGTCGCTGTTTCTGAGGTACCAGGGGGCGTTAACGAAGGTTCGTAGCACTTTATTTTGAAATGTTTGTATTGTCTTGATTGGACTTTTGCTCGCACATCCCCACAATTGGATGCCATACATCCAGATAGGTTTCAGGATTTGATTGTAAATTAGCAATTTGTTGTAGATTGATGTTCTCGATTTTCGGTTTAATATCCAGTACATTTCCCTGAAACGGATGTTCAGCTCTGTTATTTTAGTATTGATGTGTCTGATCCACTTTCCTTTAGCTAGCATCGATGTTCATCCCAAGGTATTTCGCCGAGTTTTTATGTGGAATGAGATTCCCATTCAGCGTCAGTCGTTTGGGATGCGGGATCTTTTTGTTGGTGAAGTTGACATGAACTGCTTTTTGGTCGATTCTCCATTTCTTCGTCCAGTTTTCAATAGCGTCATTAGATCTTTGAAGAATTGCCGTTGATTGAGCGTCCGTTTTGGCTGTGGCTGCGTTAGCTGTATCGTCTGCAAAAGTTGCCGTCATAACATTTGGTGTTTGCGGAAGATCGCTGGTGAATTCTGTACCTTCGAATAGGGCCGAGTACGCTGCCCTGTGGTACTCCAGTCTTGATGTCCTTAAAATCTGAGTAGTCAGTTCCATGGTTAACGCGGAAAATTCGATCGGTGATATATGACTTGAGCAAATTGACGTATTGTACAGGTTGAGTTTGTAGAGCAAGCCTTCATGCCACACTTTGTCGAATGCCTGCGATACGTCCAGAAAGTTGATTGAACATACCTCTTCTCCTTCCAGCGCTTTTTCTATGATGTCGATGAGACGGTGTACTTGTTCTATTGTTGAGTGTCTGTGCTAGAATCCAAATTGGTGATTTGGCAGTAGATTTTTTTCTTCAATGATTGGTTTCAGTCTTTTCAGGAACATTTTTTCGAAGAGTTGTGATATGATGGGTAGCAATGAGATTGGTCTGTAAGATTGCGTTTTCGTTGCCTTTTACCCTGGTTTTAGGATCATGATCATCTCGGCTACTTTCCAGTAGGCTGGTACATGCATAAGTCTGAATGTTGCGATGATCAGAAGCAGGAGCATCCGAAGTCCTTTTGTTGGTAGTTTCTTGAGCACCATTCCAGCGATAAGGTCATATCCTGGGGATTTCTTTGGATTCAGGTTATATTTTATTTCGCGTTTAGGTTCTCTAAGGGTCACTTTTTTGATATTTTTGCTCCAGTTGTTTGTCACTTGTGGAAGCGCGGTATCAGAATCGTCAGTTGTTGCTTGATTAGGCATGAAAGTATTCTCTAGGTGATTAGCAAAAGTGTCTGCTTTTTCAGTTTTAGCATATTCATTGTTATCCTTCAGTATAGAGGGTTGATGGCAGATCTTTCTTCTCAATTTTTAGGCTGTTTTCCAAAGCGAGTACTTTGAAGTATTTTCTGCTGAGAGACTTTTCAGAAATGAATTTGCTGAATTCTCTTTCAATTGTTGTATAATTCTTTTTATCTTTTGGGATTCAGAATTCAATTTTGTTTTGAGTCGGGGATCTCTGGTTGTTTGCCAGTGACGTCTAAGTTTTCGTTTATTTTTCACCAAATTTCTGATTTCCATTGGGAAGTTGAAACCGAGGGTTTTGTGTGTGACAGTTTTAGTGTTATCCCATACTGAGTTCTGGATTTGGGAGGTGAAGAGAGCCACCGCCTCGTCTAGAAGGTCATTTTTCGATAGATCAAT
>CM055403.1:83521857-83531913 GCA_029228625.1 Pseudolycoriella hygida | reverse complement strand
ATTTTTGAATCATACTGAAAACAATCATATCATTTACATTCACATTTTGCACATTTTTATTTGTATTCTGTTTTTTTTTACTACTTGTAGTATTCCTTACCATTTGGGAGAAGGTCAAAATTTTTGTAACTTTTGTGTTCGATAATTTTTGTTGGGGAATTTTCACAGGCAAGAAGGTGCTGGTTTGTTCTTATTTTTTAGTTCTTCACGCTTTTTTGAATTATAAGAAAAACTTCGCAGCCTCTAAAATTTGTCTGGGTGACTTCCATTACAATTTGCGCATTTTGGGTTAACGTTTTAACGTTGTTTTTTCCCCGCACTTAACACATTTCGACTGTCTCTTGCAGTATTTACTTGTATGGTTGTACACCTGACAATTTTTACATTGTGGGGTTTGTTTACCTTTTTTAGCGCTTCTATAGAAACTTTTGTGTTGCATATATAACTTATATCGAACACTTTCTTGGCTGTTGTGTTGTTGGTGAACGACAGCATAAATAGCGGTAGGTGCATATAACTTCGTTTACCATTCGAGTAGATAATTTCATTATCTTCGTCTCTGCAAACTCTGTATTTTTGGGTAACTTCTTCAACATCAAAACCTTGGAGTAAAAGATCTTCTTTGATGTGATCTATAGGTGTTTCTGGATGTAAGCCACAAGCCATAACTTTCAAGGGTCTCTTTTGCTTATTTTCATAAGTGAACCATTCGAAGATTTTCGTCTCTTCAAGTATTTGCCTGTGCAGTATTCTTCACCGTTAGGAACATATATTTTAATATCGTTTGTACCACTAATAAAGGTTTTCTTGTGAGGAATATCTTTAAGAATCACATTCACGGACTCTAATTTAGGGTTGCAGACTGTGATACTTGGTGGCTTATCACTTTTCCTAAGTTGTTCTGCTTTTTCTTCTGTAATGATTTTCTTTGGAGATGCGTTTCCTTTTATTACTTTGGGTGAAAGAGATGGTTGGAAATTCCGTATCTTTTCTGCTATTGGTTTCGGATTCAACAATCCTTTCTTCTTCGTCTGAATAAGGAGTTTGAAATGGTACAGCTAATCTATTGGTTAAAAGCTTTCTAATTTTTACAATTTGATTAGCTTTTATTTCGTTTAAACTTGATTCACTTGTACTTTTGCTGAAGCTTGGATTTTTACTGTTTTTTTAAATTTCATTAATGAAATTGATTTCTCTCAGTTCCTTGTTTTGATCACGTAGTTGTTCTATCACTGCATTTTGCTTTTCTATAATGTCACCTAGTCTTTTCACTTTGCTTGTCAGCCCTTGAATTTGTCCTATCATATTCATTTGTATTCCATCACTTTGATTATTTTGAGGGTAACCAGTAGTAGGTCCTGTCATAATATTAATGTTATCATTCATTATGCTTGTTATAATAAACGGGCGATTCCATTGGTAGGTTGCGAGGGAACCATGTGTTCTTGCTAAACCGTGCACATACGAGATTTGTGTTGTATGAAGAAAATTCCTCTATAGGTTCAATATACAACTCCTTCATGCGAAAGAAGTCCAACCTTTGCATTCTTAGCCAGAAGACGCTTCCCTCGTAATACATTTTCCAACTTTTCAATGGAATGGCCCAAACACAATTGGTATTTTAGTTAGCAGCGGTGCTAACCGCGTCGATATATGAATGTGCCTTATCAGCACAATGTCCGGTTAATCAACTCTCACGCGAATATATAACTTGCATATACACAACGTTTTGTTTTAATTGTTTGTTTAAGTTTGATACCCCACGGGCACGTCCATGCAGTTCAACAGAGAGCAGAGAATCGTTTTTAGTGCCCCAGCTAAGTCCAAGGGCTCAATATCAAGAAAGTTTCTTTTACAAATTGTCGGCCGATCTGGGCATATCTTTCAAACAACAAAAAGTTTATGACAATCGGAAAATATTTACTCGAGTTATGATCAAAAGACCAAAAACCACTTAAACGGCCCTAGCTCGGCGGCCCTTGGGCCGACAGTGCCTAGATTCAATCCCATTAAAGATTTTTTGATTACCTTTCAGGGAAAAAAGTTTTTAAAAATCGGTTGAGTTTTACTCGAGTTATCGTGTTGACGGACGGACGGACATTTTTTTTATTGCTGATTCATCATCTGAGGACCACTATCAAACGTCAAAACAATAAGTCAAATTCTCGTCTTTGTCCCTGAATTTTAAAGATATTGACGAAATAACTAAATGTTTTTGATCAAAAATTCGTGTGAAATACGTGTTAGTCCTGTGTGTTGACGAATATCATCAAGAATCTAGGATCAAACATCCGTTTCACATGAAATTCGCCTGGTAAACGACTTCGGCTACACGTCATAACCTCACTAACGAAATCAACAGCACAGTTTTCAAACAAACTTAGTGTAATTTTATGCAGGAGGCAGTTATTAACACTTCAAACGCAGGATTATTTGTGGAAAAATACTACCTACGGTCTATGATAAGACACAACTGCTTCGACTGGACGATGATAGCTACTAAGCCCAGTCTGATAACGTTTCAATTCGACAAACATTCGAGTTGAACCACAAAATATCATTACTTTGGCGCTGCACCTGTTCGAAAGAACCTCACAGCGAATACGTTTTTTGAATTCAACAAAATACGCTACTCACCACATCAATTCAATTCTTTTTACTAAATATGCATCCAACGACGATTCACATTGGTCATTCCATACGATTATGTCACGTCAACGTTGAAGGGTCTTCAACAGAAAAATCAGAGTTTCTGAGTCGTTTCGGAATTGACAATGACATCAAAGTAATTGTGGTCCAAGAAACACACATAAACGATCCAGCGGATTTTCATACCAGAGGACACGTTCCTGGATACGTAATTGCAGCTTTTTTGACTAGCCCAACATACGGCATTGCCACGTACGTAAGAGAAAGCTCGACAAATTTTACCGTACATCATGTCGGTCAAGAAGGAAATATTTTCCAAATTGTTATAGAGCTATTTGGGATAAAAATTATAAATGTTTACAAACCACAAAATACACGTTGGCCGCGTAATGTCTCACGGCACGAAAGTCACCCTGCAGTTTATTTGGGTGATTTCAATAGTCACCACAATGTTTGGGGCTACGCAAACAACGACGACAATGGCACCGAATTATTAAACTGGAGTGACACACAGAATCTGTTCCTGGTTCACGATCTGAAAGACCTACCAACTTTCCATTCCGCAAGATGGCAACGAGGATACAATCCAGATTTATGTTTTGTAACCAGAGATGCGCTGGACAGACCGATGAAAGCAACTAGAAACGTTTGTAAAGCATTCCCACGCTCTCAACACCGGCCAGTTATTGTGACTATTGGAACTCAGGTGATTCCAGTGAACTCGATTCCGAAACCACGCTGGAATTTTCAAAAAGCAAATTGGGAAGGATTTTCTAGTAGATTCCAGTATCCGTTTTATTCCGAGCGAAATCGATAATTTTGAACGATTCCTTGGTATCGTCAAAGGAGCTGCAAAGAAGTTCATTCCAAGAGGATACAGGAAAAGATACATTCCTGGCTGGACAGAAGAAATGGAACAGCTTTATCGACAGTTCGAGGAAGATGGCGACGAAGAGATTTCTGATCGATTGCTAGAACTACTCAATGCAGCTAGAAGAACCAAATGGCAGGAAACTACTGAAAATATGGATTTTACGCATTCCAGCAGAAAAGGTTGGGCGATACTTCGCCATCTTGGTGAATCGACAAAGCCAGTAAAAGTAAAGTCATCAATGGACCCGGAGAAGATTGCCTCAGCGATTGTGAGCAATTCGAAAGCTGCTCCATCCAATAAACACCAAAATCGGATAATGAAGGCAAAATTAAAGAAGTTATCAAAATCACTTCCTGAGGTAACGGAGTACGACCACCCATTCGATATTGATGAGCTTGAGACCGCAATATCCGCTACAAAAATTGGAAAAGCGGCAGGCCTAGACGGTTTCTACCCAGAGTTCCTTCACCATCTCGGGAGTCGAGCTAAGTATTGGCTTCTTAAATTTGTAAACAAAATTTTCAAATTTTCAAGGTTACCGCGCCTCGTGATGAAAAGTGTAATCATTGCAATTCTGAAACCAGGGAAAGCTCCAGATGACCCGAAAAATTACAGGCCAATTGCGCTCCTTAGCATAATTTACAAATTAGTGGAAAAGATGATATACGGCAGGATTAAGTCAAAAATCGATTCATCTCTTCCTCCCGAGTTCGCTGGTTTTAGAGAAACACGCAGCTGCTCTGAGCAAGTCCTCGCTATGACGAGTCACATCGAATCAGGTTTCGAGCGAGGACTCAAAACTGCATTGGCTTTAATCGATTTATCGTCAGCTTACGACACAATATGGCGGATGGGTTTTCTATGGAAGTTCTACAGAATCATTCCGAGCAGAAAGGTCGGTCGCTTAGTTAACGCAATGCTAACAAACCGTATATTTCGAGTCTTCATCAATGATAGAAGCAGCCGGCCGCGAAGATTGAACAACGGTTTTGCTCAAGGAAGTGTCTGCGCTCCACCATACTTTAATCTCTATACCAGTGACATGCCAGTCACCTTATCAAGAAAATTCGGTTTTGCCGATGATCTGGGAATGACAATTCAAGTTGTTCGTTTCGCAGTGGCCGAACGGATTTTACAGCGAGACATTCATAAAATGAAACGGTATTACGAGCAGTGGAGGCTGAAATTGAACGACCAAAAAACTGAAGTGGGAATGTTCCATCTCAACAACCAACAGCATGGCCGCCAACTCAACGTTTTCATCGATGGTGTAAGACTCGAACACAATCCCATACCATGTTACTTGGGTCTTCCGTTGGACAGATCGTTAACGTTCAAACCGGCTTTGGAAAAATTGTCTCAGAAACTAAAGACACGGAACAATCTCATTCAAAAGCTGTCTGGAACGAACTGGGGTGCAAATGGCAATGTACTACGAACCTCTGTCCTGTCTTTCATGTACTCGTGTGCTGAATATTGTGCACCAGTGTGGTATAGGAGTAGCCACGTAAATAAAGTGGACGTACAACTGAACTACGCTATGCGTACAATAACTGGTACAGTTGACTCCACACCGATTCCATGGCTGCATGTGTTATCAAATATTCCACCACCGGAACTGAGACGGAAAATGGCTGCTCACAAAGAGTGGAATAAATGCTTGGACGACAGTAGAGGCTACGAACTTCCTATTAAAAACGACCTTGCTCATCCTCCACCTCATAGACTCCCATCACGATCGCCTATTTGGACCGACGCCAAGATACAAAAAGAAAATTTCGATATTGCTGATGCGTGGAAACATTTTTGGAACCAAAGTCCATATTTTACAAACAAGCACCTGATCGATTATCCACACCAGAAAATTGCAGGATTCGACTTATCGAGAAGGGAATGGAAAATGCTTAACCGTTTCCGATCTGGGCATGGTTGCTGCAATGAACAAATGTACAGATGGAACTTTTGTGAATCGCCACTATGTGACTGTGACAACAATGTGAACCAATCGTTGAACCATATACTAAACTATTGCCCGTCTCGACGCTTTGAACATGGTCTCAAATCGTTGCACCTTGGCACCCCTGAAGGCATTGAATGGTTGAAAAAATTGGACATAGAGATTTGAAGTGAGTGAGAAGAGAACTCGACCTTTAACTAAATTATTTTATAATTAAAAACTGAATTTTGTAAGACAAATGTAACGGACCCATACGATTAATAAAAAATAAATAAAATCTGAGGACCATGATAGGTGCTCCCCACTACTCCCGGGTCAAAATTCGACTGGTTACAAACTTCGTGGTAAACGCAATAGACCCCTTTTCGAAAAACTTCGAGATTTAAAATGTGTTCGTCAAACTAACAGATTGGAAGCTCTTTATGTTCGACTGTTAACGAGTTAATTCAAAAAAATTTTTTTTGGCATTGTCTATTGAATTTGAAGAAATCTAATCTGAATCTGAAAGTTTCAGGTTGTAAATTTTCAGATTCAGATCAGTCCAAAATAATCTGTTTCGAGCCCTAGAATAGATGTTGCAATAAGACTCGGACATATCTAAATATAGAAATGAGCGAACAATCCAATGTTTTGTGCTTTTTTACAATTATAAGAATTTCGAAGATCTATAGAAATTACCCAAGGTAATGTCAAAGGCCCTACCGAAGTACGTCTGAGACCATTGATTTTGATAGCCTTAATGATCTCCCCTGCACCATATCAAAAAGAGGAACAACATAGCTTCTTCAAGAAATCCTGAAACTATTTTCTCTGAACTGTAATTTTCACCAACTATGCCTTAGGAAGCAAACTTCAAGCTATCGTAATTTTGTAAAAGTTGCTTTATCCCGGGATTTGATAATTTTTTCCGAAACCCCTGAAACACGTGTTCTCTAAAATTTTATTCTCTACCACTTTGACTTTGGAAGCAACTTTTAACTTCCATAGTTCTAGAGATTTGGGTCATCTCGCCCAATTCTAGAAGTGGTCACATTTCAGGATTAGGCCATTTTTTTACCTAGTTTCAAGAAATAGATAACACTTTAAAATTAAACAATTTTTTACTGTACCCAGCAAATAAAGTTCTATCCAAATAAGCAAAATTTCAGGGAGCTGCGGGAAACGTGGACTTCGGCACTTTTCGATTTTCTACAAATCTTTTTGAACGGGTGAATGCACATCTCAAAACTTGCTTTATATAGGCGAATGTGCCAATCTGGGCAAGTGTGACTTTTTTCTGCAAATTCGCTAGGATCAGGATCATTGTAAAACTTTCCTGGCAAGAGCTTTACTGACAAATTTCGAAATTTTCCTCAGAATTGCTATTCGTTGTGTGAATAATATAGTAATAATATGCAAAAATTGTTAAGAAGAAGAAAAACAAGAAAAAATTACAAAACTAACATTTTATGTAAATTTGTACCGATTTTCGGAAGCTTTCTTTCTTACTTAAAGCAGTGCTTTAAATTTCAACCTCACAAGTAAAGAAACTGCAATTTTTTGTGTGGAAATTGTTTTGAAGTAAAAGGTCAGTTATATTGATCGAAAAATATTAAAATTTCGTTAAGAATTGTGTACTCAATTACCTTTTAGAATTGTTTTTGACTAAAGAAAAGCTATAAATTAATAACATTAATTACAGAATAATACTACAGACTATTGCAAAATCACTTATTTTGAGATGCGCAATAACTTTTGGATCAATTAAATAAAATACCAACTTTCATCCTATTATCGTGGTTTCTGGTAAAATCAAATTTTTCTATGCAATGTTCACGTTTCCCTCAACTCCCGGCGAAAAATTGGAAATTTCTACCGCGCATTCCATTTTTCCCTAAAATCCTGAAACCCAGTTTTGCGAGATCAAATGCTTTCATTTGACACCAAAATGAGGAATTTGCGTGCTATACGTGCTGAGATATTTGCGAAAAAGCTTCATCGACCTTCGAAAAACCATGTTTTTGGTCACTCTTTCGACCATATATCCAGAGCCACTTGACCGATTTTGCTCATCTTCGATTTTGAATCATGGGAAAGATGTACTTTTCAGGGGAAAAAAGTCAGGGTGATCGGTTGAGCCGTTTGAAAAAAAAAGTGGAGACAGACGGATATTTTTTTTTATTGCTGATTCGCCATCTCTACACGCCAACTCCCACCTCGATCACCGCCATGTTACAATAAAATTGATTGATATAAACGTATAAAACCTCTGTACTTCGTACGGGTCCAATAATCTTGGATTGGTACTTGACGAGGGCGTCTCGTTCAGTTGCCATTGGATCATGTCCTTTGTCCTGAAAATGACAACATTTTTCTTTCTGTTGATGTGGCGCAACGGCAGAAACATTCCGTTGGACAGAAGTAAACCTATTTAAATTGCGTATGTACAAAGCCCATTTATTGTGCATGCTGGCGATCTTGCGTCACATTTCTTTTTGAAAAGGCTCTTGTGTGATAACATATATCCTAAAATATATATATTAGCAACCACACTTCAAATTGAGTTACCGAAGCATCTCAGTGGAAGTATCAATTTATCTTTATTCGCTTGTATTGGAAATCTAATTTTCTCTTCAATTTGAAAAGAAAAATGTTTTTTTTACTAAAACCTCCATAGGAATATAGACACTACAACTACACTCACTGTTGTAAAAACACACCGCAATTTGATACCTGCGAAAATCTGAGAATTTCTATGCCGTAAACGAATAAATTTCTACTGAAAACGTTATTCACTTTATTTTCTTTTTTTTGTTATTTCTTGTTCGACATAATTTCTTGAACATTGCCTCGACGCTGTCCTGATGTCTCGTAAAATTTTCCTCCAATGTTCTCGGATACTTTAAACTCGAATTCGAGAGGTACAGAAAAGACAGATTTTTATTGAATTATTTAATCATGAATAATTTTATTACGAATATTTCATGTCTCTTTGGGTTGAGAAATTATTTGCTCTTTATAATCAAATTTATATGAAAGAAGTGAATGAAAGGAAAATGGTAAAAAAAATGTTGTTGTGAAAAAGTTATTTAAAAATATGGAACAAAAGCAAAGAATATCACATGAAATAAATTTTCAATTTTATGGATTTCGATTTACATAATACTTTAGTGAGTTATTATTTCTGTTGGCATTTATTTTTACATTTGATGGGGTTGTTGCGTACATACATGTTTTACACGCCTCAGGACTTCCCTACAACACATAAAAAACTTACAAACCGGTTCTAACAAAAGAATCCTTTTGTTAAGACCGGTTTGTAAGTTGTTTATGCGTTGTAGGGCAGAGGACCGAAAATGAGACTTTTGGAATTTTTCTAGCGATTTCGACCATTCGCGAGTAATTTTGCAGCACAAAAACGCACATAAAGTGGAGCTGTGACGCAATTTGACTTACAAAAGTTCTGATTGCATTAGCTATTGCAAACCGGAGCCAAAATCAATTACCGCGGTTTCGGTTTTTTGCGTCAAATAGCAGAAGGAGAATTTTTTGTTTTTATAGGTAAGTTAAACTCTTTTGTCATGTACGCGCTCGATACGTTGAGTTTGCTTAGTCGTTTTTGGTTTTGAAAGTTTGTCATTTCTGATGCACATTGCAGTAGCTGTCCGGGAAAGTGTACTTTGCAAGACACTGTCCGGGAATATACGCATTAAAGCGAAATCTCTTAACATAAAAAATTCGATTGGCACAACCGAGATTCGACCCACCGACCTCCTGGTTACAAGACCGAGACGATACCACTACGCTAAATCGTTCATACATTTAGTCCACATAAACGTTAACAGTATGCTATGCATGGATGTAGGTGTGTATTCATAAAGTCACCAATTTCACCATTATAAATGAAAGAAATGTTTTCATTCAATTGAAAAAAATTATATTGGCGTTTTTTTTTTCGTTTAATCAACAAACTTGTAACGCAATGTAAACTTAGGAACCTCATAAAAAATACACCATTTGAACGTATTCAGTAGGAACAGTAATTTAATTAAATGTTGGTGAGCGGTTATTAAAATATTATCATTATTCTAAACGATGTCCTTTAGACAAATAATTCAAATTGATCTTTAAATTCATTGGTTTTTACATCTTACAAAGTAAAAATAATAAAAAACAATTCTAGGAATTATATTGTGATATTGCTCATTGCGCATCATTAAAAAAAAAGTCTCAATGAAGAAACGAACCACCAACCTTCCGCGCTCAAGTCGTCGACGCTACCACCGAGCTAACCGGATATACGTTCCTACACAAAAATTATGTTATTTTACTTACACATTATTTTCATAGAAATCGCACAGCAGTATGGTTACAATTAATCACCACAAACGTGCATATGTACGTGTGATGCATGAAGTCGCCATAGAAAGAAATTTGTTTGGATGTTTGAACATTTTGAACATTTTTATTTATATTTTCAACAAAACTATACGTTGTGTCGTTTCGAAAGTATGCGTTTGCCTCGTACGAATGCATTGGCTCGCAAGCTCGCCATGCAGCTTTTCGTACTCGGCAAACGCATACTTTTGAAACGAGA
>CM055403.1:83488437-83514328 GCA_029228625.1 Pseudolycoriella hygida | reverse complement strand
GGAGCTAAAATTCGAAATCCGAAAAAGCATAAACGAAAATCCAAGATGGCGCCGCTATGACAGCTGGCAGCCATTTTCTCATGACCCCAAAAAATTCTCCTGATGAAACTCTATAACTGTCTAGAAGAAACCATCTCTCTAAGTGTTATCATTCCGGAGCTAAAATTCGAAAACCCAAAGAAGCCTAATTTATACCTAACAAAAATCCAAGATAGAGTCACTTTGGCAGATTTCTGAAAATTCCAAAAAATTCTCCTGATCAAACTCTATAACTTTCCCGAAGAAACCAACTCTCTAAGTAGCGTCAATCCGGAGCTAAAATTCGAAAACCAGAAAAACCTAATTTATTGCTTGGGAAAATTCAAGATGGCGCCAGTTTGACCGCTGGCAGCCATTTTCTTAAGATCCCAAAAAATTCTCCTGACCAAACTCTATAACTTTCCCAAAGAAGCCAACTCTCTAGCTATTGTCACTCCGGAGCTAAAATTCGAAAACTCCGAGCATTACCTAAAAAACCCTCAAAATTGACCACTTTTCCACATGCCACGGCTTTTCCAGAATTTACCCGGAAAAGCGGCATATGAAATTTTTCATTTGGGGCCGTGACTGACGTTCCCTGAAAATTTTAAGGAAATCGCTCGAGCGGTTCTCGAGAAAAAAAAAGTAGATAGATACATAGATACATAGATACATAGATACATAGATAGATACATAGATAGAGACATAGATCGTTGACACACCACACAGGAATAAAATTGTTATTATACAATGGTAATTTGACCATACTTTTCCATTGGAATTGGTCATCTTTGATTGGCGATATCTCAGCCAATTTTCAACCGATTTTGATGACTGAGGGCTTGTTGGAAAGCTGCTGCGACATAGTTTTTATTTAAAAATAATTTGGAGGGGAAGGGGGGCGAGGGGAAAAAACTCAAAACTTCGCCTATACATCGTGTCTTGTCCCAAAGTTTTGGTATGGAGGTTTTTTGGGTTTGTGGACGTTTTTTTTTTTTTTGGGTGTGGGGACTGCGTCACGCTCTCCGCTACCGCTCCGAGCATGATGCAAAACTTCATCAAAAAAAATCGACCAGCAAATTTGAATCCGGGATAATCCACTCCTCAACCTATCACATTATTTTTGGTCGCCAAATTACATCAACCGTAAATTGCTAAATTGAATTTGAATTTGTCATGTGCGCGCTCGATGCAATAAGTTTCCTTTCTCATTTTTGGCTTCGAAAGTGTGTCATTTCTGAGTTACATTGCAGTAACTGTCTGGAAATGTGCACATTCCCAGGCACTGTCCGGAAATATACACATTAGAGCGAAATTTCTACTCAACAAAAGTTCGAGACTAAATACCTCCAACAAGATTCAAATCTACAGAGCAACTATCCAAAGTGTCTCACTCGGTGCTTGTCCAGTTTGGAGCCACAGTGTGAAACACCACGTCCAGATAATACAAAACAAAAGTCTTAGAATCAAAGCCTTTTATAAGGATTTCGAACTGGGGTGGATTTTCGGCATGAGGGCTCCAAATTTTTCTCGTTTCTAGTTGTTGAAAAACAAAGCCAATCAATCCATTCGGGTAGCAAAGTGCCGGTTTTATGCTCGTAAATTCGGGAATCTGTGGAGTAGTTTGCGAAATTTAGGCCTTCTTCGGGACTCAAGTAGTGAGTCCCCTCCGTTTACACCAGATGAATTTAACGTGCATTTTACAGGAGGCGTATATTCTAGTTTCCCGTCATTCATAAATGCGACAACCTCACCTCAGTTTCCAGTCAGAAATGTTATCGTTGCTCGTGATTTCTCGTTTCGAAACGTTACAGAAACGGAAGTTTCCACCATTCCACCAAGACACCATTTTGATCAAATCCACCTACCCGGAATTATTGAAACAGTCCGAAATAATCCCTCGTCATAAGAATACTCGGAAACGGAAATTAGGAAACTATAGACCGATTAGCATGCTACCAGCGATTTCGAAGGCCCTGGAGAGGTTGTTGAAAAGTCAAATTATGGACTTTATAGCAGAATTTGATATCTTGAATGTATTCCAATCTGGGTTTCGAATGAATCATAGTACAGTCACGGCGTTGCAAGATTACAAATGATATGAAATCTGATATGGACAAAGGCGTAGCAAACGTTTTATTATTATAGGACTTTTCACAGGCGTTTGATTCCGTGGACCACAACAAACTTCTTGAAGAACTGGTGAGCTGTTTTAGATTCAGTTCAACTGCGCTGAGGACAATAAAGAGTTACATCTACAGGGTCGGAAACAGAAAGTAGTTGTGAACGGGTGTGAATATCAATTCATGGGCGTACTGCTTGGCCTACCGCAAGGGTCAATGCTTGGGCTTCTGTTATTCCCGGTTTTAATAAATGATGTTGTAAAAAACTCTCGTATTCATCTTTTCGCAGACGATGTTCAATTATACGGCTCGGTTACCAAGGAGAATATTCGGGAAGATATGGAAAAGATTAATGCTGATCTTAAGGCATGGGTGAGAACTAACTGACTGTTGTTGAATGTTGGCAAAACCCAGGCCGTCGTAATCTCTGACGAGAGCTGGGCATCGGGTTCAATTAGACGGAGTTTCGAGAGAGTACGCAGGCGTGGTAAAGGATCTGGGCGTTTTTATCGATAGCAAGTTGAAGTTTCTGCCTCACGTACGTTCTGTAGCTGCGAAGGCCTTTGCCGGTCTACGCTGCCTCTGGCCCATTGCGCAGGACCTACCTAGGGTTTCCACTTGCAACTGAATGAATGAATGAATTATACTATACTATATACTATAGGCTAGCCGACAGAATGGCAACAAATACAATTAAATACATGTTATTATATCGAAATATTAATATTTATACTAGAAACATATAAACTACGAATCAAAAATCAAAAAGAAGGTACAAATCAAATTGGAAAATTGCATTACCACATTAAAACTCAACATAAAACTCAATACTCAAGGAATTTACCAAAATGGTTTGGTCAATCTATTTGATTACCAGAGAGGCTTCGTCAATCGATTAAATTACAAAAATAGTTTAGTCAATAAATTTGATCACCGGACGGTGTGGTCAATCAATAAAATCAAAGTAAAAACGAGTGAACCAAAATAACCACAAAATAGCAAAAACATATGAAGGGACCCGTACGTATCAGAATAGATGTGGCAAACAGAGTTGATGTTACGAAAAGACTCGAACGTATTTAAGTAAATATTGCCTTACGTCCACATTAAATTGCATTGGAAATTGCCGATAGGGCAATATTGAAAAACCCGTCCGAAGAAACGGTGCAAAAAAAGCACAAAATTGACCCTCAAGTAGAGAAAAATGTTCTCCTCAATTTTCTCTACAACATAGCAAAAAACCATTTATTGGGCTAGGGCCGACCTTAGTACTGACCTAGGGCCCCAAGCAAAGGCCTCGGAAACATACTTCCATAGACAAAAATGTTTCCATCAATTTGCACTGCAACATAGCAAAAATAAATTTTTTTGGTTAGGGCCGACCTTAGGACCGACATGCCCTAAGTACAGGCAAAAGTTTCTTTTATAAATTGTCGGTCATGCCTAGATCTTTAAAACAAAAAAAAATTGAAAATCACAAAAGATTTACTCGAGTTATGTACAAGAAACACGTAGAACCCTAACAGAGACTCGTTTTTAGTGCCCTAGCTAAGTCCAAGGACTCAAATTCAAAAAATTTCCTTCCATAAATTGTCGGCTATGCCCAGTTCTTTCAAACAAACAAAAATTTATGAAAATCGGAAAAGATTCACTCGAGTTATGCACAAAAGACCAAAAACTTAAACGGCCCTAGCTCGGCGGCCCTTCGGCCGACAGTGCCCAGATTCAATCCCATAAATACGTTCGAGTCTTTTCGTAACATCAACTCTGATCACCGCATCTATTCTGATACGTACGGGTCTTTTCATATGTTTTTTATTGTTGATTCGTCATCTAAGGACCATGATCGCTGCTCCCCCCCCCTACTCCCGGCTCGAAATTCGAATGGTTACAAACGTCGTAGTAAACGCAATAGACCCCTTTCCCAAGCACTTCGTTCTTCGTACGCGTCTAAAAATGTCCGTCCGTCCGTCCGTCAACAGATTTTCAAAAACTTTTTTTACCTGATAGGTAATCGAAAAATCGTTTTTGAGATGGAATCTGGGCACTGTCGGCCCAAGGGCCAATGAGCTAGGGCCGTTTAAGTGGTTTTTGGTCTTTTGTACATAACTCCAGTAAATCTTCTCCGATTTTCATAATTTTTTTTTGTTTGAGGTCTGGAGTTTTGAGCTTTTGGACTCAGCCAGAGCCCTAAAACTGAGTCTCTACAAGGCCCCAGCATGTTTTTTCTACATAAATCGGGTAAATCTTATCTTTAAGTTTTTACACGCAAAAAATTTAAATTTACCTTAAACAATCTACGCAATAAGAAATAAAAGTCAAATTTTCGCAGCGCAAAAACTGAAAGTGTTGAAAAATTAATTAGTTTTTATATTTTTGATGAACTTTAAACGTGAAATCGCAATCAAATTATTATTTAAATGAATAAAAACACCTTTATTTTGATTTCACCGGTGTAAATTTTATTAAAAATTGAAAATCAAATTTTAATCAAAATAACGAAACGTTTGTATGCATTTCGGAAGATCTACCTTCCATCTTCAGCAACACAAGACAAAAATTACTACGTTGGTGGGTCCGGCATTTGTGACGCAATTTTTTTAACACAACGTAATTTTGTTTTAAAAAAAGCGCTGTAATTTTTTCAGGAAATTAAAACTTTGAACACAAGATTCCATTCAAACAAACTTCTGCGTATAATCAGCGATAGCGTCACCTCAAGCTATATCATTAATTTTGGAAGCAGACTGATGGATTGCGTCACACTTTACCTTTTAAGAGGTTTTTGTTGTGATATTCAGTTTTCAGTTGTTGAAAAAATTTATATTTTTTGAAAAAAATTTGTCCGAAAAAAAATTGTCTTCGAAAAAAATTTTCTCCGAAAAAAAGTTTCTCCGCAAAAACTTTTTTTCTAAGAAATTTTTCTCCAAATTTTTCTTTCCGAAAAAAATTGTTCTCCAACACCTTCGGCTACCATCGGAACACTTCGTATCACCTTCCGCTACCTTCGGAATACTTTGTGGCGCCTTCGCCTGCCTTCGGAATACTTCGTGTCACCTTCGGCTACCTTCGGCTACCTTCGAAACACCTCGTGTCACCTTCGGCTACCATTGGAACACCTCGTGTCACCTTCAGCTACCTTCGGAACACTTCATGTCACCTTCGGCTGCCTTCGGAACACTTTGTGTAACTTTCGGCTACCTTAGAAACACTTCATGTCACCTTCGGCTACCTTCGGATTATTTATTTATTTAGCGTATGGATATTACAACTTATTACAATATTTCTTATATCTAATGATTACAATTATTCTTGAAGACCAAGAGGTCGTAGTGACAGGTCTGGCTTCTTATTAATTCATATCACAATATTCTAGTTTATATTTCACACACACATTTCATTCGTTAGGTTGATTTGTAATGTAGTGCACTCTGCCGGGGGAGGTTATCTGACTAACGGGTTTGGCGTCCTATATGGTAGCGTTATTGTCCGCAATGACCGCGCGCCCCAAGTGTGTGATTTTTTTTATGGGTTGCTCAACCGAGGGATCACCTCAGCGATGTTGAAAGCCTATCACTCCGCATGCCCCCTATCCCATCCCAAACCCCTCTATAAGAACCACTTTAGGAGTAAGGCTATAGAGGATAAAAGGCGGGAACTTAGGAAGGCATGGAATAGGGCACGGAAGGGTTTAAATCAGGAGGGAAATAGGGATACCTATCGGACCCTCCTCAAAGAGTACAAGGAAACCTTAGTAATACATAAGGAAAAAACCAAAGAAAAATTCTTTGAGGAGGCGAACTCGATACCGGCCTATGCACGTGTCCACAAGATTTTAGCCAAAGATCCGGCCGTTCAGGTAGGCTCTTTGCTCAAACCAGATGGAAGTTACACCGCAAACGGAAAAGAAACAGCGGAACACCTCCTCGAAACTCACTTCCCAGGTAGTACCGGTGGAAAAGGAAAAGCTAATCCAGCATACCTAAATGAGAAAATACCATGTAGGGCTGACTGGAAGTTTGCTGAAAAGTTGACTAAAAAAGGGAAAGTGAAATTTGCTATCCACAAGTTTCAGCTGGACCAGATGGAATCTTTCCAGCCCTACTCAAGGAAGGTATGGAACTGCTCCTCCACCGGCTGATCGGAATTTTTAAGACTTCCATTGCACTGACCTACATTCCTAAGAACTGGGAAAGGGTTAGAGTAGCTTTCATACCCAAACCTGGGAGAACGATTCACTGCGAAGCTAAAGACTTCAGGCCCATTAGCCTGATGTCCTTTCTGCTTAAATCGGTGGAAAGGCTTATAGACTTCTACGTGAGGAAAGAAGTCCTGAGGAATTTTCCACTTCATGTTAACCAGCATGCTTATCAGACGGGTAACACGGATACGGCACTTCATCAAATGACCCAAAAAATCGAGAGCATTCTGGGAAACAAAGGAGTGGCTCTGGGCTGTTTCATGGATATTGAGGGTGCTTTCGATAATACAGGGTTTGACGTGATTGAGAAATCGGTAAGGGAAAGACACACGGAGGACATTGTGGTGAGATGGATAGTTAGAATGCTGGGATGCAGAAAGGTGGAAGCTTGCGTTTGCGGCAACACAACCAGTCTGAGTGTGACTAGGGGATGTCCTCAAGGAGGAATACTATCACCAATACTTTGGTGCATGGTAATAGACTCTCTCCTGGTCAAACTCAATCAATCTGGAATTTTCACCCAGGGCTTTTCAGATGATGCCTCTGTCATCATAGGGTGAATCTGTCCGACGACTCTGGGGGATCTGATGAGAGATGTTTTAAAAGTAGTGGAGGAATGGTGTAAGGAGAAGGAGCTCCGAGTAAATCCAGGAAAGACGAAATTGATTCTTTTTAAAAGAAAAAATAACGTCGATGAACTGGAGCTAGGATGTTTCAGGCTCTTTGGGGAATTACTTAACCCAAGGGTGACGGTAAAATACCTAGGGGTCACCTTCGACCATAGGATGACATGGATTATGCATCTAATTGACAAGCTAGATAAGGCCATTGGTATCTTCTGGATGTGCAGAACTGCCTTCGGAAGAACCTGGGGACTATACCCAAGAGCCATCTGGTGGATTTATACAGCAGTAGTTAGGCCAATGTTCTGCCATGGATGCATCGTCTGGTGGCCTAGAGTAGAGGTAGGGATAGCAAAAAAGGGGCTGGATAAACTCCAGAGGCTAGCATGTTTGTGTATGACTGGGGTGAAAGTCAGTACGGCCACAAGAGCCCTAGAGGCACTTCTGTCTATCCCACCGCTTGACCTGTTTGTAAAATCTGCAGCTTTCAGATCAGCACTTAATATCCAACGTAATGGGGGTTGGGCACCGGGCTCGGCTAAAGGACACATGGCAATCATAAATCTAATAAAGGATGAAACTCTCCTGATGAGGAGTGACCAGGTCTCGACTATCTTGATGCTGGAGGATAACTTTAGGTGTGTCATACCGAGTAGGGAAAAATGGTTGGGCGTGGAAAAAACTTATCCCCCTGTGGATGGCTTAGTGAGCTACACAGACGGATCCAAGAAAGACGGACTGTCTGGAGCTGGTTTTATCAGTGATACCTTTGGGATACTTCACCACTGTAATGCAAGCGGAGCTCCTAGCGATATATGAACTGGTTAATACCGAGACTTTCAAGAATCTTCAAAACAGAAGACTCTATTTTTGCTCGGATAGTCAAGCCTCAATTGAAGCCCTGGAATCCCCCATGGTTAGTTCGGCCACAGTCCTTCAATGTAAGGAAGCCCTAAATGAGCTGGGTAACAACAACAATGAGGTTATTATTCTGTGGGTGCCGAGTCATTCTGGTATCCAAGGTAATGAGAGGACAGATGAATTAGCAGACAAGGGAGCAAGCGAACGCCCGATAGGGCCTGAACCCTTCTGCGGTATATCGAAAAATGAGGGGAAACGCATCATTAAGAACTGGCTCGAGGTGCAGCATAAAAGAGTTCCAGACAGTACGAAGGGGGTAATCACACAAAAATTTTCTGCAAAGCTCCTCTAAGGAAGTTCAGTGACAGTTTACTGAACCTTGACAGACCTAACATAAAGAGAGTAACTGAGGTCCTGACAGGACACTGCGGCCTCAACAAATATCTCTCCGTTATAGGATATGCAGAAAACTCCAAATGTGCCTGTGGTTATGAAGAGGAAACTGGCATTCATATTATTTGTGACTGTCCTAAGTACAGATATCACAGACAACGGATCTTGGGCAGACCAGAACTTGGTCCTAATGACTTAACAATTGACAAAATCAAGGTGCAAGACCTGACCTTCTTCCTGAAAAAGACGGGTAGGCTAGAATGGTAAATGGCATTTTACGACCTTACAAGGATATGACGCAACACACCGTAGCTCGGACATTATTTACAATCACAAGGAGATGACATTCACTTTTACACTCATATTATTTACAAAATCGTTTACATTTTACATTTTATAATTTCAATTTGTCTTTCTTTGTACAATTTTCAATATTTGTTAAATAAACGAAGAAAGGAGGGGGCATGGGAACAAAGGACTAATCGTCTAGGTTCCTGTCAAACGCAAAATTTGACCCCCCTCACACCTTCAATCTAAATCTAAAATCTAGATACATAGAACATAGAAACCGATAGATCAGAAAAAAAGTTTTCATAATGATGAGAAGAATAGAAAAACTGATTCTTCATACAAAAATGTCATTTTCACATTTGTTAGGCGAAAATTGATATTTTCTCACCTCAAATGAGATGCGAAAATTGAATTTTGCATGGGTAGTTTGTAGCGGGATGAAAAGTAAATTTTCGCTTCTCATTTGAGGTGAGAAAATAAAAGGAAGTGAGAAAATAAATACTTAACATAAAGTATCATGGCCGATCTGTTCGTATGAATTTTTTTTTGCGATGAAGAAAGTAAACAAAAAATAATTAATTTTCGACTCGACGGATACGAGCTAAGCAAAATGCCAGCACATAGTTTAGGATCACAGGATTACTCTAAAGTAATTCATTAGCTCATCTGGCAAATATTTCTCGAGATATAAGAGTTTGGAAAAACAGCACAGTCGAATGTGTTTTTGAGTTAATTTCCTTGTTTTCTGTGAAATTCGTCTTTTATATGCTTAAATGTGTTAAGTTAGTTATCTACAGTAATTGTAATAGTGCATCTTTTTCGGGAGAAAATATAAATTTTCGCCTTACAAATGTGAAAAGTTCAATTCATAACTCAGGTAAAAATATAAAATTCTTAACTCGGTTGAAGTCTGTGGCCATCCCAGAGAAAATTGCAACTTGGGTAAAGTTTGTGGCTCTCGCAGAGAAAATTGCAACTCAAGTAAATTGCGGCCCTCCGCTACCGCTACGGGCATGATAGATAGATAGAACATATATCGATAGAACGTAGATAGATAGAACATAGAAACCGATAGATCAGAAAAAAAGTTTTCATAATGATGAGAAGAAAAGAAAATTTGATTCTCCATACAAAAATGTCATTTTCAAACCTATGTATGTATGTTTTATTTGAAAGTGTACACAAGGTCATTTACCTTATTCTAGGTGTACAATATAGATTTTTCATAACTATCATTTATGTATCACTGAAGAGATTTCATTCAAAGAAAGCTAAAATTTTATGTTGGAAGTAGGGAATGCAAAACCGGAAAACGGTTTTCTCAATTTTGAAAACCGGTTTTCACGGTTTTTAAAATAAAAGATTTTTCTCTGTAGGATCCTTCCAAAAAATCAATTCTGCTTCAATGTGGAGTCAATCAATCAATCAATAACGGCTTTTATTCAATTCTAGGGAGTTTAAAGTTACAATAAATTACAACGAGTTAAGGGTTTTACCTCATGGCTCTTCAGCTTAGATATACTAGAAGTAGCCTCAACAGTTAATTCCGAAGTCACATAACACAAAAATATATAGGTCGAGGAGAAAATGCCAGAAAAACCTCTCGATTGGTTCAATGTGAAGTAAATCAATGTTCTTTATTGTTTTTTAAGTCTTTATGCATATTCAACTAAGAATAAGGAAGTCAGTTTAAAATTATAATATATTTTTTGGAGACAGTTTTCAAATTCTAGAAGATATAGAATTTTCCATAAAACTTTAAATTGATTGACGGATCTTCACAACTCCACAACTTTTTTCAAAACAATGGCCAGCCCATGCCCAAAGCGCAGGACTTATAGGCCCAGCCCATACCTATGCCCAAGACTTATTGGTAAAGCCCATTACAATGCACAAAAATTTTAAAAGTTGTAGAGCTTTAAACCGATTTCACCACTTTCTCAATATCGGTGGCAATTCAAAATACGATTCATAACAGATACGTATATCTGCAATATCAAAGTATGCATTTTCAGACGCAACAACATATTTACAAATAATCAAAAATTCATGTGGGCACCCATGCCCATGCGGACATTTAATGAAAACTGCTGTTGCCATCGCGAGTTTAAAATACCCATGCCCAATCACCTCTAATGAACATATAAGATTGTAAAATCACAACAGCAAATTGGTGATAATAATCAAAAAATTTGTAAGAACCTATAAATGTTATCTACAATCTGAAAGAAAATGTTATATATTATATTGTTCAACTTGAGCGTCATTACAATGACAAATTAATTGGCATCGACTTGCATCACCCATGATGTCGGTGGCGCCATCTATTCATTTACATAGAGCTGAATAAGGCCAAATATAAGACTAGAGTACCTTTATCGATGGCGCCATCCTTTGCTTTCAAAGCTTACAATTGTTCAACATACAACAAATAACATCATCAATTTGAATTTAAAAGACCGGCTAAAGTACTGAGGATGTGTTGATTGTGGGAACCGTGAGCTCGGTAAGACTACAAACACATAAAAACGGAAAGCCTTATTTTGGTAAAGTGTAAGACAAAACATAGAAGGGACCCGTACGTATCAGAATAGATGCGGCAAACAGATTTGATGTTACGAAAAGACTGGAACGTATTTAAGTAAATGTTGCGTTCACATTAGACTGTATTGGAAATACAATTGCCGTAGGGCAATTTTGAAAAACCCGTCCGAAGTAACGGTGTAAAAAAATTCTCCGAACGCACAAAATTGACCTCCAGATAGAGAAAAATGTTCTCCTCAATTTTGTTTACAACATAGCAAAAAAACTATTTTTTGGGCTAGGGCCGATCTTAGTACTGACCTAGGGCCTTAAATAGAGGCCTCGGATACATACTTCGATAGACAAAAATGTTTCCCTCAATTTGCTCTGCAACATAGCAAAAAACATTTTTTTTTTTGTTAGGGCCGACCTTAGGACCGACATGAGGCCCACTTGAGCCCTAAGCACAAGCAAAAATTTTTCTATAAATTGTCAAAAAAACAAAAAACACATAGAGCCCTAGCAGAGACTCGTTTTTAGTGCCCTAGCTAAGTCCAAGGACTCAAATTAAAAAAAGTTTCTTCTATAAATTGTTGACCAAAAATGTTGAAACAAAAAAAAAATTATGAAAATCAGAAAAGATTTACTCGATTTATGTGCAAAAGACCAAAAACCACTTAAACGGCCCTAGCTCGGCGGCCGACAGTGCCCAGATTCAATACCATAAAATATTTTTCGACTACCTTTCAGGAAAAAAAGTTTTTGAAAATCGGTCAAGAATTACTCAAGTTATCGTGTTGACGGACAGACAGACCGACAGACAGACAGACAGACCGACAGACGGACATTGTTTTTTTTCGCTGATTTGTCATCTGGAGGCAACAAAAAAAGTTTCCCCCTTACTCCCGGGTTCGAATTCGCAATGTAACAAACGTGGTAGTAAACGCATCAGACCTACGTACTTCGTACGGGTCTAAAAATCGTTGGTTTTCGTACGTATATTAGCTCTGTCGTTATTTTACTGCAAGCGAGTTCGAAAATACAAGTTTTTTTTTAAATTACATGAAAATTCATGCAATTTTCTTCAGAATTTTGACGAAAACCGGAAAACCGGTTTTGTGATTTCAAAACCGAAAACCGGTTTCTGATAACCGGTCCGGTTTTGCATTCCCTAGTTGGAAGTGAAACTAGACCAAAAGGTAAAACTAAAACTTAAAACAAGAAACAAAATTAAAACTAGACTTAACTAAGAGGTGTCAACAATATCCATCAATGAGTTCTATGCTATAGTTCAATAATAGGAATCTATATCTAAATCTAATAAGTCGGTCTTCATTTCCCCATCTTTTCCGTCCTTAATCAATGTAGCAAATTAGAAAAGTGATCCAAGCAAGCTTAAGTAAACGTGGTGAGAGTCGGCTTCATCTTTATAGTCCGCGGAAGCGATTTCCATGTTGTAGGGGCATGAGCGAAGAAAGATCGGTGGAAAACCTCAGATTTGATCTTCGGTACTATATAATTACATGTTCGCGTTGAGCGTGCTGGGTTCAATAATTCAAACAAATAGTCAGGCGTTTCGATTGCTCGCAGACCATAAACAAACTTACACTCATTGAATTTTCTATAATTCCTTAACGTACAACCAAAAATTGATTTTGCGCAGCATGATATGCTTTCCGATCTACGCTTAGAGAAAACGAACCTAGCACAATCGTTGAATGTTATCTGCATTACGCTGAATCTAGCACTGGCATCACTATGCCTCCGCACATGGTATGTGACATAATGCACGATCTGACCAATTTCATCCTGGCTGCCAATGGAAGCGATGTCTTGCCACCCCCCAAGGCGCAGAGCCCATGATAGATCTTCTTTCTCGTCTCATTCCAATGGTCAACCCATGTGAAAGACTCGTTGAACCAGACACCTAATACCTTGGCCTTATTCACAGTCGGTATTACTTCCCCTCCTATTGTAAATATTGGGGTAGACGGTACTTGAGACCTGCATATGGTCAACACTTTCAATTTTGACGCATTGATCAGTAGATAGTTTTGTGAGGCCCAATCTGCAATGCATTTTAGGTCACAATTTATGAAACGAACCGCTTCTTGAAGGTCATCAACCGGATGCCTGTAGTAGAGTTGAAAGTCGTCTGCAAACATGTGGCAGTTACAGTGACATAGGACCCCTGGCAAATCATTTACAAACATTGAAAATAAAGCGGCGCAAGTACTGTACCTTGCGGAAGACCGCAAATCATCGGAAGAAAACTTGACGTATACCCATCTATCTCTACACAATGTTCTCGCTCCGCCAGGTACGAGCCAATAAGCATTAGGGAATGACTCACTGAATCAAACGCCTTAGAAAAGTCAAGCAGCAACAGAAACGACACAACCTTCTTCTCTGTGTTCTGCGCACTGCAAATGTCATGACTCACTCGGCCTAAATCCAGACTGATACTCATGTAACCGCTGGTGCTCAGATAAAAACTCCGATATCTGCCACATCATAATTCGCTCTAACACTTTAGATAACGCTGGTAAGATGTGGATACTTCAATGATCCTTTAACTCATGGGTGTTCGAGTCCTTGTGTTCTTGGAAAGCTTTCGAGACTTTAAATGATTTCGGATGATGATGATGATGATGATGATGAGTTAAGGACATAAGTGAACAAGTGAGTAATAAATGGAAGTGTCACCGGTAGCGTTAACTTAATGAACTCAATCGGAATGCCGTCCAAGCCGACCGCTTTCGATTTAATCAACGATATAGCGCTGAAAACCGCGTTGTCGTTCACAGTCCTGAAAGCAAACGCAACGTCATCCGGTCTACCGGAGTAGTCCGATGCCGATGGTGGAATAATCGCAAACCGGTTTGCTAACGATTTACCTACGTCATGTAAGTACCCATTAAATTCTTCCGCCGTGAACGGAGGATTTACATTTCGCTCATCCTGACCTATGCCTATGCGTTTTACTATTTTCCAGAACGACTGCGAATCAGTAGCATCACGAAAGGCATTACTGTAATACTTCTGCTTTGCTTTCTTAATAAGACTCGTCGTTCGATTTCTAAGTCTGCTGTAATCCACTCGCGACGCACTCAACAGATTTACCTTCCAATACCTGAACGAATCTCTCGATTTAACTCCAAATGTAATAATTTAACACTTGAAGCCAAATTTTTGAGTATGAAATCTTAAAGCGTAGAAAAAGTATTACGTTGGTGGGTCCAGTATTTGTGACGCTTTTTCCAATCAAATGTAAAAGTTTTTCAAAAGATTTTTTGCGTATCGAATCTTTAAGCGTCACCCCAATTGATATCAGTCGTTTTGGAAGAAGAAACAAAGAGACTTGCGTCACATTCTCCTTTTTAAAGGTTTTTTTTTGGGATATCAGTAGTTTTGGAAGCAGAGTCACTTCATCAACAACCCTCATTCATAAAATTTTTTGGCGTCATGGCACCTCACGCGGCTGCCATAGCTGGCGATGGCAGCCATCACTTATATCTACGAAAATGATCACATTCACTTTATCTTCAATCCTCATTCATAAAAATTTTTTGGCGCCACGGCACCTCGCGCGGCTACCATAGCTGGCGGTGGCGGCACCCACTTACATCTACGAAAATGATCACAGACACTTCCTCTACAACCCTCATTCATAAAATGTTTTTAGCGCCACGGCACTTCACGCGGCTGTCATAGCTGGCTGTGGGGGCCACCACTGACCGCCGCCACGATTTCTCCATTACCGCCGCCTCAGGTCACATTCTAAAAATTTTGCTCATATTTGACCCATACCTTGAATACACAAACACATACAAAATATGCTTTTATATGAGATTTGTATGGGAGCTTCCATGAGCGCTGGCGCTCAAACGAGGCCGGTACCCCCCCCCCCCTCACCCCTTTTTTTTTAAATCTCATATGGCGTAGAAGGCCCAGCCGAAGGTTGAATTACATTCGCACAAAATTTCCGAAAACGAGATGAATGAAGAAAGTAATTATTCTTCAGAAAATTCAACTTTCCATTGTTACACGGAATATCATCGTGATATTTGTTTGAGTTATTAGTATTTAAGTTTGCATTCAGAAAGAAGTAGGAACACTTTGTTTCATATTCATGCATGTTGAAATCAACATTCTCTTGGCAAACACAGAAATAATTTTGAATATAAGTGAGATATTATGAGGTTGGTTGATGGGGAGGAGCATATTTGAAGTACTTTATATCATATCTCTCTGAAACAGATTCGGCATTGTAATTTGAGTTCTTTTGTTGTGAACATGATTCGTATTTTCGAATAATTATTGTAAAGATTTGTTTTAACAATAAAATATTATCTTTGTTTTTCGAATAGAACCTAAAATGAACTTGAATTGTATCGCTTTTGAGTTTATTTGAATTATGAGTTGAGATATATTTGTTGGAGGAAACTTACGTCTGAAACTGTCGATTGGTAGAATAAAGAAAAATTGATTTTTTTCGGCATTGAACTTCTCAACTAACGAATGAATGTGCAGCGCAGAATAGATTATCCAGATATCCGCAATATAAATTAGAAGCAAGACATGCAGACACAAAAAGAAACCTAACCCAAGATAGAGAATGAACAGGACAGGTCACGCCGACTTTTGTTTTAGGTGTTGGGTGCTAACTGAAGGTTTCGACGTCAAGTATAATACGGGCTGTATGCGCTGTATGAGATATCAAATACGAATTCATGAGACATTTTCTTGCGTAGAGTGTCAATTCAGCGGTAATGAAATGAGCTATCAGTGAAAAATGTAATGTATACGCTTGAGATGGCTAATTTGGTTAGGTTGTAAGTGCCAATGAAAACTATAGTTTCAAAGTCGAGGGGTGACGCACTTCTGCGGTTTATGGAATAAATGGAATAAATGGGAATAAATGGGAATAAATGGAATAAATGGGAATAAATGGAATAAATGGGAATAAATATTGGAACAAATGGAATAAATGATAATTTTTTCAAATTCGTCAAAACCTCAAATAGACTTAATTTTGATGGCAACGCACACAACAAACCATACTAATGTGTCAAAAAGTGAAAAAACCCACTTTTGAAAACTTAAAAGAATTTTTGTTGAAAAATGGAATAAATGGAATAAATAAATTTCCATTTATTCCCAAAAAAATAAAATTTAATCTCAAGGTGGTTTAAATGCTTTATAATTTGTGCAAACCTTTTTTTGAACTTATTTGTCTAACTTGTGATGTGTTTGGTTCAGATATTTCGCAAAAACAGCAAAAAAAAATTGGGAATAAATGGAATAAATGAAGTACGCCACCCCTCGTTCAAAGTTCTTACTACTTCAAAAAACTCCAAAAATTTGGATTTCAGTAAGTTTTCCCCTTTTGATTTCAGGAGAATTGTAGAAAATTCCTCAATATCGTTGATGTGTAGATAAATATATGATATGCTGATATGCATGGTTTTGGGCATTCGGTCGAAATAATCACTAAAAAACATACTGTGACTACAAATTACAGACAAAAATAACTTTCATTTCTTTCAAAAATTGCATTCATTTATTTTAAAGGCAATGAATATGTCTGCCATAAAAGGAGACGAAATATATGCCAAAGAAAATTAGCCAAAAATCTATCTTTCCTACCCGAAAAAAACGTCATTAAATCATTTAAATTTAAATTACACTTCTTAACATTCAAAAACGGACAGTTTTCATCGATTTAATCAAAACTCGATGATCTAGATTTCTTATCTTCCACTATTTCCACACCGGCTGTGAACTTTATGGCGCGTCTTTTTAATTCAAATTTACAAGTCAAATAACCAAAGAGCCGTTGAATACAAAACTTGAAATATTAACATTCGAAACATTTCAGCTTCACATTCGTAACGTTCAGCTTAAGTGAAAATCTATATTTTAAATCTTCGAATGTCCGCGGATGTTACGTTAAAACAATTAATGAAATTTCATTATCAGTCAAGGGACCTGACTCATCTAAGAGATGGGGCCTAGTGTGGATGAAAACACAATAAATACAATCCACGTTGGTGTTGCTGCTTTACGCATACACGGTTGAGATTGGCATGCATTTGACAGTTCTTAATTTGTTAATTCTTGAAATTTCGAATAGTTAGTGCAGAAGGTGAAGAAACAGTGTTTTTTGACCTGTAAAAGAATTTCAGAAGTAATAAAATTTTGACCAGTTCTTTATCTGTGTTTGATTGTTCAATTGTGAATCTTTTTTTAATAGAAATTTGGTGTAACCCGGCAAAAATTCGCAAATTACGGCCTAGTAAAAAGTGCTTTTGTGTTTTGTATTTCCACTAGCATTATTTCGCTTCCTTATAGAGTTCTTTCAAGTAATTTGTTTTTATTAGAATTTCTAAGCTATTAAAAACAAAGTGTTGAAATTATGTGAAGTTGGAGCAATAAAATGAATAATAAAATCTAATTTAATTTGTGATCTGCCGATTTGTTTTTTTCTTATTTACATAGCAATGTCCATTTATGTTCCACATATTCTGTGCAAATGTGTTTGTGTAAAATAAAACAATGGACCAATACGACATATGTAAACAAATCGGAAGATTTGTGTGATGACCACAATTTAAATGAGATTTTATAAATAAGTTCTTCACTCAAACTTCACGAAACTTTAACACTTTGCTTATGATAGTTTAGCAATTGTAATAAAAACAAATTTCTTGCCAATACTATATAACGAAGCGGTGGAAGAAGGTTGAAATACAAAATACAGAATCACTTTTTACTGGACCGAAATTTGCCAAATTTTGCTGGATTACACCGATTATTCTATTAAAAAAAGGTTCACAACTAAACAATCAAACGCAGAACAAGAATTGGTCAAAATTTTTTAACTTTCGAAATATTTTTACTCGTAGAAAAACACTGTTTCACCTGCTGCACTGACGATTCGAAATTTCAAGAGTTAAAACAAATTAAGAGCTGTCAAATGCATACAAATCCCAACTGGGAATTGCGGGAAATGTTAAAATTTGATTAGTCAATTTTATTCAGCATTAGTGCATAAAGTATGGAATGCAGCGTTAAAATTCGTTATAAAATTCAAATTTGTTTACATCTTTTGATTTGAAAAGCAACTGTCGTGTTTGGTAAAATAAGGCAAGTGCTACATTTGAAACAAAAAATATTTGAACGTTTGCTATCGAAAACATTTCAATTTCAATTTTATAATGCTGGTTAACATTTCCCGCAACTGACTATGTATGTTCAAAGTACACAGCTATTGTTTGGATGGTAAGACAAGCTAACATGACATTTCTAGCTAACTTGAATTTAATAACACTGTCCCTTATTGAATGTTAAAAACTGTATTACGGGTCAAATAAATACCACCAATACAATATTTGAATTTAGCTGCGGAAAATACAAGCTGGACGAAAGTCAACGAATACAACATTTGCTTCAACATAACCTCACAATGTATGACATCATAAGAAGTATGTGGAAAACAATACATGAAGATTACAATGTAAACGTTTATGGAATTTTCAAAAGATATTCAAAACTTATGAAATTTAAAGCAAATACAATTCCAAGTAAAGGCGAATTTGACATACAGCTACGATCATATATTTTTGGCCAGCATATGCGTTTTATTTGTCCAATTACTTCCACTTAATACCACAACCAAGGTGCATACTTTTTTTACCCAGAATAGGATAGGATGCGTTTAATGAATTGGCGCATTTACATTTTCAAAATTTCAATTCCTCTGTCGATCGCTTAATCGCTTGAAATTTTAAATTCTTCTATCTATCGCTTAATCGATGCTACTTAAATTGAATTCGATTGAAAATTATATTCAATCGTGAAAAGATCATTACAATAAATTGTAGCGTTGACATACAGAAATCCTGAAATCATGAACGCATCACATTCCTTTTGTTTAGGCAGTTGACATTTCATCTGTATAATTTAATAACAAACATTAGACAATTTTCGATTCGCTGGTGGAACACTACAAAAATTGAGCTTTAAAGTCTATTAAAATAATTTCAAATTTAATAAAATTTTGACCAGGTCTTGTGCTGCATATAAGTGTCCAGAGGTGAATCTTTTTTAATAAATTAACTGATAATAAAGCAGCAAAAAAATCGTAAATTTCTACCCTGTGAAAAGTGTTTTCATACTTCCAACTTCTGGAATCATTATTTCGCTTCCTTCAAGAGTAACACCGACAAACATGTTTTTATTAGAATTATTAAACTATTTCCAAAAGATGGTTAAGATGTTGTGAGGTTTGAGTCAAGATCTTAATCTTAAATTCGAATTTAATTTTTGATCATCACACAAATCTTCCGATTTGGATTATTGTTGACATTTTGACAGATCTTGCTCAATTGTTTACTTTCTTGATATTGAAAGTAGTCTCGATAAAGTGCGATGATCACAAATTAAATTGAATTTTATGATTAATATCTTGGCTCAAACTTCACAGAATTGAAACCATTTTTTAGAAATAGTTTAACAATTCTAACAAAAACGAATACTCTGGAAGCAAGCGTGATAATGCTTGCAGAAGTTTAACGCACGAAAACACTTTTCACAAGGCACAAATTAGCGATTTTTTACTGCCTTCCACGGTTATTTTTCTTGTAGAAAATCACAACCGAACACTTATACGTAGCACAAGAGCTGATCAATATTTCACTAAATTTAAAACAATTTTAATGGACATAAAGCTCCTATTTTTGCAGTGTTACACAGAACCGAAATATTATATGTTGTTTGTTTACAGATTTAATGTCAAACCCCTAAACAAATAAGATGGATGCATTCGATGTGATCATGATTTCAGAATAACCCTATACGTTCTCATAGGGTTCAGCAAATCTCACATTACAATTGTATAAACTTTTATTCGAATTTAGTTTTGTGAAATCAATTATATTAATTTCACACGAATTTAAACAATTTCATACTACTATGGCCGCAAATTAAGTAGCAACTTTTTTCTGCATTTTTATATTCCACACATTCCGCACCAACAATAATTGTCTTTCAAAATATTTCGGCATTTGGAACAGGTGCGAATAAGTTTATAACAAAATGTAAACCAGAGAGTTTCTTAAACTCATTGGCTTTTAATAAATAGTAAATTACAGTGGGGGATGCAGAAATAAGTCATTACATGAGGGATTAATGATACCAAAAAATTCTCCTGATGAAACTCTATGACTTTATAGAATTAACCGTCTCTCTAAGTAGCGTCATTCCGAAGTTAAAATTCGAAAACCGAAAATGCATAAACGAAAATCCAAGATGGCGCCCCTATAACAGATGGTAGCCATTTTCTTATGATCCCAAAAAATTCTCCTGATAAAACTCTATAACTTTGTAGAAGAAACCGTCTCTCTAAGTAGCGTCCTTCCGGAGCTAAAATTCGAAAACCGTAGAAGCATAAACGAAAATCCAAGATGGCGTCGCTATGACAGCTGGCAGCCATTTTCTAATAGTACCAAAAAATTCTCCTGATGAAACTCTATAACTTTGTAGAAGAAACCAACTCTCTAAGTGTTATCATTCCGGAGCTAGAAATCGAAAACCCAAAGAAGCATAATTTATACCTTACAAAAATCCAAGATGGCGTCACTTTGGCAGATTTCTGAAAATCCCAAAAAATTCTTCTGATCAAACTTTATAACTTCTATGAAGAAACCAACTCTCTAAGTATTGTCATTCTGAAGCTAAAATTCGAAAACCAAAAAACACCTAATTTATTGCTTGGGAAAATTCAAATAGGCGCCATTTTGACTGCTGGCACCATTTTCTTAAGATCCCAAAAAATTCTCCTGGCCAAACTCTATAACTTTCCCGAAGAAACCAACTCTCTAAGTATTGCCATTCCGAAGCTAAAATTCGAAAACCAAAAAAACCCTAATTTATTGCTTGGGAAAATTCAAGATGGCGCCAGTTTGACCGCTGGCAGCCGTTTTCTTAAGATCCCAAAAAATTCTCCTCTCCTGATCAAACTTAATAACTTCTATGAAGAAACCACCTCTCTAAGTATTGTCATTCCGAAGCTAAAATTCGAAAACCAAAAAAAAAACCTAATTTATTGCTTGGAAAAATTCAAGATGGCGCCAGTTTGACCGCTGGCAGCCATTTTCTTAAGATCCCAAAAATTCTCCTGACCAAACTCTATAACTTTCCCGAAGAAACCAACTCTCTAGCTATCGTCACTTCGGAGCTAAAATTCGAAAACTCCGTGCATTACCACTTTGAACACTTTTCCACATGCCACGGCTTTTCCAGAATTTTCCCGGAAAAGCGGCATATGAATTTTTTCATTTGGGGCCGAGTCTGACGTTCTCTGAAAATTTTAAGGAAATCGCTCGAGCGGTTCTCGAGAAAAAAAAGTAGATAGATACATAGATACATCGTTGACACACAGGAATAAAATTGTTGTTAATTACAAAGGTAATTTGACCACTTTTCCTTAGGAATTGGTCATCTTTGATTGGCGATATTTCCAGCCAATTTTCAACCGATTTTGATGAGTGAGGGGTTGTTTGAAAGCTGCTGCGACGTAGTTTTTTTTTTTTTAAATAATTTGGAGGGGAAGGGGGGCGAGGGGAAAAACTCAAAACTTCGCCTATACATCGTGTCTTGTCCCAAAGGTTTTTGTATGGAGGTTTTTGGGTTTGCTGACGTTTTTTTTTGGGGTGTGGGGACTGCGTCACGCTCTCCGCTACCGCTCCGAGCATGATAATAGTTGTCGCGAAATGAGATTTTATGTAAACCGACACGCTCTGAGCAATTTCTCGGTTATCAGAAGTCAAGCCATTTGAAAAACATGCATGGTGGACTTGAACCAACTTTTACCCAAAAGTGTTTACACATGAGATTTTTAACCCCGTACGAAGTACGATGGGCTTATGTCTTTGCTGTGAGGTATGTAATTTTGAAGATCGACCTATAGTTTCTTGGGCAAAGTTGTTGCTTAGGTCTAGGAGATTGCAGAAATGCAAAAAAATGGTCTGTCCGTCCGTCATCACTGTAACTCGAGTAAAACACATCCGATTTCGATAAATTTTTCTCCTGAAAGATAAACAAAAAATAGAAGCAAGGTTCGAAGATAAGCAATTTTAGTCAAAGACTCTTTGAGATATGGCCAAAAACGTTAGACATAGGGCCGTGAAACTTGTTTGAGTTAATCTTCGTAACCATAGCACGGATGATAATGAATAAGGTACCAAATCAAAGGTATTTATCATACCTTTCACGAAAAGAAAGATTTTGGAAATCGGTTCACTTGATCGGTAGTTAGGGCTTTGGCCATCGGTGAATGGGAGCGAGTACTTCAGCTCTGCCAACAGGTTATGGGCCCAGGCTGATCAATTTGTAGCGCTAGTTTGCTAGAAGGGGTTTCAATAACACTCGCTGCAATTGATTGAAGCTCTGGTATGGTGAAAGATCTGGCTACAGATGAAATTGGTTTTTAGAAGGAGACTTTGGTATGAACATGGTGGTGAAGCCAAGCGATAATGTGGTCGTTGATCTGTAGAAGTTATGGTGACGGATTTAGCATGGACGTGGCGGTGATGCCAAACGACAGTCGTTGTTTCATACAAATTCAATGGTGTGGTTCGAAGTGATGGTTTTCGATCGACGATGGTATTTGGTCAAAGACGTGCAATGGTCGATGGCGCGCAGTGGTCAATGGCATGCAGTGGTCAATAGCGTGCAGAGGTCGATGACGTTTTTGGTCGTCGATGGTGTTTGGTCGCGTCACTCTTCAACTATCTGTATATACCAGCAACTGAGATGGGTTGTGGCTAACAAAAAAGAGAAGGCAGTTGCACTCGAATACGAGTAGTCGCAGGGAAAATCCGTTCATAGATATGTTCGAGGACACAGGATTAGAACACAATCATAGACTGATAATAATAATAACACAAAATAAAAGCTTTTCAAAACAAAATCTAACGAAGTATACTGAAATTTGCGGAAATTCACCGAAATTCGCGAAAATTCATAAAAATTCAACGAATTCATAAAAATTCACCGAATTCAAAGAATTCGTAAAAATTCATCGAAAAATTCAACTAAATAGGCACCTAATATAAGAACGCCTAATTCGACATTTTTTCACTGTAGTGAATTCTAATAGGCAACCATGGAAGCGCTTGTAAAAATAATCATAATAAGCATTCACATCAACGAAACGCGGAAGTGCATCTTCATGAAAGATCGAATCACATTGACATTGTCGTAATCGACACAGGATTTTTCCTTCATAATGTATTTGCCAACTTTACACGAAAATCTTATATGTGAAATCCCCGGATGTCACTAAGCTCATTACCAATTGTAGAATTATGAACATTTACCCCGTCCAAAAAATGAAAAATGGCATGGTCAATGAGAGACTTAGCTAAAGGGCGCGTAATATTATTGTTAGAAAAAACTAAGTTAGTGCCAAGTAATGTATCAACGTACTTATTAAGTTAAGATTGGCATTATAGGGCGAGTATTTCAAGATATTGAAATTAGTATCACCAGCAGTCATATCACCAGCAAGATGCATCAAAAAAATTTTTTCATTGTCATAGTTAGGAGGTCCGATAATATGCATGAATCTTGAATTCTTTAAATACACTATCATTCAAGGAAATCGTTCCAGAATATATATATGGCGCCTTCTAACAGCCGTGGCGCCGAAACGAGGACGGTACCCCCTTTTTTTAAATCTCAGAGGTCGCAGAATAACCAGTTGAAGCCGCTGCAAAATTTCAAGGAAAGTTGTCGAGCGCGAGCCAAAAAAGTCGTTTTACATGCAAGTGTCCATGGAAACCAGTAACTAAGTAACTGACTAACTAACGTTAGATGTTTTCATTAATTTTGGCTTCTATGAACATTGAACATGCACTTTTTGTAGAGGAAATAATCATTTTCTAAAGGTCATATCTCCGGATCCCCTGAACTGATTTTAAAGAGTGAAAAGACACTTTGCTTTAGAATTTTCCATTGCCAGCAAGAATTATGAAATTACCGTCGAATCGTTTCCAGTATGAACTTAAACTTTGGCTTCTAGCTAAACAATATTCCGCTTTAAGGGAAAATAAATAGCGGAATCTATATCGATGTTTCTATCTTCATATCTCTTTTTACACGTTCCTCTCTCGTCTTTTAACGATGTGGGGTAGGAAAAGCCAAGTTACGTTAAGTTAGTAAATTGCTTGGACGTCAAATACACTTTTAGGGGTCCCCTTACTACCTCACCTGCAACCAATCCTTCTCTCTCCTCTTCTACTTCTTCCATTGGTCTATTTTCGCAACATAGTTGAATCTAACTCTAACGTAGAAAACTTTATCATCCCCATTAATTATTTTTCATTATAGTATACACATGAGCATTTTATATTATATTATATTAATTTTTTTCATGAATATTATTTCAAAACTATTATTACTTAATTATTCTTATTTTTTTTTCTTTACTAGAATACTCCTTAGTTAGCACAGTGGAGTTTCGATATATTATTATTAATTATAAAAGTCAAAACTTTGTCTGTTTGTCTGTCTGTCTGTTTGTTTGTCTGTCTGTTTGTAAATTGTCGGTCACAAATTTCCAGCGTGAACCAGCATACGTCCGACCTGCTTGAAGAGTTCCGAGGAACTAAAGCAAAAAGTCGTTGTGCATTGCCTTATGATTCAAAAAAAGGCAATGCAAAAGAAGATTCCCATGTGAACCAACATACGTCCGACCTGCTTGACGAGTCCAAAGGGACTGAATTAAAATGCGGTTTTGCATTGCCTTTTATAGCAAAAATACCATTATGCTACCTAGATTGAAATTTTTTCTTGATGTAATTTAAATTTTTTTTTTGTTTTTTTGGACAGTTGGTTTCTTCGGGAATGTTGTTGATATTGATGAGTAGAATTTTTATGAATCCTAAGAAAATGGCTGCCAGCTGTCAAAGTGACGCCGTCTTGGATTTTTTGCTATTTTCTAAGTTAGAATAATAACACGTTTGGTTTCTTCGGGAAAGTTGTTGATATTAATGAGTAGAATCTTTATGAATCCTAAGAAAATGGCTGCCAGCTGTCAAAGTGACGCCATCTTGTATTTTTTGATATCTTCTGAATTAGAATAGTTACACGTTTGGTTTCTTCGCGAAAGTTGTTGATATTGATGAGTAGAATCTTTATGAATCCTAAGAAAATGACTGCCAGCTGTCAAAGTGACGCCATTTTGGATTTTTTGCTATCTTCTGAAATAGAATAGCTAGACAGTTGGTTTTTTCGGGAAAGTTGTTGACATTGATGAGTAGAATCTTTATGAATCCTGAGAAAATGTCGGGCAGCTGTCAAGGTGACGCCATCTTGGATTTTTATGCTTTTCAAAGTATCTGGAAAGGTATGAGAGACAGACCATTGGTTTCTTTGGCAAAGTCTCACAGTTTTGTGAGTAGAAGTCACCAGCATTGGTGAAAATGTCGGGCAGTTGGACATTGGGTCAATTTTTATGCTTTTAAAATTATTTTCGAATGTATGGGAGTTGGGCGATAGGTTTCTTTTGCAAAGTCTCAGAGTTTTGTGAGTGGAAGTCACCAGTATTGGTGAAAATGTCAGGCAGTTCGACATTGGGTCAATTTTTATGCTTTTAAAAATATCTGGAAAGGTATGGGAGCCAGACCATTGGTTTCTTTGGCAAAGTCTCAGAGTTTTGTGAGTAGAAGTCACCAGCATTGGTGAAAATGTCAGGCAGTTGGACATGGGGTCAATTTTTATGCTTTTAAAAATATCTTGGAATGTATGGGTGGTAGACCATAGGTTTCTTTGGCAAAGTCTTAGAGTTTTGT
>CM055403.1:83468634-83487937 GCA_029228625.1 Pseudolycoriella hygida | reverse complement strand
CGGGGAAATAGTAGCACGGTGATAACGTTTGTACGGGGAAATATTAGTACGAGGGAAATGGTAGGACGGTGAAATGGTAGTACGGGGAAAACAGTAGTGAGGAGAAAATGGTATTACGGGAGAAACGGTTGTGCGCGAAACAGTAGTACGGTTGAAACGGTTGTACGGGTAAAACAGCAGTGCAGGGGAAACGGTTGTACGCAAAGCAGTAGTACGGTGGAAACGGTTGTATGGGGAAAGCAGTAGTACGGGGAAAACAGTAGTGAGGAGGAAATTGTAGGACGGGAGAAATGGTTGTACGGGGAAGTAGTAGCACGATGATAACGTTTGTACGGGAGAAATGTTAGTACGGGGAAAACAGTAGTGAGGAGGAAATTGTAGGACGGGAGAAAATTGCACACCCTTGCATACATTTTAGTATTAAAGTCGCAAATCTCCGACCTAGCGGAGAAGAATGCTTAATGTCCGCGTAGCCCTTAGGGGCGGGGGTATTTACTAGTCAATTAATATGTACAAAAAGTCTTTTTAACTTTTGAAAATTATAATTGTTACTTTTTGTTAGCATTTCATGATGTATAAATAATAAATAAACTAAACTAAACTAAAGAGTGAAAAGACACTTTGCTTTAGAATTTTCCATAGAATCCGAAAAAAAAATTCCTGAGGAGTACGTCGCAAGGAGGAAGTCAAAACTTTGCTGTGTATGCTTAGCTGTTCGTATGTGAACTTGCGTCATTGCCACCTCGCGCTACGATGTAAATTTTAATAAATAGATCTCTCGCCTTTTATGCGGTATGTTGATTATGCGGATTCGATTATATGCGGTACGTACGTTCCATATAAATACTTTTTTTTGACATGTCAACTATACGAGGCAAAATTGTATGATTTGCAGATGTGCAGAGATCTGTATTCTAAATTTACTTAAATCTTGCCCCCCCCCCCCTTTCTGAAACTAAACTTGGCACTAGTGCCAGAGTAAAACTATTCGTAGAATATTTCGGATAGTGGCAAAGTAAAACTATAATCTTCAGTTAACTTCACAAATTTGAATAAATGACATAAATTATATTCCAATCAATATTCCATAAAATTTATATACATTTTTCTGTAGAAATCATCTGGTTTTAGATAAAACCCAACAAATGGTTCAACGGTACGAGCAATATATGAAAAGCATATTATAAAAGTAACGTGCTTTTTATCATTGGATGGAACGATAAAATTAAGTATCAACCTCATTTATTTGCCAGATATTTTAAAATTATTTAATGTATTACTTTATAACAGACCATCGTATGCCTCAAAAAATTTACTGAAACACCAATAAAGCAGCAAAAATAAGAGAAAGTGGAAGTAAAACCGAGATAAATCCTAGGATATACAAGAAAGAACACAAGCAATTAGATTAACCTGGGTCTACACTTAATTACATAATTATGCATGTACTCGTTCTCCCATAACATCACTTGAAAACAGCCCTACGAAAAAAGTAATCTATTATGGGTAATTCAACGAAAAATGTTCATGAGTATAAGATTATAAATTTTAACGTGTACGCACTCGGTACGTTGAGTATACGTTGCAGGTTCATTGCTATGTAGATGAAATTTAACAATAACCCGACCTGCGTAATGAGCCATTATGGTCCAGTTCACCCAGAATGAACTCTTTTAGGGTATAGCCCTTATTTTTCTAAAGAAAAAAAAAACATTTCCAGACCGCGACTTGAACCCGGAATATCCACTTCAGCGACTTATATGCTAAACACTTGCGGCAACTAGGATTTGAACCGAAAATTCTGGAAAAAATGAGTTTATAACACCACAGCATTGCTCACTGAGCTATATAGACCGTTCATGCCTTGCGTTATTATCACATCGACAAATGAACGCAGCACATTGTTCTACGATAGTTCATTCGATATTTAGCCTACTCTAAGAATTCAAATAGTGTACGCTGTATTTCAGGATTTTTTTTTTTTTTTTCAAAATGTTTAGTGTTTAATTGTTTGTTTCAACGACCGAGTGCTACTACGTTAAAGCATAGTACAAGTGAGGTCATGTAAACAGCCTGTAACACAAGGACGATTACACAATCACGCCTTCGGCTCGATTTTGCAAACTTCGCCCTTATGTTACCGGCTGTTTACATGACCTCACTTGTAATCTACTATTAATGGCGTTGCTTTAATTAATATTTTACAGTATTTATATAAAGTAAAGTAAATATTTCACGTAGTCTATTTTTTTTGTTTGGAAGCCGTGTTTATCTTAGTGGCTCAGTGGTCAAAGTAGAACATTTATCAACGTTAATCTTTTGCTGTCAGTTTGTTTTCGGTGGCCAACGGTGCGACTTTCATATCTGTTTTTGTAGAGAAAGTTGTGGGGATCGCTTTGAATAAAAGCAGAATCCGCCGCGCCAGAGCACTGGCTCCAAGCAATGTCACAGAAAATATTTGAAGGCTAATCATAGTGTACGATGCATTTCTTTCGTACAGGATAGATGTCCAGTGGATATTGTCCATCTTTCAAAACACCGAACACATTTAATTTCGCAATTTCGTTCGTAAGTTGTGTGTCGATAGCGTAGTGCGTTAGCACGTCTGCTTGCTACTACGAGATCGAGTTGCCAGTGCGTTGGTTCGAAACTCAACCGCAGACGGATTTGTTCAAATTTTGTAAACAAAACAAAGCTGATTAAATCGGTTCGAAAGTTCATGTAAAGTTGAGTTCTTCATGGTTTGTCAAGGCAGATTATTATTATTATTATTAAGTTGTGTGCCATTGCTTGTAGCCAGTGCTTTGGCCGAGCCGATGAAACTGCTGAAAATTTTTGGACCCGTGCGAAATACGAAAGGGTCCTATACGTTTATTACAAGCAACTTTATTGTAACATGGGGTAGATCAAGGCGGGATTGGGGGGACGCGTCTATAGTCGTCTAGAGATGACGAATCAGAAAAAAAAAATGTCCGGTTGTACTTCCGTCTTCACTATTTTTTCTAAACGGCTCAACCGATCACCTTAAACTTTTTTCCTGAAAGGTACATGAATCCCATGATTCAACTTCAAAGATGAGCAAAATCGGTGAAGTAATTCCGTAGATGTGGTCGAAGAAGTGTCCAAGAACGTGGATTTTCGAGGGTCATTTTCGCAAATATCTCAGCAAGTATTTATAGCACGGAAATTGTTCATTTTGGTTTCAAATCAAAACATTTGATCTCACAAAACCGCGAAAAGTATTTTTTGTGGAAATCGGGTAAGTGATTTGTCACTGGAATCAATGGGTGGACGAAATTGCGTTTCTCGGCCGTATACAAAAGCAGACGATTTATCTGACGAAATTGCGTTTCTCGACCATATACAGTTTTGCTTAAGGAGTCGTTAAAAAAGTATGTCACGCAAAAATCGAACTTTTTGAGATCCCCACTTCCCCCATGTCACAGTCTTAGAGTTTCGGTAGTAGAATAAGTGACAAATGACCAAAACTGTAAAAATTTGGGGCAAATCAGCTTTTAAAAATATCTTGGTATGAATGGCGCATGGCAGATAGAACACAGGTTTCTCTGACAAAGTCTTAGAGTTTTGGTAATAGAATAAGTGATAAATGACCAAAACTTGAAAAATTTGGGGCAAATCAGTTTTTAAGAATATCTTGGAATTTATGGCAGCTAGACCATCGGTTTCTTTGGCAAATTCTTAGAGTTTTGGTAGTAGGATAAGTGACAAATGACGAAAACTGGAAAAATTTGGGGCTAATCAGTTTTGAAAAATATCTTGGTATGTATGGCAGATAGACCATCGGTTTCTTTTGCAAAGTCATAGAACAGAATAAGTGACAAAAGGCCAAAACTGGAAAAATTTGGTCAAAAAAAAATATCTTGGGATGTATGGCAGATACAGCGTCGGTTTCTTTGGCAAAGTCACAGAGTTTTGTGAGTAGAAGTCACCAGCATTGGTGAAAGTATCGGGCAGTTAGACATGTGGCCAATTTTTAGAGCAAGACGGTAGTAAGGGGGAAACGGCAGTTCGGGGAAACGGTAGTAAGGTGGAAATGGTAGTACGAAGGTAGTGGTATGTAGTACGGGGGAAATGGTATGTTAGTACGGAGGAAATGGTACGGCGGATATGGTGGTACGAAGGAAATGCTAGCACGGTGCAAAATCAGATTTGAATCAATTTTATTTCTTATTCATCTACATCAAACTTTACATATTCTTTTGCACATTTCGGTGTAAGGTCCTTAAGCTGCAAGTTTCCGACTTTGCAACCGAGAATGCTTACGCCAGAGCCTGGAGGCGGGGAATTCAACTCGTTTAGAGACACAATATGCATTGGATAGTTCAACCTCGAGGTAGTGGATGAGTTTATTTATCTTGGATCGCTAATCATGGCGGCAAGCAGATATTATTATGGTCTAATTAAACATCTACGCTTAAAAGTTAATATCGAAGAAAACGAAGTGCCATATTTACAAAACACTTATCCGTCCAGTATTGATATGCGGATGCGCATTTTGGGCGATGAAAAAAAGTGATGAACAGTTGCTCCTAACGTTTGAGCGCAACCATATTTGGAGCGATGCGCGAGGGGATGAGGTGGCGATGGCGATATAACTTTGAAATGGAACGTGATTTTGGCGAGCCGGATATAGGGCAGTGGTGAAAGTCCAAAGGCTGAGGTGGGCGGCGCTTTTAGCACGTATGGATAAAAACAGAGCCCCCTCAAAATTATTCCGTAACGATCCAGAAGGACGAAGAGGAGTTGGTCGCACAAAACTTCGATGGATTGATGGCGTCCAACAAGACCTTCGCACGCTCGGAAAAAGAAACTGGCAATATGCGGCGCACGACAGGTAGCGTTGGATCGGAATCCTCCAGCAGGCCAAGGCCCACAAGTGGCTGTAGCGCCGAAAAAGTAAATATAGTAAAAATGATACGCGTACAGTATGGTGTGTGTAGCATTCACTGATATTTGGGCATAAAATTCATTCTTTTTTTTCGTTTTTTTATGACACAATTGGGAAAGGTGTCTCAATATTGCAATGCATCTCTGTCGGGATTTAATCAGTTGTTCTTTGAAACATATCGAGATTCGTAGGGGTTCGCGTAGCATATTATTGTTTTGATTGTGGCGAAATCGTTTTTCAAATTGTTTTTTTATACATCTAAAAATCGAACAAGAATGCACAATTTTTCAATATTTTCTTCAAAAATAAATAATAAGAAAGTCAATTGGATTGGTGGTAATGTTCAAAGTGTCCATAATATGAAAGAAACTAAAGCAAAATTTCTCAATTATAAATGAAACGTCCCGTAAGCTTCATGCAGATAACGAAATTTGGGTCTTTAGTTATAGAGGTTTCAAAATCGCTCATGAAAAGTTCAGCGATAAAACTTGACAAGGAATTACCAATGCTCGTACCTTTGTTCTGTCTATAGAAAGAGCCCCTGAATTGGAACATATTCTGTCTCATGCACATTTCAGCCAAATCAACATATGCGTCCACTAAGTTAGCTTCTACATCATTTTTGATAAGCCATTTTCGCAATAGCGTCATAGAGTACGGTATGGGTATGCTAGGGTACAAGGATGTGACGTCAAAGGAACCAATTTCTTCGTTCCGTGATATACTAAACCCATTTACTTTTTCAGCAAAATCTAGTCCGTTTCTTACCTACATACTTTCAGGTGCAGGCAAAGAGTTAAATATCGCGGACAATTTTTTGGCAATCTTTTCTGAAGGTGCATTTACATTCGACGCCACTGGTCTACCTTTATAGTCACCATCTTCATCTTTGTCTTCATGATACTTTTGATTGTGAATAATAAACCCAACTTAAAAAAAGCTACTAGATTTCGACGACACATTGTAAATTTCTATTTCAACAATGTGAGTAAAATCGCCTGTGATAGTAGAGAAATATATATTTTGTAATGTTTTTAGTTGTGACCGAGCCTTGAAAATGAGAACTTAGTTCTCGAAACCGGTCGCTGAAATAAAATAAATATGTACAATTTAAACGGATAATGTTTCAACTCATTGCCCCTTCGTAGTAATCATGTAATTAATATTCGCTTCGCTCATGTAAAATGCGCATTTACATTGCTTCAACACGTAAAAAACGGTACGTAAGTGCTTCCAAATGTTTATTCTGACGAGTGGGAATACAGCCCTCCCCTTCGGGTCGTAACCTTCCCAATCGTCAAAATAAAAATTTGGAAGCACAGACGTAATGTACTATTACATTGACAGAAAAACACATTGCTCGATATGAAAGGGTAATCACTACAGCCGATCTGCGACTCTTTTAATTAAGTCGACGTGATTACCCCTCGGTTTGATGCTTAGCTGATAAGACGTTAAATGAATTATTTTTATGAGCATTCCGATATGTATTCGTGTATTACCAGCTGAAACAATTCTTAATGAAAAGTTGCACAATCTTAGGATTCTAGACTAGACTAGATACGAAGATAAACTGAAATTTTTCTCCGATAAAGTTGAGGTGAACATTTATGTCAATGAAAGTATGAATCGAAGGTTTCTCCATATGGCACTGCTATGTTGTCCCTCGAAAGTGCCTATTTCGCTCATATCTTGAATACGCTTCTGTAGTGTGGCATCCATATCATTAAGCCTACGTTGAAAAAATTGAGTCCATTCAAAAGAAGTATTAGATTCATGCTTTAAGACGAACAGTTTCCCGTGACGAAAACTCTAGGCTTCCGCCTTACATCAGTCGATTGGTCAATCGTAAGTCCCAGTATTTTGTGGTTCAAAGTCACATGACTGACTATGGCAACTATGAACCTATGAACAACAACGTCTGTTTGCAATTCAACTAGTTTGCTGAATAATACGACAGCTCGATGTTTCGAGAAATATTTCGTAAAAAGGTAAAAGCTGAACAGCTCGAAATCAAACTTAATGGAGTAAATGATGAATTGCATTTTATTGTCTTCTATCTTCTAGATGACATGGAAAAAGAGTGTCTATGACTGCTGTCATAGACCTCGTTAAAAAACCATCAAAACGTTACAATACAATAAATTAAGCGTATCTGTACAAATGTCCAAATCGAAAAGTAAAAAATCAAAAAACGTTAAAAAACGAACATAGATAGAACATAGAAAATCAAATTCAATAAACAACAAACAACAAATAGTTAAGATCGAGTAAATCTAAGTCAAAAATCTAAAGAAAAAAAATTCGTCAAAAGTGAAAAAGCAAATTCAACTAAAGCGTATCGTCAGAAATAGTACATCGTCGTAAATCGTATCAAATAAATCAGTCGTCATAGAATACGTCGTCGTGTTATCATCAAAGTGGAGCCAGAATGTAGTAACGGCCAGCCAATTACAGAAACTCCGGCGAAAAGTAAACGGGTAAGTGCTTTCGGTTTTAAATGATATTTGTGAAAAAAAAGCACCAAAACAAACACATCATCCAACAAGGCCGAAGGTACCGAACACCGAGTCATCAAGCTTGTGGACTTCTCTTCTGAATTCACGTGACGGAAGGGTCGGATCGATGTGGTTGGCAGCAATATTAAATAGTCGACATGCGAAGTTTAGTGGTGAGAATTGTGAATACTGAATAGATTCACATGAAAGCGAAAGCTCATTTGGCCAATCAAATGTAAATTGGTTTAATTGTTCCAACGTAAATTGGTTCTCACTGGTTCAATATTTTGCGTACAATTCGGGAATTTTTTGTACAAAATAATTTTTTTTCACGCTCATTTGGCCAATGTAAATTGGTTTAACTGTTCCAACGTAAATTGGTTCTCACTGGTTCAATATTTTGCGTACAACTCGGGAATTTTTTGTACAAAATAATTTGTTTTTTTCACGGCCTGCGGCGCTACCTTATGTTAATACAAATTAAAATCTTTTTTGTACAAAAGTGTACAAATTTTGGAAAAATAGTTTTCTTTTGTACAAAAAATTCCCGAATTGTACAGAAAGAATTTAACCGTTCTCACTCGACCAATCCTAGTCGGTTTGGTTTGTACTCTAATCAAAGCAGGGGCTATTTTTGAGAAAATATTTTCTCAAATTTTCACGAACTTTTTCAAATTTTAATTATTAACACGTTAATTATTAAACACGTTCAAAAAAGTTAAAATAGGTGTAGAATTATTTATAATCGATATGAAGGGTACTCTGAATTATAATATAGTTCGTAGCAAACCAAGTTTAAACGAATGCGCTAAAAATTCAGCCCTAGATACTTATAATGCTGGGGTGCCAGACCAAGTGGGAGTAGCAATCCAACTGAAAGTTTTCGTCAATTTTTATGTTTAATTTCAGAATAAAATACCCAAATGAGCGTTTTAATTGATCTTCAGAGTGTTAACATCAACTGTGTCTTGAAACCATTGCGATTATCACGACTTGTTTACTAGCGACAGCAATGAAATGTAAACAGTGCAGAATCTCACTGTAAAATGTTAGATTTCTTAAGAAAATCGTAAGATCGGTGAGCTCCAATTTAACGTTTTTAGCAACCAAAACAAGGTTGTTCAATCAAGTGTTAGTGTTTTAGGGCGGCAAAAAGTATGAAAATAGTTTTTGATAAGATAACATGAGCGTTTAAGTCAAAATTTAAATAGTTTAATCGTGGTCAAAATACTGACGCAAAAACGAGTAGTGTTTCAGTAGCTGACCACAACAACTTCCAAACATTTTTATTCATTTTTCGATGTCATCTTTCGTGCGTGTTGTTGTTGAACAAATCATGAAATCGAAATTCGTTGATATTTTGTGTTTTCATGTGTGTACTGAAGCCGAATGGTCAGCTATAGAAACACACATTTTTACACCCGTACGAAGTACGAAGGTCTAATGCGTTTACTACCACGTTTGTTACATTGCGAATTCGAACCCAGATGACAAATCAGCGAAAAAAACAATGTCCGTCTGTCTGCTGTCTGTTTGCCCGTCAACACGATAACTTGAGTAAATCTTGACCGATTTTCAAAACCTTTTTTTCCTGAAAAGTAGTCAAAAAATATTTTATGGGATTGAATCTGGGCACTGTCGGCGCAAGGGCCGCCGAGCTAGGGCCGTTTAAGTGGTTTTCGGTCTTTTGCACATAACTCGAGTAAATCTTTTCTGATTTTCATAAATTTTTTTTTTGTTTGAAAGATCTGGGCATGACCGACAATTTGTGAAGAAACATTTTTCGAAAAAGAGTCTTTGTTAGGGCCCTACGTGTTTTTTGTACATAACTCGAGTAAATCTCTTCCGAATTTCAAAAACGTTTTTTTGTTTGAAAGATCTCGGCACGGCCGACAATTTATAGAAGAATTTTTGCCTGTGCTTAGGGCTCCAGTGGGCCTCATGTCGGTCCTAAGGTCGGCCCTAACATAAGAAAATGTTTTTTGCTATGTTGCAGAGCAAATTGAGGGAAACACTTTTGTCTATGGAAGTATGTATCCGAGACCTCTACTTAAGGCCCTAGGTCGGCCCTAGTCCAAAAATTAGTTTTTTGCTATGTTGTAGACAAAATTGAGGAGAACATTTTTCTCTATTTGGAGGTCAATTTTGTGCGTTCGGAGAATTTTTTTACACCGTTACTTCGGACGGCTTTTTCGAAATTGCCCTACGGGCAATTTTCAATACAGTCTAATGTGAACGCAATATTTACTTAAATACGTTCCAGTATTTTCGTAACATCAACTCTGTTCGCCGCATCTATTCTGATACTTACTGGTCGCTTCTATGTTTTTCTGGTCAGCTACTACAGCAAAAACAGGCTTCCAGCAAAATCAAATTTTCAATGAAAATTTATAACATTTGTCACAAAATATGTTATTATATTAAAAAGGAAACCTTAATTTATAATTTGGTGAAACCCCCATCAATTTATCCTTATGCTACGAAAAGATTATTACTAATCAAAGTCGAAAAACTTCTTAAGCGGTCAGGCACCTTACTGATCATTCTATTAAAGTTCTTATAAATTTTTAGAAAAAATTTCAGAAATTTTCACGAATTATCTTTAATTTTCGCAAATTTTCTCAAAATTTTTTTTTAAAAATAGGTTAATTGAAATAATTGGATTTAATCTAATTAGTCTACGTGACCGTGACACGTCACAAAAAAGCTACCTTTTTTTCAGGTGGAACCAGGGGAATTGGTACGGGCCCACTGTAACGTCGACACATTAACCAATGTTTTTTTTTTATAATTTAGAAACCTCTTCTTTAATTCAAAATTTCAAAAATTGTATTATTTTTTTTTTTTAATATTTGTTAGCTGTTGGCTTTAACTTTATGTAAAATGTAAGTGGTCAGGATTATATGAGGAAATAAATAAAAAAATAAAGCAAACAGTTTTTCCCAACGGAAATATTGTTCGATGCCTCTACTCAACTTAGGAACAGCGAAACTTCGGGGTTATGAAAACTATTTCCTGTGTCATATGCATGCATGAACTAAGTTGAGGATCTATTCGGTCCGAACGTCAATCTAGAGACTCTTTCCTCTCTTGTGAGGCAGACTATTTGAACGATTTACTTGCATTATTCTGAAAAAATTAGTTTTATGATGACCTATCCGTTGACATCGTCATTTCAGCCTCTAAAATAAATTCTTTAAACATAGTTAAACTTTGCTGACAAACGTTAATTAAGTGTTCTACTTTTTGAGAGAAGCATTTTAATTTCCACATGATACATTCTCATAACTCTGTTTGAAAATTTAATTGTTTCAAACAGTTGAAAAATCTAAGCACTTTGTGAAATTGTTTCTATATCAAAGGCATTTATACGTAATTTAGTTATGAAAACTGGAGGACATTTTCCGCATACTTTTTATAATAAAAGCTTTCCTATCTTTTCACCATAGAAATTTATGTTATTTCAACGAGATAGGAATTTTCACTAAATTTTCCAAGCAACACAAAACATTTTCGGCACAAAAGTTTTTAATTTATTTTCTGTGCGGATACGATAAAGACATGAAGCAGCTAGTCTAACAATGTTCCTTGGAATTCGTACAATGTTTGTCATGTCAGAATTCACTCTAAACATATCAATTTTTCAAGTAAAACGCTTTCGATTAACAAAGGTTTCAAGTAATTTCCTAACATGTAACTATTCTGTGAAAGAAGAAGTATGTATTTTCTCTTCGATGCTTCGGTATTTATATAGCAATGCACCTCATGTGCGCCTTATAGGTAGATCAGGAGCCTAAGCTGATAGAAGGTGTAATGGAAAAAGTAAACATTCCCTCTTATGTTTTGGGTGGTAATAAACTGATAGAACAATTATTCATTTTTACCGAACCGAAAAAAAATACCGGAAAAATTTTACCGGAAAAAAGTGATCGAAATAAAATTCGAAACTACCTGCTGCTAAATTAAATGATCGACCAAAAATTCAACTGATAGACTAAAAATGATAAATTATCGACTAAAAAATGTTTTTGATCGACCAAAATTAATCGGGAAATAATCTCGTTTTGACCGAAAGAAAGTGATAGAACAAATATTCAAATCTAACGAACAGAAAAAAAAATTTACAGGAATTAAAATGTATTTTACCGGAGACATTTGATCGAAATAAAATTGGAAACTACCTGCTGTTAATTAGACTGATCGACCAGAGATAACGTTTTAATGAAAATAAATTAAATTTTATCGGAAAAAAATATGCGAAAAGAGTTTTATCGAAATTAAATTTTATTTTACCGGAAGATTACCGGATTGCCTTCCTAATCTATCATGTGCCATCTTTTTGTAAAAATAAACAATGTTTACTCATGCGACAAATAACATCGCAACCGTCGCAACAATTTGTTCTCGTTAAATATTTTAATGCATAGCGAGCGGTATTGTTGTGTTACATTGACGGTTCATCGCCAATGTATACATAAAATAAATGCCACGAAATTGCACGAAACTGTGTAAACTGCACGAAACCACTTATAAGCTGCACGAAACCATGTAAATCTAGTTACTGTGTAAGGTATGCAACGCTCTCATCGTACTAAACGAAAAACATGGCCGCTTTGTTGTTGTCAAAGCGAACGTGTGGAAAATATGTGAAATTTTTTGGTGTGTTTTCAACATACCGCTCGCTTATGCATTAAAATTTTGAACTGAATTGGCTATGATATGCAGTTGTAACACATCTGCGATTACGACACCTCGCCTTTGGCTCGGATATCGCAAACTTTCGCAGATGTGTTACAACTGAATTACATAGCCAATGCAGTTAATAACTATGTTTATTCCTATTAAGTGTTAACTTTCAGTATTCAACTAAGTAACGCTCTCATATATTTGATTTTGATCGCGTTACCAGTGAAAGATATGTAAAAACATAACCAAAGATCCGTACGTATCAGAATAGATGTGACAAACAGAATAGATGTGACAAAGTAACTCGAACGCACCTAAATATACAAATAAGCAAACAATCCAACGTTTTCTGTTCTTCTATAACTGTAAGAATTTCAAAGATCCATAGAAATTACCCAAGGTAATGTCGAAGGCCCTACCGATGTACGTCTCAGACCATTCAAATCTAGAAAAGCTTATATCTACAGATTTAGTCATTTTCCCCCAAAACCCTGAAACAAGTGTTCTCTAAAATTTTATTCTCTACAACTTTGTCTTTGGAAGCAACTTTCTCTCTCATAGTTCTGGAGATTCGGGGCATCCTTCCCAATTATGGAAGTGGCCATATGCAAGAATTGGGCCATATTTCGCCAAAACCCTGAAACATGTGTTCGCTCAAATTTAATTCTCTACAACTTCGCCTTTGGAACCAACTTTCCAACTCTCATAGTTCCAGAGATTCGGGTCATACTGCCCAAATATGGAAGATGCCATATACCAGTATTGGGCCATATTTTCGAAAAACCATGAAACACGTGTTCGCTTAAATTTAATTCTATACAACTTCGCCATTGAAACCCACTTTCTAACTCTCATAGTTCTGAAGATCCCAGTGCCCAGCCCCCTGTACCGATTCCCACAGAAATTTTTTCCCAGTTTTGTGACGTCAAATGCTTTCATTTGACGCCAAAATGAGGAATTTCCGTGCTATACTTGCTGAGATATTTGCGAAAAAGCTTCACCGGAACCACTTGATCGATTTTGCTCATCTTCGGACTTGAATCATGGGAGGCATGTACATTTCAGGGAAAAAAGATTAGGATGATCGGTTGAGCCGTTTGGAAAAAAAAGTGGAGACGGACAGACGGACATTTTTTTTATTGCTGATTCGTCATCTCTAGACGATAATAGATGCATCCCTCCCTCCCACCTCGATCTACCCCATGTTACAATAAAATTGTTTGTAGTAAACGTTTAGCCCTAGTAGAAACTCTGTTTTAGGGTTCTGACTGAGTCCAAGGGTTTCTTGTAAAAAAATTTTCTGCCATAAAACGGGAGACAGTCCTACCCCTTTCGATCAATCCCAACGAAAACCTCTTAAAAGGTAAAGTGTGACGCAGTCCCTAATGTCCACTTCCAAAATTAATGATATCAGTGGAGGTGACGCTTACGCTGAAAATACGCAAGAAATGACGATGCAAAAAAAAACTTTTTAAAAAATCCAAATGTTTGAAATTGCGTCACAAATGCCAGAGCCAACGACGAAATAATTTTTCTGTGCTTTCAGTTTTTGACCTTATTGATGCCTCACTTTTGAGGATAACATTTTTACTGAGTTCAAAATTAATTTTTCAAACTCTTCTAAAATGTAACCAACTAACTTTATTAACTTAGTTTTTGAGGAAATTTTGCATGTGAAAACTGAAAGTGTGGAAAAATTATTACATTGATGGCTCTGGTATTTGTGACGCAATTTCAAACATTTGAATTTTTGAAAAATGTTTTTTTTGCATCGTCATTGCTTGCGTATTTTCAGCGTAAGCGTCACCTCTACTGATATCATTAATTTTGGAAGTGGACATTAAGGAATGCGTCACACTTTACCTTTTACGAGGTTTTTGTTGAAATATCAGTAGTTTTGGAAGTTTTTTGTTTTGTTTTGGTTTCTTGACCATTTCATTTGAACACCTCCGATTTTGACCAACTTCTGCACCTCGGCGACCCCACTTTCTGTTCATCAAAATGATGCCCAAGTCATCTATCGAACTTTCCCGAAGGAACCATCTCTCTAGCTATTCTAATTCAGAAGATAGCAAAAATTCCAAGAAGGCATTACTTTGACAGTTGGCAGCCATTTTCTTAGGATCTCAAAAAAATTCTCCTCACCAATATCCAAAACTTTCCCGAAGAAACCAACTGTCCAGATATTCTATTTCAGAAGATAGCAAAAAATTCAAGATGGCGTCAAAGTGAGCTGGCAGCCATTTTCTTAGGATCCCAAAAAATTCTCCTGATGAAACTCTATAACTTTCCTGAAGAAGCCATCTCTCTAAGTAGTGTCATTACGGAGCTTAAATTCGAAAACCGAAAAAGCATAAACGAAAATCCAAGATGGCGCCGCTATGACAGCTGGCAGCCATTTTCTAATGACACCAAAAAATTCTCCTGATGAAACTCTAAAACTTTCTAGAAGAAACCATTTCTCTAAGTAGTGTCATTCCGGAGCTAAAATTCGAAAACCGAAAAAGCATAAACGAAAGTCCAAGATGGCGCCGCTATGACAGCTGGCAGCCATTTGCTTAAGATACAAAAAAATTCTCCTGACCAAACTCTAAAACTTTCTGGAAAAAATCGTCTCTCTTAGTAGTGTCATTCCGAAGCTAAAATTCGAAAACCGAAAAAGCATACAAAATCCAAGATGGCGCCGCTACGACAGCTGGCAGCCATTTTCAAAAGACCCCAAAAAATTCTCCTGATGAACCTCTATAACTTTCCTGAACAACATCCTCTAAGAGTGTCCCTTACGTGCTAAGAACGAAAACCGAAAGCTCAACGAAAATCAAAGATGGCGCCGCATGACAGCTGGGAATCATTTCTGAACCCCAAAAATTCTCCTGATGGAACTCTATAACTTTCCCGAAGAAACCAACTCCCTAGCTATTTCACTGCTTCGAGCAAACTTCGAGCATTACCTAAAAACCCTCAAAATTGACCACTTTTCCACATGCCACGGCTTTTCCTGAATTTTCCTGGAAAAGCGGCAATATGAAATTTTTCATTTGGGGCCGAGACTGACGTTCCCTGAAAATTTCAGGAAGATCGGCTGACTGGTTCTCGAGATCGAAAATTATTAATAGATAGATAGATATAGTAGATAGATAGAAACCGACAGATCAGAAAAAAGTTTCCATAATGATGAGAACAATAGAAAAATTATTTCTCCATACAAAAATGTCATTTTCAAACCTCGATATCTCAGCCAATTTTTAACCGATTTTGATGAGTGAGTGCTCGTTCGAAAGCTGCTGCGACGTAGTTTTTTTAAATAATTTGGAGGGGGAGGGGGGCGAAGGGAAAAAACTGAAAAGTTCGCCTGTATATGGCTCCTTGTCCCAAAGGTATGGAGTTTTTTGGGTTTGTGAACTTTTTTTGGGGGTGTGGGGACTGCGTCACGCCCTCCGCTACCACTGCGGGCATGACCAAAGTTTGAAAATCGGAAGAGACTTACTCGAGTTAAGTGTAAAAAATATAGAACGCTAGCAGAGACTCGTTTTTAGTGCCATAGCTATATCCTAGGGCCCAATCTCAAAAAAGTTTCTTCTACAAATAGTAAGGCTTTAATAGACCTCTCGATTAAAAAAAACAATCATGAAAATCGGAAGAGATTTACTCGAGTTATGTACATAAAACACGTGGGGTCATAGCATAGACTCGTTCTCAGTGCCCAAGCTAAGTCCAAGGACTCAAGTCCAAAAAAGTTTCTTCCATAAATTGTCGGCCATGTCTAGATCTTTCAAACAAAAAAAAAGTTAATGACAATCGGAAAAAACTTACTCGAGTTATCCACAAAAAACACGTATGGCCCTAGCATAGACTCGGTTTTAGTGCCTTAGCTAAGACCAAGGACTCAAATTTAAAAAAATGTCTTCCATAAATTGTCGACCATGCCCAGATTTTTCAAACAAAAAAAATTTATGAAAATCGGAAAAGATTTACTCGAGTTAGGTACAAAAAACACATAGAGCCTTAGCAGAGACTGGTTTTTAGTACCCTAGTTAATGTTGGGAATCTATAATTCTAACTAACTTCACTGTGTAGGAATTCTAATGTGTAACCCCTCAGTCCAACGCGACATGTATAATAAAGGTCTCTTCCTGTGCGACTATCAAATTATACTGACGTGTTTTATTTCGCTCCTCATTCGTCAGTATTAAATATCCACTTCTAACAGTTAAGTCCAAGGACTCAAACAAAAAAAAATTTATGAAAATCGGAAAAGATTTACTCGAGTTATGTACAAAAGACCGAAAACCACTCAAACGGCCCTAGCTCGGCGGCCCTTGGGCCGACAGTGCCAGATTCAATCTCATAAAAGGTATTTCAATTACCTTTCAGTGAAGAAAAATTTTTTAAAATCGGTGGAGTTTTACTCAAGTTATCGCGGTGACAGACGGGCGGACGGACAACGTTTTCTTGTTGATTCGTCATCTAAGCACCAGGATCGATGCTCCCCACCTACTTGCAGGTCGAAATTGGGGTGAAATCGGAAAAGATTAACACGAGTTATGTGCGGAAAACACGTAGGGACTCATTTGTAGTGCCCTAGCTAATTCAAAGGACTCAAATCCAAAACAGCTTCTTCCACAAATTGTCGGTCATGCGTGTCCTTAGTATGGGTCAAACTCACGCTACACGACCCTACTCGATATTTGGTGGTTTTTCATGAATATTTTTTAAATGGTAAGGTTTTTTGTTCAGTGTTGTAAAGAAAAAAGAGGAAAACTTTTTTGTCCATGGAAGCATGGGTCAGAGGCCTCCCTAAGTGCTCTAGGTCGGTCCTAAATATTTTAAGAATTTGAAGTGGTTTTTAGCGCCGTGTCTTCTTACGGGTTTTTCAATATTGCCCATTCGGCAATTTCCAGTCCAGTTTGATGTGGACGTAATCACACATACTTATGAGTTAAGTCAATATTCGCTTAGATACGTTCGAGCCTTTTTGTAACATCTATTCTGACACGTACGAGTCCCTGCATATGTTTCAATTACCTCTCACAAAAAAATGTTTTTGACAATCGGTTTAGTTTAACCCGAGTTTTCATGTTAACAGACGAACGAACAGACGGACAAAGTTTTTTTTGCAGATTCGGCATCTAAGGACTATGATCGATGCTTCGCTCCTACTCCCCCCTCAAATGAACTGGTTACAAACGTCGTGGCAAACGCAATAGACATATTTTCGAAGAACTTTGTTCTCGTACGGGTCTAAAAATTGTAACGTCGCTGTCCAATTTTAAATGATAATACTGTTTTACTAGTCTATTAATAATTAGAACTTTGATTTAATGTAACCTAACAGTCGTTCAATATTGATGTCCACATGAAAGAAGGAGGGTTTCAAAAATGAGACACGGTATGTTGCAAGTATAGGAAATATGTGAACGCAGTGGAGGGTAAAACACATGATTCAGGCCGGAAGCAACAATTTTTTTTTCAAAAAGGGCTATGCACCCCCTAGCTATGTGCCTGAAAGAGAAATAAAAATTAGCGTCATTTTTTGTTTTATAGAGGTTTAAAAGAATTTAACAAATTGTCAAAGCAATTAAAGACTGAAACGAACAAAGTGATATTTAAACGAAAATTGAATGAACATTTGAGGACAAATTTGGAGTGAATTTATTTCAATTACGAAATGTATACTGCAAACGTTTTGTATGAAAATGCTAAATAAATTAAAATTACCTTGCCTTACCTATTTCTTTCCGAATATATTCGAAGCAGAGGCCTGCATGGTATACTGTTTCACTATTTTTTGATTTTCCATAAATAGTATAAAATTAAAGTATGACAAGTTTCTAGTTATAAAAACGACCAGAATATGAAAACTAGGAATTGGTTATGTTTAGTACTACTTAACTTATGGTATTATTTATAACTGGAGCAAATTTTAGTGTTGTGTTAAACCAATATTTCTTAGTTTCTAGAAAAACTAAATATTTTATGGTTTAATTTCTAACTCAAAATAAATGGTGCAGCATGTTACCAAAAAATTTCTTGGTAATAAGTTTAACTAGAATTTAAATAGTCCTCGATATTACTAAAATTTTTTGGTATTATTTAATACCAGTGAATTTAGGTTTTATTTAAAACCATTGTTTTTTTGGTTTAATCTTGTACCGGTTTTTTCGTGGTTTAATTTTATACCATATTTTTTCTTGGTTAAATTTTGTACTAATTTGTTTATGGTTTAATTGTGCACTAAAATTGTATGGTTTAATAACATATCAAAATTTTTTGGTTTAATATTGCACCAACATTTCTTGGTTTAAATTTGAAACAAGATTCTGTTGATTTAATTTGCTTTATTACTTACTGTTAGAAGTTCACACTGTATATACCTTAACGGTTCTCGTAACAGTGCAATGCACCCGTGACGCAAGTCTCATACGATTAAAAATTCAAAAAAAAAAATATACAGCAAAATTTTGACTTCCCCCCCTTTGCGACGTACCCCTCTGAGTCTGAGTTTTTAGAGCCGTACGAAGAACGAAGTTCTTCGAAAAGGGGTATTATGCGTTTACCACGACGTTTGTAACCACCCTAATTTCGACCCGGGAGTAGGGGGGGAGCTTCGATCATGGTCCTTAGATGACGAATCAACAATAAAAATTCGAGTAAAACTCAACCGATTTTCAAAACTTTTTTTCCCAGAATGGTAATTGAAAAATCTTTTTGATTGAATCTGGGCACTGTCGGCCCAAAGGCCGCTGAGCTAGGGCCGTTTAAGTGGTTTTTGGTCTTTTATATATAAGTCGGGTAAATCTTCTCCGATTTTCATAAATTTTTTTCTGTTCGAAAGGCCTGGGCCTGCCTGACATTTTACGGAAGAAATGTTTTTCATTTTTAGCTTTTGGGCTCAGCCAGGGGCCTAAAACTGAGTCTTTACTAGTCCTAGAGGTCCTAGAGGTCCTATACGTTTACTGCAAACAATTTTATTGTAACATGGGGTAGATCGAGAGGGGAGTGGGGGGATGCATCTATTATCGTCTAGAGATAACGAATCAGCAATAAAAAAAATGTCCGTCTGTCCGTCCGTCCGTCTCCACTTTTTTTTCCAAACGACTCAACCGATCAACTAATCTTTTTTTTTTCCTTGAAAGGTACATGCCTCCCATGATTCAAGTTCGAAGATGAGCAAAATCGATCAAGTGGTTCCGGAGATATGGTCGAGGAA
>CM055403.1:83412678-83468134 GCA_029228625.1 Pseudolycoriella hygida | reverse complement strand
CGCCATTTTGGCGGTCACCCCTATACACTACACACCCAACCCAACATCTTTACCTTTGACACCAAACCTGTATCTCGCACACCCAACCATGTCTTATACAAAATATGCTTCCGTACACACAAACACATATGGGCTTTATATGGCGCCTTCTAAGAGCCCTGGCGCCCAAACGAGGCCGGTACCCCCCTTTTTTTAAATCTCATATGGCGTAGAATGCCCAGCCGAAGGTCCCTGCAAAATTTCAAGAAAAGATATCGAGCCGTTTTCGAGAAAACTCCAAAAAAGTGGGTTTTCATACAAATGGCTCTGGAACTAAGTAACTAACTAACTAAGTAACTAACTAAGTAACTAACTAAGTAACTAACTAACGTAGGATGTTTCCATTAACTTTGGTTTCTATGAAAGTGCACATTTTGTATGGAAAATGACGATTTTCTAAAGGTCATATATCCGGATCCACTGGACCGATTTTAATGAGTGAAAATACATTTCGCCTTAGAATTTTCCGTAGAATCCAGGAAAAATATTTTCCGGGGGGTACGTCGCAAGGGGGGGAAGTCAAAACTTAGCTGTATATATGGTTCCGAAGTCTACGAAAAAAAAAATTCTGAATTTTTCGCTCGTGGGGACTTGCGTCACGGGCGCATTGCTACCGCGCGCCCATGATTTACAATAATTGATATAAATTGAAAAATATTGCTGTTGATATAAATGAACAGAATTTTAAAAATCTAAATAGTCTAAATTCATGTAATCATTCTTCGGATGAACAAAGAAGTTTTGTGACCGTATGATCATTTCCAACAAATGTAAACTTTCATACTTACTCCCTTCCCTCGAAATTATGGTTTCATATTTTCGCTTTCACCTCATGGTATGAAGTTTGTTATTTTCGTTTTTCTTTCGGCGCAGATGATGAAAACTATTTTCACTAAATAATTGCATAATCTTCCTCTGGCCTTTCCAAAGGCGACGGCAAAATGCCCCAGTGTATTATCGTCCAAGACGATAATATCGTCCATGAGACAATAATATCGTCTACTGATACAATAATATCGTCCATGAGACAAGAATATCGTCTATTGATATAGTAATATCGTCCATGATACAATAATATCGTCTACTGATACAATAATATCGTCCATGAGACAATAATATCATCTATTGATAAAATATTATCGTCTCATTGACAATAATACACTGGGGGATTTTGCACATCCCCTTCCCAAACCCTCTCCTATCAACGAAAAATTGTTCGAAATACATATTTCCGAGTAAGAATCGATTTAATTGGAAAATGCATGGAGAATGTCTCCATATGAATTTGCCAAATGCCAGATGCCAAACATCCAAGTCAGAGAACATCATGTCAACTGCATTTAAAAAAAAATGTTAACTTTTTAAGAGCTTCAAAAATTTAAGAATAATCAATCACCGGATGAGTGCTTTCGTTTTTATGACGCAGTAGTGAAAAGAAAGCACTAAACAAACACATTATCCAACCATGCCAAATTTATCAAAGACCGAGTCATGGAGCTTATGGACCTCTTTTGAATGAAATATAGTTTAAAAAATAAATTGAACAGTGTTCTTGTAGTAGGGTATGCTTGTCTTCAATATAATGAAAAAAAATCAGTCAAGCGATCTGACCCAACCCAAATGTGGGACCTAGTTAAACCATAAACAAATTAGTACAAAATTAAACAAAAAAATATGGTATATCCTTTAACCAATTTAAATTGGTTTCAAATAATACTGAAATATTTTCCAGTCATCTTATTGATTTAAAAAAAAGGTGGTTTTAGAATTTACTAAAAATTTCATAGTCTTACTTATTACCAAAAAAATTTGGTCAAATGTATGACCAAATAAAAACGGTTAAATAAGTAACTAAAATGTGTGTAGTTTTAAATTTAACCAAATATTTTTGGTTTCATGAAGAACTAATAAATATTAGTATTTAGTAGTACCACAAAAGTAACTAGTGATACTACTTACCATTTAATAATGGTTTAGTTTTGGACCAAAACAAAATGGTCCTATATTGACCATGAATTTTCGTAGTGAAACAGTATGCCATGCAGGCCTCTGATTCGAAGCAAATAGCGAATGTTTAATATGAAATTATTAAAAAACAATAATTAAGTTTCTGTAAATTGAAAAGTTGTAATGTTTACATATTTTGCTTTGCCTTGACGAATTCAATCTATTAATGCCTGATTTCTAATAATTTGTGTACCCTTACTTGAAATAGCGTATTTACGAGTATGAAAATATTGACCTTTTCATGCTCTATTTCGTTAGGTGTTAACGTATCCGAATTTCTTAACGTTTTCTTTTAATTTTCACTATTTTGTAGACTCTACTCTACTAGATCTAGGATGTGTGATGAAATGTTTCGCTGCAGCCTACAATAGTAGATTATGGATAGGCGACAGAAAATTATATGTTAATCGAGTATATAATCAAATCATTAAATTCAATAAAAGATACTTACGGGAATCGTATCTTCGTGTGTAACGAGTCATTGATTGTGTAGGTGTCACACACAACCAATTACGCCAAGTAACTATGTAAAATAAGTTTCAACCATTTTAAATTTGCAAAACAAAACTAAAGTAAATCATCACATGTTCATGTTTTGTTTACTCTACGTCACATTCACTACAATTGCAATATGAGAAATTGTTATGTAGATGCACGGGCTATGCATGTAATTCCAGAAGTTTCTATTGACACTTAGAACATTATCTTTGTTTGATTATTGCGAAAAAAATTAGTAATGCGATATGTTGAATGGAGTGCCATTCATTATGAGGCAGCATGAATTTCTTTTTCATTAAAGAAGTAATACTTTCAGTTGAAATAAAATCAAAATAAATAAATGTGTTAGCTTCACTACCGCTTTTACATAAGTAAAGTACATACTTTACTGTCCTGACCGATCATGCTGCAAAAATTTGACTTTTGTTTCTTATTGCGTAGATTTTTTAGAGTAAATTTAAATTTTTGCGTGTAAAAACTGAAAGTATTGAAAAATTATTCCGCTGGTGGATCCGGCATTTGTGACGCAATTTTTTTTTAACAAAACGTAATTTTGTTTCAAAGAAAACGCTCTAATTTTTTCAGGAAATCAAAACTTTTAACACAAGGTCCCACTCAAACGAACTTCTGCCTATTATCTGCGATAGCGTCACCTCAAGCGATATCATTAATTTTGGAAGCGGACTTACGGACTGCGTCACACTCTACCTTTAAAAAGGTTTTTGTTGTGATAAAGTATTTACTTCGTACAAAGTAAATATTTTATCGGTCAGTAAGTAAATAATATACATTTACATGTGTTAGTGCGACGGTAAAATGTTATTTTGTGTGCAGAATAACGAGGTTTAATGTATGTCATACTGTTTCGCGGGCGATAAAGATCATTATTTTCATAAATACGCTACTATTTCCAGTAAAGATACACACATGATTAGAAATCGGGCGTTAATAGAAGGATTCTTCAAATTAAAGCAAAATATGTAAACTTTATAATTTAAAAAAACGTAATTATCACTTTTATCAATCTCATATTAACCATTCGCTATTTTACAGACTCTTTATCTTGTAACTACTAACAATTACAATGAAATTGCAAGAATACTCAAAGCACGTCGTCGAAAATCAATCACTTCCTACATCTCCCTGCGCTCTTTCAATTATAACGATGCTATGGTATAAACGATACAATCACAACGCAAATTTAACATTTTGTGATACTTTGCAATAGGTACATGTCGCTGGCAGCCCCCACCATTTCTAACTGCAGCGAATTAAATCTATTTCAATTGGCGAATGGTCATAGCCAAAAGTTTTGTGCTGCCATAGAACTTCACCCCAAACTGATTCAAAGTTCAAATATGTAGTTTTGAGGTTATTTGGGCTGATTATTAACATTGGGCGACCTAAGACGGCGTATTATACTTGTAGATTCGGAAAATAAAAGTCGAAGTAGTGAACACGACACGCTTTTTTGCTTTAGAGAGCAGCCTAATACTTGAGATCGGTTCCAAAAGTAAATAGAAATCGAGTCTTAAATTTTGGGCTATATATTGCGCAAAGAAAGTTTCGGTTTTATACGCAAACCCCAAAGCTAACTACTTGTAACCTTAGATCATTTTGAGCTATAGTTCTATGGTAACAAAATCTTGTGACTATGATCATTACACAGCCCAATTGAAATAGCCTTAATTCGATGCAGTTCAAAATGGTGAGGGGGCCAGCGACGTGTACCTCTTTGCGATCTATGCTAAACTTGTATTGCAAAGAAATCCCAAATTAATTAACGAAGCTTTGAGAATCCGTTCAATTAAACACAGATTAGAGATATATCGAAAACACAATGAACAACAATGGTTGAAATCAGGCCAAATTGTTTGTTTCGGATGGATTTAGATGCCAATAGTGAACGACCGGGTTCAGTTCATCTTTTCACAGTAAAACCGAACTAACTTCGCAAGGGTGACAAACTATACATTAATTATAGCTAGTAGAGCAAATCACAAAAGTAGTGACATTATAGTTATAGCTGGTAGTTGTTAAATTGAATTAATTAGCATCGTGGTGCGTATACAATGTATACTATACATTTTAGTATTTTCTTTGGGTATAGTTTCCAAATTTGTAGCCTGTTAATTTAATTTTGAGACATGTCCCACGTTTAGACCTGTACGCAGTCTTATGCTTTACCACTACGTTTGTAACCACTCGAATTTCGTCTGTAGTTGGTGGCTCTTTGGTTTGAGGGTCTAAATCAGAGAAATCTCCAGAAAAATTTTGTCCGTCTGTCTGTCAACTTGATAAATTTTTTAATTTTGTCGATTTAATTTCGATGACTAATTTATTGAATTGTGCCGAAAGTATGCTTACGGTCTTTTGTGTCTTATGTTGTTAGCGATACATGTTAACTTCTGCCGAAATCGCATCAATCTGTGTGACAATATGTGTTCCATTTTATGTGGTCCAAAGTGGAGCGAATTTTTTTAATAATTTATTGTTTTGATACGTGCGTGACTTGAAAGTGATCTGGCAGGATGTCTCTCGAACAATGAGAACGAGAGCAGTGGAGATGTAGACGAATCCTATTTGGACAACACTTCCAATTTATTGCAGTTTAAAATCAAGCGAAAGACACAGGGTGTACATATCCCATAATATGCTAACAGTTAAAGGATTACCGAATGGCCCAGGCTGCAATCTAGAATCTGGTATATACAGCTGCTGGTACAGACTTAAAATCGAAATGCTGTGTTCTCTAAGCGATTGTCACGGACTTTAAAACGCTCGATGCTATGAATAAGGAACATACAGGGATTAAACGTAGTCATAGTCATAAAAATGTAGTTGGATACGTAGTAATGTAATCCTAATTAAACCACGGCTAACCCTGAGTAGTAACTCAGTCTCATGCATTCATCTGCATGAAATAATTGCCTGTGGGATTTTATGTTTTTTGTGAATGGGAGTTCTTGGAGAGAAGGTTTCCAACTTTGTTTCCTTTTTGTTCGGTTTGGGTGAAAAATCCATCGCTTCCAACAGCGCAGTGGAGGTGCTATCATTCGGACAAACATGGAAGTTGCTAAATGGGCAAAAATTTGAGCAGAGCGATGGAGTACCTTATGATTGGTGAGGTGGCTGCTTCCTTGTGTCACAAAAAGATATTTTGGAGCACACTAAGGCTCGAGCAGTTGGTTCATCTCTCCACTGCCAGTTAGTAATAAGGGTCTGTAGAACCTTATGTTCTAACAATAATTGAAACACTGAGGTTGTATTTTGCGTTATTTATTTAATGCGTATTCTCCGGTCAAGTGCCGGTAATGGAATGAATGTTAACTGTTATGAGGTGTGATGAGTGAATGTTTACGTATGCGTATGATGTGTGTTATAACTAAGTAGGGGTCGAGCTACTACAGGTCTGCTCCTGCGGGTCCTATTTGGGAATAAAAATGTTGGCATGACTTGGCATCATTGCACTCACACTAAAATATAAAGAAACTTTCAGTGTCATTTCCTTGAGGTAATTTAGGGCTAAAGTTCAGTTAACCTACACACCTGAAGTGTGAATATTTGATACCATAGGAAGATGAGGGCCTATCTTTATTCATAATCCAGGGTAATATCCGGCACAGTTGATATCAATATATTGGAATGGTAGTACTAGGGGTGAATAAAAACAGATTTTCGCACTATGTAATTTTGAAAGTGACTAGTCAACGCCCCATCCCTTCGTTTTGTTGATGATGTTTGGTTGACTTTGAGCGAGCGCTCATAGGCGATGGGTTCATCTCCCTCATTGCAGACAGTTGGTTTCTCACCATACTGTCATAAAGGTCTACGCATGTAATGCGAAGCGATCGCGAAAACGTGATTAAGGAAAGAATCAGACCTCATTCCATTTTTTATGGAAACAAGAATTACATATGGATGCAAGTGGATGAGATTTTCACTCGAGCACTATGAGGCAGTTTAGAAACGAGACGGAAGTTATACGTGTCATCAGCAGATAAAATAAATAAATGATTCTCGGATTATTCGATGTTATTCGATGGATAGAAGAAAGGCAAATAATTATAACGTTTTATACCAGTTGTGTACTTTCTTTGATGCAAAATAATAAATTAAATACCTAACTATCCAGCACCTAGCATATAGATCTTTGTGCCACTATGGCGCCCCGACATACAAAGCCACATTAACCATCAAATTAATCCGCAAAATGAATAAAAGAAATAAGAAGAATATCATGGCCTATCACATTGAAATAAATACACTTAAGCATACTGCTAATTATACAAAAATCGAAGCAATAACTGATTTGTATATAACGCGAAATAATTGTCAGACTACCAACACACAGGTAACAATAAGGTCAACAGGTGAAAACAATAAAATTCATAAATTCAGCGAGTCCAACCCTTCGTCCAGCGACATTGGTTGTTGTTAATTTTGAGCCAACACGCATATTGAGTGGCGCTTCAGCGCTGTCCACATTGCTAATATATTATTGATATTACAATACAATATGTTCTCAATGTGGGCTTGATGAGCACAAAGGGGTTAACTCGGTGTGATATGCCTTTGCATTGCAACAACGAAGTACTCACGTTCAAGCTCTACTGGTGCAGTGCACAGGCACCAGCTCTTATGTCGTCAAGTCAAGTCAAGTCTGTCTGTCAACATGATAATAATAATATTTCGCCGTTATAGCCCGCCCGGGTCAGTGCCTAGATCATTTTATTTTACTAGTTCCGCAATTTTTTTGTGAGCTTTTTTGCTTACATGGATTCTTCTCAGAGATCCTTTCGTTACCGAAGTTTTTTTTACTGTGCATTTAGCCATTAAGATTTCTTCTGGTGTACACAGAATTCATCGAATATGGGTGACGTCATTTTTGCCATTCTTCTATGTGTGATTCGAAAAATGACCCAATCCTAGAATTGGGAGGAATGACTCATATCTCAAGAGCGATAGATAGAAAGTTTGTTCTAAAGTCAAAGTTATAGAGAATTAAGTTTTAATGAACATGTGTTTCAGGATTTATTGCCAAAATTACACAATCCTGGGATATAGCCACTTCCAGAACTGGCATGAATCACTAATATCCCTAGAGCCCATTCAGTTAGAGAAATGTTTTGAAAGGCAAAGTTACATTAAATTTATTTTGGTGGAAGCGTGTTTCAGGGCTTTTTTTATAAATGACCCAATCTTGTGATATGGCTCTTTCTAGAATTGGCAGGGATGACCAATATCTCCAGAATTATGACAGAAAATATTTTCAAAAGCAAAAATGCATTAATTTAAATTTTACCGAACACATTTTTTACGGCCATCCGTAAAATGACCCAATCTCAGGACTCTCAGGACTTCCAGAATTAGGAGGGATGACTAATATGGAGGAAAAATATGGAAGCCCCTAAATACGGCAACCTCCGCATAGTAAATCAACGAAGGGAAAATCCCTCCAAGCGGGGTCTAAGTGGCAGAGTTCTTAGTGTGGTTTGTGGCAGAAGACCATGCACGTAAGGCAGCCTGCAGGGCATAACTAAATTCGCCGCAGACGAGGAAGTGAGGGGGCAGAGACTCCCAAAAATAAATACGTCAATCTGGAAGTCTCAAAATCCGGAATTTATTATCAAAATTTCGTCCGTCCTTCAGTATTTTGCGGCTTCATGATTTTGTAATTTTGCAGTGGAGCCGACTCATATATCATATATGGTTGGAAAGTTAATTTCAAAGGCAAAGTTTTAGAATTATTACGTATCGTTTCCTTTGATGTTGGGATAATGGTGAATTTCTCTAGAAGTTTCTTTTTATTAATTTTTTATGACCACAAATGCCAGACCAACGACACAAAAATTTTTCCGTTACTTTCAGTTTTTACACTGCAAAAAATTTACCTTTACTTACTTTTTGAAAAGATTGTTTGGCGAAAATTTAAATTTTTACGTGTGAAAATTATCACGCTGACGGTTGTAGCACTCATGATGAATTTTTTTAACCACAACGTAACCCGGTTTGAAAATTATTTTCTGCTTCTCAGACTTTCGATGAGAACTCCCCCCTTCATAGTTGATTTAATCGACAAATTCCCTGAACAATTATGCGATATGTGACGTACATTCGAAATGTATTATAGTTATGAATGCAACTCCGGCTGCAGCCCGTGGACATTTCTCCAATCAAACACTATATCGGGAGTTTGAACTTTTTTAAGGTTTTTATACTTTTCCGATTGTGTAATTCTAATCTTGTTCTTTCTACGTTCAATGACCTCATGGATGAATCTCTCCTCTTCTAACCAAAATTCGTGGAATAAGTTTTTTGAACAATGACTAGCTAGGAATAAGTGGAGCGGATAAATAAGTTTTTCCCATTTTGTGATGCATTCATAGTGGTGCGAAATCTCCAGAGTCAGCCATAAATCTTTTGCTTTCTGCATTACTCTTTCGGACCTATTGTTCTTAATTCCTACATTGATTTCAACAAAATTCGGATAGACTTTTGTACGCTTGCACTTCTTCAGGAACTTAATGGTTTGTTTCGCTTTTTCGATGTTTAGCTTTAGTTTAAAATATTCATTGCGCTTTGACCTGATAGTTAATCTCAACATTTTGTTTTCGTTTAAATTAACGTTTTCGCGCAATACGGCACAATAACAATACTTGACTTCTTTTGAGTTAAAATACGCTTTATTTAAATTGTACCAAATTTATTTCAAAATTCCTACTTGTTTGAAGAAACCTTTGATCCAGTCAATTTATCATAAAGTACGTGCAGCACCGTGAACAAATGCGTCTCTTTCATCGTATGATGTTATTATATTGACTGGATCACCTTGGACAAAATAAAACCGAATGCTGTTAGGTTCACTGTTGAAAGAGAAGTTGACAAGAAAATACCATTCCATAACGTAATGCTGGAAAATGTGGAAGGAGTGTTGAAAGTTGACGTATATATAAAACCTACGAGCACCATGAGACGAATAACCAGCGATTCTTTCCACGATAGAAGACACAAGATGTCTGTTGTCTGATGAGAACATAGCGAAGGAAACAAACAAAATTATCGCCATTGGTGGTGCGAATGGTTACAATGAGTCAACACTTAGACATATTATTAAGAAACACCAAAACAAAAAGGAATTGGGAGAAATAACGACATTAACACCAGTGAACAGAGTAGAACCAAAGAGACGAGTGGGTATTCTGCATTACCCACAAATAACCAGAAGACTAGTCCCAGTGCATGAAGCGCATGGGTATGAATTGGTAACTAGAAACGTAGGCACCTTGAGGCAACTAGTTGGCTCAATTAAAGACCCTCAACCTGAGTTACACAAGTCTGGCATATACAGAATCCAGTGTAGTTGTTGCGGAAGATTTTATTTTTACATTTACATTACATTTTTACCTCCAAGCACGAAGTGCACATCAGTGACCTGAGACTGATAAAAGAGGTGCGTGACCATTGGAAGATAGAGTTTTACGAAGCAGTACATATCTATAAAAATAAACATTAAAATTTATTAAATGACAACCTCGGTGAAGTTACATCGCCGCTACTGACTTTATTCACGATTGAAAGAACAGTTGACGAAAACGTATGGGATTTGACAAATGAAACAGAAAATGAAACATCAGATGACGAATATATGGACTGTGAATAGAGACGAAAATAATTGAACCCACATCAATGGAAATTAAAAAAAAATGTTTTTAAATCTGAAATGAATATCTCTGTTGTGGAGAGAAGAGTAACTTTAATATTTTTCATTGCGAGTGTTACTTAGTTTGTTTGGGGGAAAATTTCTTATATGCTGTAACGGTGTTAAGCATTACATGTCAGTTGTCATTATACAACGTTATATCACACATTACTAGAGCTTGACAATTGATCCATTCTAGTACAATTTCGTCATTGCGTATTAATGAAACAACATAACCTATTTATTGTGAATTCCTATTAACAAACGAAAATAATTTTTCTCTTGAAGTGAATTTGCAAAATGGAGTCTTCTACGACTAAAAAAGCAAGTGCTCGATTGTTGTTATCAAAGGTGAATTTAGTAGTAATCTTGTAATTTTTGCAGAAACGCTTTAGAATATTGAGTCTGCAAAAAAAGAATTTGGTGTTGTTAGTTCAAAAAATTTTTTTGCGAACTGTTGGACATCATTCAAATGTTGATTTTAATGAAATAAATTCGGCAAATTGGGAGAGTATCGGTAAAATTTTAAATAATCTATAGGACCTCCGAAGTCAGGAGTTCAATGGAAAAATGTAATTTTGTTTCTCGGTCGTTAGCTTTTTGAATACGAACACAAATTTTTTTCTTAATTTCAGTCATTTTATTTTATGAAAAATCGGATTAGGAAAAGAATTAAAAGACGATTCGGCAATGTGGAGGGGATCCGACTGTTAGTCTGTCTGCACTAGACCTCCGAATACATGAAATGACCCCAGCGGAAGACGACGACGCGCAAAGAAATTTCGAGGATCTCATTGAAACCGACGATGTGAGGTATTTTGATGATGAAGGCATGGGTCACACAGAATCGGAACGAACCAATCACGAAATGTTTGGGGAGAGCCTTGATTTTGATAATTCGACTCATATTGTGGTACTGCAAACTCCGAGAGATCTTGAGGCTGATGAAGATACGCAGATGATTGGGTACCAGGAAGAGTCCAATGCTACTGGAATAATTCACCGTCCGTCACCTGATACTTCATTCACACATCAATTATCTGCCAATCATCCACCACCCGTTCGCAGAGTCCGTAATTGCACTGGTTTTTGTATGGAGTTTTTTGGGTTTGTGGACGTTTTTTTTTGGGTGTGGGGTCTGCGTCACGCTCTCCGCTACCGCTCCGAGCATAATAATACTAAAAAACCTTTTGACCTTTGATGCAAGTTTGTGTACTTTATTACACAGAAGGTTTGGTTAGCCCGCTTAAGCCAAAAGTTTAACGTAAATACTATCTTAGATAGTCTATAAATGGGTAATCTGCGTAGCAGAAATAATTCCAAATGCAAAATAATCAAACGAACTCATAATTCCTGTACTTAAAAGCGTTCAAAACGCTACTTCAGCTACTCGTTCGTTTTGGTTTAGGTGGTATACAGCGGTGCACAATAAGAATGTCCTGCTTATTGGTATTTTCTCGTTTTCTAAATCCACTTTATCTGAACCATTTTACTATCCACATTGATTGCGTATCAAGTAGCTTGACAACTTTTTTGTTTTGATTGATTGTTCAAGGAGTTCAAAAATGCGGTAGGTCGCTTCGGTTAACTTGTGAACTAAAAGCACGCTGCAGTACGTTAAATTAGTTAACTTAGTTAAATTATTTCTGTTGGGTTGATCAGATGCATAATTTCGGACCACTCGGTTTTCTTTGCCAACATTTTTGCGTAGAAGATTTAAATAAGATGGGGCTAAAAAACTCTATGTTACGTTTTGGTCGACCTCTTTCCATGTAACACTTTGTCACAAATTCGCTGACCCCATTCCCGCTCAGGCGTTACGTAATTTATGAACGACCCCTTAGTTCAGTTAAATTATATTTTTTGCACTCCTTTTTTGTAAATTAAAAATGGAAGGAAGCTAGGGAACTTTTACTTTTACAAAATATCACAAAAACTAGGTGGCCAACCAAGTTGGGAAACATTTCCTTTTACGAAATGTCACGAAAACTAGGTGGCCTACGAAACTACGGAAGCTGCGCTTTAATGAAACGTCACGAAAAGCTAGTTGGCTACGGAAGCTAGGGAACTTTTACTTTTACAAAATATCACGAAAACTAGGTGGCCAACCAAGTTGGGAAACATTTCCTTTTACGAAATGTCACGAAAACTAGGTGGCCTACGAAACTACGGAAGCTGCGCTTTAATGAAACGTCACGAAAAGCTAGTTGGCTACGGAAGCTAGGGAACTTTTACTTTTACAAAATATCACGAAAACTAGGTGGCTAGCAAAGTTGGGAAACTTTTCCTTTTACGAAATGTCGCGAAAACTAGTGAAGTTGCGCTTTAATGAAACGTCACGAAAAGCTAGTTGGCTACGGAAGCTAGGGAACTTTTACTTTTACAAAATATCACAAAATCTAGGTGGCTAACAAAGTTAGGAAACTTTTACTTTTACGAAATGTCACGAAAACTAGGTGGTCTACGAAACTAGGGAATTTGCGCTTTAATGAAACGTCAAGAAAAGCTAGTTGGCTAACGAAGCTAGGGAACTTTTCCTTTTACGAAATGTCACTTCCGGTTCTGCTCGTAATTTATGTTTCTTGTCATACTTAGATTTTCTGGTCGAGGCGGCCAACTGGCCTTGAAACACAGATCCTATGATCCTTTGTTCCTTCCCTGTTACTCTTCTATCATTCCACCTAGTCATGTATTCTGTCTTAATTAGATTCCCACATTTAAATGTTTCCATTTCAGAACGCATAGTTGTAACCGGTACGCTGAATAAGCCTCGTCGTCTGAGCACACGTACTACGATACATCTTCTAGCCTCCGGCACAAGCCGTACACGTAAAATGAGTCTCGCTGTTTGGGCCCGGACATTACGATACATCTTCAAGCCTCCGACTTAACTATGCTTATTCTAAACGAGCCCGTAAATGCAGTGTATCACACACAACTGAAATACCTTTTTCTGGGGCATTTGTGTGAGCAACCATTAATCTGTTTGTTGGACCACATGCTCAACGTGAATTCCGAACCACGCCTTCAGGGGGCTTCGGCCATTGATGAAATAAATAAAATAAAAAAAGTGCCATAACCGGAGTGCGGGCTTTATTAACGCTCCGGGCGTTATTTGCGGCGGAGAAATGTCCTGCCACCAGTCTAGATACGGTACTGATAAGGAATAATTTGAATAAATGAAGTGCGTTCAGTCCATTTCGTAAAAGGAACAACTTCCAAAATATCCAAGATCAACGAAATAACTTGTATTATTAATCAAGCTGGTTTCATAATCAGCATTGCAACTAATATAAGACTAATTTGGCGTTTTTAGTCCTGTCTTTTTTGTAGACGTTGTTTTGCGAGGGGTTATTTCGTCCAGGTGATTCCGTCCGAGGATATTTTATCCGAACGGCTTTGTGTAGCATCAGAGTACTTTCGGTTGAATAAGCTCAATCTAAATTTGTCTGTGAAATAAGGTACCGGACTATATACAACTGGGCTCCTTTTCTCATCTTCCTGGCTTTTAACTGAGTCGACTTCATCAAATGCTTTCTTCACAACGTATGAACAAAATGGGATATTGTTGAAAACGCAGAAAATCTCTTAGTGACGTAAGTTCTATTTGTATTTACTACTTAACCAGAAACAGCGTATGGGCGACTACATAAAAATTAAAAATCGGCAATAATATTTTTTTAATATAATTTATTGTCATGTTTAAATTAATTGCTATATTTTTTATTTTTTACATATTACAATTGGATACAAATATGAACGAGCGCATTTTCCTTTCTCAATATTTTTGACATTTCCCATCGTTGAAAATGGAATATTTGGTTGTATGTACTTCTTACATACATGAGCGAGAGGCAAAATCGATATGTAGTAAACCAAATGTGCTTATTCATATTTTTCTCCGATTGTATATTTTTTTTATAATTAATTTAACATACTTTGATATATTTTTAGTACTTTATTCAACTATTTTTATTTATTAATTTATTTATTTAACGCATAAAATTTTTTCAATCAGATTTTAATCGTTTTGTTTTCGATATAAATTTTTTCTCTCTCATTTTTCGCTAAATAAAATTTGATAGTTATTTACAAAGGGATTCAACATAAATGTTACACATTTCATGACTTCATCTGAACGAAAGCTCTGTGCAAATTAATACATTGAAACGACCAAAATTATAAAAGTGTAACCTTTCCGTTGAATCTTCTTGTGAGTAACTAACGATGACAAGTTCAGTTTTCGTAAGCATTTTTCGAAACAAAAATGTTATTTATCGTTTTTATCCCAAGATTTCAAACGTACTTTACATGCTAGGTGCATTGCAAGTGGGTGTCAATTGGGTAATATTCGTTGAATCCGGAAACGACAACTTAATTAGAGTACAAATAATGACCTCATAGTTATTAACTGCATTGTCATAGCCAATTGATTGTAACACAAGTGCGTAGGTTTGCTTTTTCCGAGCCAAAGAGGAGATACAGTAGTCGGACAAGTGAAGTGTAAAAATCGATTCACATGGCCAATTCATTTTGAAAATGAGCAATATGCGTTCAATATTCAATTCAACAGACAAACACAGACAAATGATTATAGGTGGTGTTGCTTCGCCTCAACGAACGGTGGAATGAGTTTGGCGACTTTTTGAAAAAAAAAAAATTAAATTCCATCCACTGGTCACATAAATCAATATTTCAGCAAACACACGGAAATGTTATTTCACAGCAATTCAAACAAAAAATTGAGACACTCGTATAAAATGAATTCATTTTCGAAAATTATAATGTTTTAATAGAAATGAACGGGCCATATAAACGTAAATACATGCCTAGGGCGTTTGTTGCTCGCTATTAATACTTCACATACACCACGATGAACGTAGTCTGTATGCACAGCTTACCAGTTCACTATGTATTAAATCTATGTTTTTTCTATACTAGCGCACATAAATATCGTTTGCATTGCGGATAAATATAGAGTGGCTCCCGTCAAAAATCTCGAAAATTAAAATCCCGAATGCACAAATCCGGAAGATCCGAAATCCCGAATAACATAATTCCCGAAAATCAATAATCCCGAATGTACAAAAATTCCGAATAACCATAATCCCGAATGACAACAAAATTGTGAAATAATAAAAATCCCGATTGATACAAGTGAATTTGAGTTTGGCGGGCTCTGCACCCTCACCCCCGCGCCTGCAGCGGGCTTATTTTTTACGCCTTGCAGGCGTCCTAACGTGCATGGGACTCTGCCTCAAACCACGCTAAGTGCTCTGCCTCTTAGACCCCGCAAGGGGGGCTATATCCGTCTTGACCCCTCACAGCGGGGGCTGCCGCCCCTCGACCCCCCCCCTTTTTTTTTTCTCATCTTCGCTGATACGCAGCTCAAATAACTTTTTTCTTCTTAAACCCATTCAACAATAACTGGAGTACATGCACGCCATTAAGTAATTGTAAACGAAAACGTCGCTAGACTATTTCATTGTATTCATGCGACTACAACCACACTCGAGTTTTGATTGTTGTTTTCTGAATTGCAGATTTTCCCGATTTTTGTTATTCGGGATTTTTGTACATTCGGAATTATTGATTTTCGGGATTTTTGTTATTCGGGATTTGTGCATTTCGGGATTTTTGACGGCCACCATATACAGTAGTCGAAAGAGCGTCTTTTGTGAATGAATATGATACGCAAAGAACAACAATAGAATCAATATACGTTTGGTACAGGTTTTTCACTTTATATTTTCTCATGATCAAATTTTTGAATACTTTTCATTATATTCGAAAATTTGAATACCTTTTCACTGCCAAGAAAACCTGGTTAGTTTGGAACTACCCTCAAGGTCACTACTTTATAACGCTTGTAACGAATTATAATTAGATGCAACTTCGAAGTTTTTACGAATTATGAACAAAAACCTCTCCACAGGGGCGCCGAATTTGGTTCAAGTCAATGGGGGTGGTCAACATCTTGATTTCTTTCAGCAAAAAAACGGAAGCCTAGCGCTGCATCATAGATAGAGTTTTGTGAAAATTTATAAACTTACTTGGAAAAGCTCTTTGTAGAAATTTGAAAGTTTCAATTTATTTTAGAAAAGCACTATCGAATGTCATAATTATTTATTTCTAAACTTTTAAGTCCACGGAGACTCTAAAACTAACCAGCGAGTGCTCTATATACTTTGGTTATATACATTTGTTTTATTCCTTTTATTTAACCGGCACATGAGTTTGAGGTGAATTTATATTCGTAATATTTTTTGCAGGTCAAATTTGTTTTTCTTAAGTTGCCTTCAAAGAGAAATTGTATAGAAACGAAAGCATACTTTTTTGCATGAAAGTGTCACGGATGCCAGTATAACGTAGCTAATTCACCTCAAACTCGTGTGCCAAGAAAAGAGATGATACGCTCACTGCGTGTACAACCTTGCTGCAATTCTTGTTCTTATGGCCCACAAAAAATTGTTTTGACATGAAAGTAGGGCCGGGAAAATTCGAAAATGGTGTCTTCATGTTAGTAAATTTTGGAAAAATTACCAAAAAATCGGTCTGAAGGAGGCATGTTAAAACCATCACTTAAAATCCATTTTTCACTCAATCGTGACAAGTGGTGTGTCGTTGGAAAGGTAATTGATTGGTCTTACTAAAAAAATGATTTTGGGTCTCTATTGTTTGAGGGGTTGGGGAGTGGATGGGGAAATGCAGGGAAAACACCATTTTCGAAATTTCCCGGCGACGCGACATGAAACGAAACAAAAATCCTGAAAATTAGTTTTTTCCTTTCATATCATTACCATTTTTCTGGGACATAAGAACAAGAATTTAGAAGAAAATCCAAAAAAAGAATATGCCTAGTGAAGGGAGTGAAGATATATTTAAACGCAGTTGGTAGATATAAAAGAACGGAAACGAAGATCCACTTAACGCTGTTGTTAATGTTCAGTATTTTTAAAAACGGAAAAGAATGATAGGGGAAAGGCGGTAGCGGTACCTCGAGATTGCCCTGGCAACAAACCGGGTTCTCTGAATTGTTCGTCGAAATAATCACAATTGCAGAAACGTTTCAATTAATTTTATTCCTCTGTTTTGTTATTGTTGAGTATCGGACTACTGGTCGATGTGCACAGGCACCAACTCGGAAGTGTGACAAGTCAAGTCATTTAAGTGCTTTTTTTAGAATTATTTCATTGCTGTTTTATTTCTCTAGCCAAATTTCCAATGGGGGCTAAGCCCCCATTATTTCTCGTCAATGGGGGCCCGAGCCCCGAAGCCCCCATGGAGTCGGTGCCCCTGCCTCTCAAACTTCTTACGGTCCAGGAATCTGTGGGAAATAATTGTAGGCGTCAGGAGAACAGGCTTTTCTATGTTTTTTCCTAAAGCCATTCTTGACCTTGAATCGAACAGACGTTCGTTCAATTCGAACGACAGAATTCGTCATATGAATACTATGTTTGGAAATATCCATTCTCTCACTCTCTCAGTGTTCATATAAAAAGCGAGAGTGAGAGAATGGATATTTCCAAACTTAACAATATCCATTCTCTCACTCTCATTTTTAGACCCGTACGAAGAACGCAGTGCTTCGAAAAGGGGTTTATTGCGTTTACCACGACGTTTGTAACCAGTCGAATTTCAACCCGGGACTAGGGGGTGAGCATCGATCACGATCATGGTCCTTAGATGACGAACGAACAATAAAAAACAAATGAAGGGACCCGTACGTATCAGAATAGATACGGCAAACAGAATTGATGTTACGAAGAGACTCGAACGTATTTAAGTAAACATTGCCTTAACTCTTTAGTGTATGAAATTGCGTCCACATTATGTTGTATTGGAAATTGCCGATAGGGCAATATTGAAAAAACCGTCCGAAGAAACGGTGTTAAAAAACTTTTCCGAAAGCACAAAATTGACCCCCAAATATAGAAAAATGTTCTACTCAAATTTCTCTACAACATAGAAAAAACCAGTTTTTGGGCCAGGGTCGACCTCAGTACCGACCTAGGGCCCTAGGTAGAGGCCTCGGACACACAATAGCCAAAAATGTTTCCCTCAATTTCCTCTGCAACATAGCAAAAAAAATTGTTTTTTGGTTAGGGCCGACCTTAGGACCGACATGGCCCACTTGAGCCCTAAGCACAGGCAAAAGTTTCTTTTATGAACTGTCGGTCATGCCTAGATCTTTCAAATAAAAAAAATTTTGAAAATCGGAAAAAATTTACTCGAGTTATGTACAAAAAACACATAGAGCCCTAGCAGAGACTCGTTTTTAGTGCCCCAGCTAAGTCCAAGAACTCAAATTCAAAAAAGTTTCTTCCATAAATTGTCGTTTATGCTCAGGTCTTCCAGACAAAAAAAAAATTATGAAAACCGGAAAAGATTTGCCCGAGTTATGGACAAAAAATCAGAAAAGATTTACTCGACTTACGTACAAAAGACCAAAAATCACTTAAACGGCCCTAGCTTTTTCGATTACCTTTCAGGGAAAAAAAAGTTTTTGAAAATCGGTTGAGTTTTACTCGAGTTATCGTGTTGAGAGACGGACGGACGGACTTTTTTTTATTGCTGATTCGTCATCTAAGGAACATGATCGGTGCTTCCCAGCTACTCCCGGGTCGAAATTCGACTGGTTACAAACGTCGTGGTAAACGCATAAGACCCCTTTTCGAAGAACTTCGTTCTTCGTACGGGTCTAAAAATCATCTTGCGTGAAAACATTGATCAAGTAGCCAATTTAAAATCATCGTCACTCAGGTTCTAAAGGGTTTTGTGTCACTACTAAAGTATCATAGAATATTTGTTTTTTCATTAGTGTCTGGAAGGATTTTCGGTCGAAAAAATAGCATTCGCTTGCCAAAGGATTATTGCGATTATTGTTTTTGAATCAAAGGTTCCCGGTAGCAATAACACAAAAGCATCTCTTGGCATAGGCTGTCGCACTACAAGAAATGACTTTGAAACAACCTCTGTGGCCAGTTGAGACATTTTACTAGGGTACTATAGAGTAGTTCGCGACGACGAAGTCTGCTACCAACTTTCAGGACCGATTGCAGTCAACTTCGATATTTTTATAGAATTGTGTTGTTATTTTGAATGAAATTATCAATATTAACAAAAAATAATAGGAAGGAAGATAAGTGTCGTCGGTCCTAAAAATTGATATGACGAATTCGACAAGAATTCGTGAAGTAATCTATTGCCGCCTTCATTTTACTCAATTGTTCCATACATAGGTAGTATAAATCACAACAAACACCCTTTTTAAAAGGGAAACGTGACGCAAGTCCTCGTCTCTTCTTCCAAAACAGTTGATATCAATGATATCAATAATCAATGACATCACGTTTCGCTTTTAAAAAGGGTTTTTGTTGTGATATCAGTAGTTTTGGAAGAAAAGAGAAAACAAATTTTGGAGAAAAAATCGCCGGCGAAAAAAATTTTCGGCGAAAAAAAATTTTCGGCGAAAAGAAATTTTCGGCGAAAAGAATTTCCTGGCGAAAAAATTTTCCGGCGAAAAAATTACGGCGAAAAAATTCTTGAGCTAAAAAGTTTGCGAAAAAAATTTCGGGCGAAAAAAAATTTTTCCGCGGTAAACAACTTTCGGCCGAAAAAAATTTTCAGTGTTAAATAAATATTCATCTGAAAAAAAAATCCCCGGCGAAACAAAATTGCAGCAAAAAAACAAATTTCGGCCGAAAAAAAAAATCTTCGGCGGAAAAAAATTTGGAGGCGAAAAAAATTTCGGCGAAAAAACTTTCAGCGAAAAAAAATTTCGGCGAAACACAATTTGCAGCAAAAAAAATCGGCGAAAAACCATTGCCAGCGAAAAAAAATTCTCAGCGCAAAAAAACATTCTCAGGAAAAAAATTTACGACGAAAAAAATTTTCGGCGAAAAAATTTCCGGTGAAAAAATTTCCGGTGAAAAAAAATAAAATTTTCGTCCAAAAAAAATTTCCTAAACAAGCTTATGCAACCCATTAATGAAAGGTGGAAGATCGAGTACTACGAGGCCATACACATACACCGACATAAACACGAAAACCTGCTGAACGAAGACTTTGGAAATAACATTCCCACTACTCTACATTTTTGCGACAGAAAGAAAATATGACGATAATATAATTGAACTGAATGACACAGGAGTAGGAGTAGGAGTGAAGAATTTTTTGACTGTGATTGAAAAGTATAAGAATAATTGAAGGATATGATTTAAATGTTTAATTTGAATGTATGTCGAGATAACCGTAATTATAAAATCTGACGACTGATATACTATCGAGATGTATGCTTTAGCTTCAGGTGTATTTTGAAATATGTTTTAGAATTTAGTTGAATAAGATTCCTTGAAGATGGTTGTATGACAGCCGAAACCGTAGTCTGTAGTAAAAATAAAATTTAGTGCAATTTAAAAAAATAGATAGTTTTATTCGCCTCATCTAAAAACGTTTGGATTTTAAAATTGCACGGAGTTTACGCGCTCTCAGATACATTGCAAGAATGTTGATGAAATCTCAAGAAATCTATCTCCAACTCAAAGAAAATTTAATTCTCCCCCTAAGTCCGCCCCATACCGCCGTCGGCCATTTTGTTGGTCACCCTGACACACCACACACCCAACCTATCAACTTTTCCTTTGACACCAAACATCCAAAAATTTTGCTCATATTTGACACATACTTTGAATACACTCACACCCACATACCAAACATTCTTCTTCTAAAAACCCTGGCACCCAAACGAGGCTGGTACCCTCCCCCCTTTTTTTAAAATCTCATATGGGGTAGAACGCCAAGCCGAAGGTCCCTGCAAAATTTCAAGAAAAGTTATTGAGCCGTTTTCAAGCACGAGCCAAAAAAGTCGGTTTTCATACAAATGGCTCTGGAACTAACCCACAAACTAACTAACGTAAGATGTTTCCATTAGCTCTGGCTTCTATGAAATAGCACATTTTGTATGGAAAAAGACGATTTTCTAAAGGTCATATCTTTGGATCCACTGGACCGATTTTAATGAGTAAAATGTCGATTTCAATTAAAATTTTAAGTAAAGCTGATAAATGATGAATGATAAAGTTGATGTCAAAAATTTTCGCTCGCTACGCTCGCGCTATTAATATCTTTTCGTAATAATTGAATGCAAAATGCTTGAAAATATTAAAATTTTTCGTTGCTTGGAAGCGTCATAGTTTCGTATTAACCGCAACACTGATATTCAACATGAACAAAATGTACATATGTTTTAGCTTCCATCAGGTACTCGACCAGTTACCTCTTCGACCTAGCCGCTTGTAAATGTCAACATACCTTCCTAGCTTACGAAGTTGAATAAAATCTCACTTGTTTTAGTCGATAGTCAGATGATAATGAATCACTGAAGGAAATTGACCTTATCGACCAGAAGTAAATGTTAGTTTTAAAACTAAATCGTGTTCTACATTCAATGGCGCTACATACAAGTGTGGCAGAAACGCTGGAAACCATAATCCTCTTACATGTTACGGATCTTTACCTAATTCATATGTTCATATCAATGCAAAGGTCCTTTTCAGGATTTTCATTAGAATTTTTATACAAAAAATTCTGATTCTTTCTGTGTTTGCCCCCAAAGGAAAAGGTCTGAATAAAATTTAAAACATATCTGACCAATAAAGTGTAAAATGCTTCGTCTAAGTGAAGAGAAATAAGCGGTCTCTAAAAGCGGTCTTTTTAAAGTATGTTTGGGCAAATTCTTTTAAAAAACAAGATATAACATATTCTTGGTGGAAAGCCAGTACGTTACCACTGAGCTAACTCGTTCATAAAGTATATCACGCAAAATTCGTCGTTTTTGAGACCACATTTCCCACTTGTGTCACACGAGCTTGAAAATACAAAAATGTTCAAAAATCATGAATATCACAGAAGAAAAAATCATTAAGATCGACAAAAAATCATAAAAATCAAATGAAATTTACAAAGTCATGAAAATTCAGCTGTATCCGGAAAAATCCGGATCTCTTCAAAAAATCACAAAGGTGAAAAAAGTCACGAAAAGTCAAAGAAAATCTAAGTCGTGGCCCGGCGTTTTTGAGAGAAGTTTCCTCCACGGTCGCAGCCGCCAATCATGGGCGCGCGGTAGCAATGCACCCGTAACGCAAGTCCACATACGAACAAAAAATAAAGAAAAATGTTTTTCGTAGACAGCGAAACCATATATACAGCTAAGTTTTGACTTCCCCCCCTCTTGCGAACATATTTTTCCCGGATTCTAAGGAAAGTTCTTTTCACTTATTAAAATCGGTTCAGTGGTTCCGGAGATATGACTTTTAGAAAATGATCATTTTCAATACAAAAAGTGCATTTTCTCTGCATCTAAAGTTAATAAAAACATGTGCAAAGGACCCGTACACATCAGAATAAATGTGGCAAACAGAATAGATGTTGCAAAAAGATTCGATCGTATCTAAGTAAATATTGCATAACTTTGCAGTGTATGAAACGACGTCCACATTAAATAGGAATTTAAGAATTTTTTAAGATTTTTAAGAATTTTGTAAGAATTTTTTGAGAATTTTTTAAGAAAAACTTAAAAGCCAGATAAGCGTGCTGTGTGACTATTTCGATAATTAAGAAGAAAGTATGCATATTCAGAAGCGGTATAATAACAGCTGTCTAGAATTTAATTACACGATCATGATTGTACAAGTTCTGAGCGCGGAAACCCAAACTACAGCTGTTAATCAACCTTTACTTGTTGACCTTCTGAATGAAGAAGATGAAACCCAGAGTCAACCAGACATTCAAACCGAAAAAGTAAACACAATTCGTGTACCAAAGAGTGGTACTACAAAAAGAAAATCGTTGCCCGTCCAGGATTGTTAAAATATAGAATGAATAGAAAGAATGGATAGAAGCGACGAATCTATGCTACATTTCTAAATTAACGCTAAATTTTGATCTATTTCTGATAAAGTCGCCCGAAATATTTTAAAAATTGCAAGATCAAAGAAACATTGATCGAATTGAAAGAATGTTTAGACCCGTACGAAGAACGAAGTTTTTTGAAAAGGGGTCTTATGCGTTTACCACGACGTTTGTCACCACCCCAATTTCGACTCGGGAGTAGGGAGGGAGCCTCGATCATGGTCCTTAGATGACGAATTAGCAATAAAAAAAATGTCCGTCCGTCCGTCCGAGACTTTTTCTCCCTGAAAGGAAGTTTAAGTAGTTTTTGGTCTTTTGTACATTACTCGAGAAAGACCTGGGCATGACTGACATTTTATGGAAGAAACTTTTTTAATTTTGAGCTTTTGGACTCTGGCAGGGCCTTAAAACTGAATTTCTACTAGGGACTAACGTGTTTTTTCTACATAAATCAGGTAAATCTTGTCTTAAAAAATTGATTACAAGAATGAATTTGGGCAAAATCGGTCGAAAACTTTCGAAGTTATGATCGAAAAAGCGGTAAAAAACGTTGTTTTTTGAAGGTTGGTGGAACTTTTTCACTTATATATCTGCGAAATTAGAACGGAAATTACTCTTGAAGATTTAAAATAAAAGATATGGACATCAGGAAATCACGAAAATTAAATTAGTCAAAATCGGTTGAGTGTTTCGGGCTGTAAAGTCCTCAGTGTGAACCCAACTCACTCTACACGATCCTACACGATATTTGTTGTAGAGGAAAAAGAGACAAACTTTTTTGTTCGTGGAAGTATGGGTCAGAGGCCTCTCCTAAGTGGTCTAGGTCGGTTCTAAAATCGGTCCAAGTGCAGTTTTTTTTTTTAAATGTTTTTCATTTTTTTTTTTAATTTTGTGCTTTTTTAAGGATTGGAGATGTTTTTTGCGCCGTTTCTTCGGACGGGTTTATCAGTATTGCCCTTTCGGCAATTTATAATCCAATTTGATGTCGACGCAATTTCATTCACTTAAGAGTCAAGGCGACATTTACTTAGATACGTTCGAATCTTTTTGCAACATCTATTCTGATGCGTACGGGTCCCCTGCATATGTTTAATTACTGAGGTGACAGACGTGGCAGACTGTCTTCTTTTAGAAGTTTGTAACAAATCATTTAATTAAATGGTTAGGAATCTATGACTTACCCTATGCTTACCATAATTTCAAATCTAAAACAATTAACAAATCACATTCTTTTCTCGTTTAAATATTAGGAGTAACGAGCTTGCGTGAAGCGGAGTCCAGAAATACCAATTTTTGGGTTACGTGATTTATAAACGGCAACTTCTTTGCTGAAATGCTTTCTACAAACCTTTGGGCTATACCCAGAAGATTTTGGCCTTAGTACAAATGACTGTCTACGATGCACAGTGGCTCAAAAACGTTATCCGCATTTTCCTTTTGCCAAAACGTTACCGAATTCATACAGATTGCCTCACCAAAATAGAGGCTCCACAAATACCCTTTTATTTTCACGAAAATTTGATTTTCCCATGCATTCTTTCCTAAAGTAAACAGACTCCTATTTATTTTATTGTTTTCACACAACAGTTTCGCATTCCTTTTATTTTCGTATATGGACCACTGTGCGATAATGCACTCACGACATTAGGTTGTCAGCAAAAGCAACGTCTCAACTATTATAAACTGTGATAAAAATTTCGATGTTGAATTTTTTATAACAATTTATAACAGTTGAAGAGTACTACTGTTGCCTATCAACTGCTTTAGCTTAATCTTAGTTAGCAGTCTTAGTCTTGCTGTATTTATAATTTTGTGATTCGCAATCGTAGAAAAACAAGTACGAAAAAGAAATGTCTAGTGTAGTCGCAATAGATGATATCATTTGTTTTCTGCTGAACTGTATTCATCAATGAAGCAATGGTGGCGCTACTGGATAAAAACGATTCAGCTTTTGTATTGAACCGCATGAGTGTATGAAAATAGGTAGATGTCGCTACTCATCAGAAGAAGGGATGTTGCCTGATGAAATCTGACTCGTAAGTTACAACGTTGGACAATGTATAAACTGCTATAAAAACGTGTGTTGTGTCCACGGGGATGTCACTTTATTCATCCAATATTCATTCATATTCATTATTGCCGAAGCACGGTGATGTCACTCATTCATCCAATATTCATTATTGCCGAAGAAGAAACAATCGATTTGCAACTCGATTCGGCCATGCAACGCAAATTTGTCGATTTTGCCGAATCCTATAACAAACTGAAAATTAAAAAACGGCATCTATAAAATGTAGGCGAAATTCAAAAACTCCAAAAAATCGTATAAATTTGATGTAAATTTGTATAGTAAGTGACACTCTCGTAATTATGTCTCATTATTTACGATGCAATTTGCACACTCGATAAATTTCGGTGAAACTTATGTATACAATAGTCTCAAGACTAGATATTAACTAATTTCACTTTTATCGAAATCATAAACAACAAATACACAATTTTGTTCGTGTATTTTTCGCGTACTTCTTATTATGCGCATTTTCAATAAATATTTTTCAATCAAGTATTTGTATTGGATACACAATTTTATTTATTTTTTCTTTCAATTTACGCAAATTCTTTGTATTCACTCAATAGCATTCATATGTTTTCTTTTTATTTTCATTTAATGCAAGACGGAACTTAAACATTTGCAGAAGACATATCGTCATATGAATGGAAATATCCATTCTCTCACTCTCATTTTTTATATGAACATTTCCATCAAAGAGGAGGGGTGCCTCACTAAAGAACACATTGCAAAAATTAATGTGAACTGTCAGGTTTACGATGTTTTTTTTAAAACAGTACCCTGCGTAAACTTACATCGAATTTACACCGATTTTTTGGAGTTTTTGAATTTCGTCTACATTTTATAGATACGTTCTTTAATTTTCAGCGTTAGGATTCGGCAACATCGCCAAATTTACAAATTGTTATTAATTTCTTGATTCTTTACTTTGCACATTCTAACCTATGAACTGCAAAAATTTTAAATACCCGAAATTATCCTGCTTTTATTCATCATACCTCAGTGATATTTATTTTTATGTACTATATGTATATATGTAAGGTAATTATTGTCGTCGACTGTATAGTTGACGTAAAATAAACGAGTTGAATTGAATTGATGGCCGAATCGAATTACAAATCGATTGTTTCTCCTTTGGCATAATGAATTATGAATGAATTTTCGATGAATAAAGTGACACCCTCGTGACAATTTACTCAAAATTATACTCGTAGCTATTGTACTGTTAGAGGATAACGCTTGCACGAATAATAGATGGATGAGAATTCCAAAAGTGTATCAAGGTCCTAAAGTTACTCTGGAAAATCATGGCAACCCAAGTAGAGGTGAGCGGGTTACCCGAATGTACTAAAAAACCCGACCCGAATCCGAATCTATTTTATCGGGTTGACGGGTTACGGGTCTTTCAAAATCGAATCGGGTCGGGTTTTTGTAATTATTTGGCAAAAAACCCGGTAAGTTTTTTTTTGATGAAATTATAGTAAATAGTGAGAAAGTTACGCGTACTACTATTGGTATGTTGAATAAATTAAAATAACATTTGTGCCATGCCATGCCGTATCACAATTCAAAATATTTCGACCGCAGTAACGAATTTGAAACTGATAATTTTCCGAACAGTTTACCATTGAAATTTAAACTGTAAAAATGATATACTTTTCCGCACCTGTGTCGAAATGAAATGCTCATTTCGATACAAGTAACAGAAAGTAGTCTCATGACTTAGATGGCTTTAGGTCAAAATAACTCTGGACAAAATAACCCCGGACGTAATAACACCGACAAAATAATCCCCCCGGGGTTATTTTGTCCGGTTTTAAGAGAAGCTGTTGAAGTCATCATTGCATTAAGAGGACATTGTATCGTGTTGGGGGCTCTGCCCCCTCACCCCGCGCCTGCGGTTAGCTTCAGTACACCTGCGGCCTTACGTTCATGGGTCTGTGCCTCAAACCCCGCTAGGGGCTCTGCCCTTAGACCCCGCAAAGGGGATATTCGGCGGTTATCGGTCGGTGGTTATTTTGTCGGAGTTATTTTGTCCGGGGTTATATTGTCCGGGGTTGTATTGTCCGGGGTTATTTTGCCCCGGAGTTATTTTGACCGAACACCAACTTATATAGTTTTGATGAATGTATGTGTCAGCGTAATGAGATAGTGTTTGATGGGATAGAATAATAGTAATATTTTTCGATGTAACTTGATGGATAAAAGTTGTGTTTAAGAATTAATTGTTCGATGTACAGTGATTTCAGTTAATTTATGCTTACCTCATTGTGATACGGTCATTTCGCACAAAGTTTAGTGTACACCTCCTTGCAGAAGTGATTTTTGTAGCACACGTCCTAATTAGAACTTAGAACTGGTGATTCAAAATCGACTCTGTGCAACACGCTGTCAGACTATATTTTGGAAATGTAATACTCAATTTATCAATTAAATAGATTTTGCGAGTAAGAACAGTAAACAAAGTAAAAAGCCGTATTTTAGTGCGATTGCTCTATGAGTTCGATAATTTAAGTTTGGCCATTCTCACCAAATTTCCATGTTTTCTCTGTGTGGAGCAGCATGAAAAGCGACACCTTCGAGACTTCTCTCTGGAGGTAATGTTACACAACATATTTTTGGCGATTTTTTTTCATCTGGTTCAGTTTTTTTCTTGTTATCGGGGTTTTCAAAATTGAATCGGGTCGGGTCGGGTTTCTGTTTATACAGATTGCCAGGTAATCGGGTTTTTGAAAAATGAATCGGATCGGGTTCGGGTCGGGTTTCAGTTTTTTCGGGCTACCGGGTTATCGGGTTTTTGAAAATAGAATAGGGTCGGGTTCTTGTCGGGTCGGGTTTCAAAAAAAGGCCGACCCGCTCACCTCCAATTCCAAGTACATTTGCGATGTTATTTCAGAGCAAATTTGTATGTACCTTCATACTTAAGCTTTTTGAATTCTATTTCATCTATTATTTTTGTAAGAGTGATCCTTTCACAATACATGAGCTTTGCCGTACATAGCACAAAAACCTTGGTGACGTCATCAGATGAGAGAATGAATGGTACATGGCTATTTTGACAAGTTAATTTTAACAGACGTAAAACGTAATTGTAAGCAATAAATTATTCTCGAAAATTATTAATATATAGAACATAGATAGATAGATAGATAGATAGATAGAAACCGACAGATCAGAAAAAAAGTTTTCATAATGATGAGAAGAATAGAAAAATTGATTCTCCATACAAAAATGTCATTTTCAAACCTCGATATTTCGGCCAATTTTCAACCGATTTTGATGAGTGAGGGCTCGTTTGAAAGCTGCTGCGACGTAGTTTTTTAAATAATTTGGAAGGGGAGTGGGGCGAGGAGAAAAAACTCAAAAGTTCGCCTATATATGGCTCCTTGTCCCAAAGGTGTTTGTATGGAGTTTTTTGGGTTTGTGGACGTTTTTTGGGGTGTGGGGAGTGCGTCACGCCCTCCGCTACCGCTACGGGCATGATAGAACATAGAAACCGACAAATCAGAAAAAAAGTTTTCATAATGATGAGAATAACAGAAAAATCGAAATCGAAATCCCATAGAAAAATGTCATTTTCAAACCTCGATATCTCAGCCAATTTTCAACCGATTTTGATGAGTCTGGACTCGTTGAAAAGCTGCTGCGACGTAGTTTTTTGTAAATAATTTGGAGGGGAAGATAGGCGAGGGGAAAAAACTCAAAAGTTCGGGTATATGTGGCCCCTTGTCCCAAAGGTTTTTGTCGATTTCCTTCTTCGAGTGTTGTCGTTGTTTTGTGTTGCTCTGTTTCTACTGCGAAATATAAGCTGTTATCAGTATTGTCGAGGCCTGACAGCGGTCTTGATGTGATCCTTGGACGAGTGTTTGTTAGTTCCATTTGATGACTACTCAATAATATTGAATTTAAATGACCAAATCGATAATTTTGATACTCGTTTTAACAACAATATTGACACGATAAGATTTTGCGCCAGAAACAGGTGAATACTAAAGTCACGCCGGCTCAGTACTTCTATGCTTCGAAAATCATATGAAATATTAGGCGCTAATTTTTTTAAAATCGGTAATTGATATGCGAGAATGATAAACACTAGCAGGTAGGAGACTGATTTGAATACATTTTTGGGCCAACACAACACTATCTTGTTCTATTTTGTATCGTTTCATGACATTTTCGTATCTGGTCGCTGCAACAAAATAATCGCTTGACTGAGTGCCCACTGATTGAATCGGATAATGCCGCAATTGCATGACCGTGCTCGGATGAGTTAGTGAAATAACACACCGCTGCAAGGATGACTTCCAGAATCACTAAATATCATGTACGGAACCAACAAAACCAATTACAAATTGAGAGTTCAACGCTGAGCGAATGTGGAGTCTTTAATGTAATTGATGGGAGACATGACGGTGACTGCCTCTTTTCGTGAATCTTAATATTCTTTGATCAAAACCGAATGCACTTTGAAAACGCGGCACAAACTGTCCAACAAATTCGACTACAAGCGGTGGAATACATTCTCTACAGGAACTCCACAGGGTTCAAACAAAACTGGGACAGATTCTTTGGCAATATTAAATTCAATTTAGAGGAGCATATAGACGGCCTCGCTCACTATGGTAAGGACGATAGAATAGACGGAACGATTAAGAATGAGTACAGAAAATATATGACAAAATCGGGGACCTTTGGAACTTTCAGTGAACTAACAGCGACAGCTGAACTATACGGTTTTATTGTAAATATCTTCCAATTTGACGAATCTGACAATGTCATGTGTTACGAAGCAGGAGCGTCTGGAAATCCAAACATTGATCGGAAGAAATCAGTGTTATATTTATTATTCACCGGTCCAACAGCATCTGGTCACTTTCGGTATCTGCAGCCGATGGTTGCTCCATACATTATCCAGCACGGAGCCTATAAGTCCATTGGCGATGCACCGACTAGCATAAAATCATTTAAGATTACGATTACGAAGTGCAATACAGCAACAACTGCAGCAATCCCGGCTACGAACAAAACAACTTCGGAAAGCTTCCGATGTGATATATGTACGCATTCATTTCCATCAAAACGTAGCCTAGCTCCTCATCGTAAAATTCGTGCGCCCAATAAATCCACTGGCAATTCATCAGGAGATAACAATAATCCCAACGCTCAGCCAGCACCTGAGTTCATCTGCGACGTTTGCAAACAAACCTTCCCATCCAAACGTGGTCTAGCAGTCCATAGCAGCCGTCACGTAAATGAAGCCAATGCCACAACAGTAGGTCGAATAAAAGAAAGACTGCGCGTTCCACCAAACGAAGACGATCCTTCAGCTAAACAAAAAGAGAGCGAATCAAATAAAGCATCGTTGGGTTCGGAATGTGATAGCTTCATTAAAGTCTTCAAACAATTGGAAACCAGCGAAATTTTCAACAAAGATGAATTTGAAGACGCGATTGAAAAATTCCAAAAATTTCTATTCACAGCACGGCTTCGTCTTCCAGGACCACAACACCCATCAATAAAATTTTATAGACTACGCCATCCGAACAAAAATCGATGCATAACATCAGCCCAGCAAGCACGATCGTCAAATCCACAAAGAACAGATGCCAAGGCAAAACAGAGACGCCGTGATAGATACCAGTACGATTTGGCTCAGACCGAAGTGGTGGACTCGTGAATGGCAAAAATTAAAAAACAAACGGGATAAAATGTATAAGAGAAAACCACAGAATCAGATGACGGACGAATATGCCAATGCCTTAAAGAACTTTAACGAGTTAGACGAAAAGCTGCACGAAGAATACATCGATCGAATTCAAGACAAAATTATAGATGATCCATCAGAGTTCTGGACTTACGCTAAATCGAAGAAGAAAACATCAATGTATCCTCGTGAAATGCAATATGACGAAAGAAAATGCGATAGTCCTCAAGGTGTAGTCGAATTGTTCGCTGATTTCTTTGAGAGCTTATACGTAAAAGATAAGGACCACCTAGTTTTTGACGAAGTGTATGGACAGGAACCTGACAATACTTGGGAAGTGAAGTTGACGATGTTGGATATCGAAAATGCAATTCATTCATTGGATGTGAAAAACAGTGTGGGCCCGGATAACATCTCTCCGATCGTTATCAAGAATTCTGCTGGTGCCTTTGTATGGCCGTTATGGATATTGCATGAAAAATCAATGGAATTGGGAAAAATCGCGTCGCAATTAAAATTATCCAGAGTCGTTCCAGTCTACAAAAAAAAGGGGAAGAAGACGGACATAAGAAACTATCGTATAACCGCTATTAGCTCGGTCATTATGCGAGTTTATGAAAGTGCCATGAAACTGAAATTAATGGACCGTATAGAGCCGCAGTTATCGAACGCCCAACGAACGCTCGGCTTTCGTCCGAGGCGGTCTATCGCAACAAATTTGATGAATCTGTCCATCTTAGCACATGAGGCAATGGCAGAGGGACATCAGCTTGATGTCTATTATGGAGACTTTCAAAACGCATTCGATAAGCTTTGGCATCAGATGTTGATATTGGCAATGAAATTGTTTAAAATAGGTAGAACAACAGCAAAATGGTTATTTGAATTCGTAGATGGTAGAAAGTTTTTCGTCAAAATCGGTGACTATGCATTCAGGATTTATGATTCAACGTCAGGTGTACCGGCAGGGAGTATATTGGGACCAATTTTGTTTATTATCAGCATTGACAATATCGTCAAATGCGTGGTGAATTCGCTAGTCTTGTTGTTCGCCGATGACATAAAGTTAGCGATAATCGTGAGATCGGTGACTGACTCAAAATGCCTACAGAATGACATCACCGCGTTGAAACAATGGAGTGAGAAAAATAGGCTGCCACTCAATTTGAAAAAAGTGAGATTCTGACAATATCAAAACGGAATGACCCGTATCACTCAAAATACCGGATTGGCGAACATGTAATTGAACGGAAGCATGAAGTCCGAGATCTTGGCATTCCGATAAATTCACGATTTACATTCAACGTGTATATAGAGCGGAGCACTGTGAAGGCGAGACAATCATTGGGATATATAAAAATGATTTCAAAAGGGCAATTTAACGTGAAAACGTTGAAGGTGTTGTATACGTCATATGTTCGATCGAGATTAGAATTTGGGTCTGTTATATGGGATCCACACCAAACTACGTATAGCGATGACATTGAATCTGTCCAAAAGCAATTTGTGATGTATGCGCTTGGTGATACTAACCGTATAGCACCGTTCACGCTCCCATCTTATGAAGCGAGATGCCTCAAATTGGGTCTAGATAGTCTAGCAATGAGAAGGAAACAGGTAATATTAATGATAGCGTTCGATTTGTTCAATGAACGCATTCACGATGTCAATATTGAGCAGAGGTTCATTAGAAGAAATTACAAATACCCAATTAGGGAAATGAAATTACTGGTGGAAATTCGAAGTGTAAATGACTATACCCACTATCAGCCGTTGGCAAAGATTATAAGACTTATCAATGAATATGTGCAAATATTTTCCATGAGTAGAACTAAATTTAAAATAGAAGCTAAAAAGATTTTAAAGCAGGAAGTTGAAGGAGGTAGTGTCTGACAATAATTATCTGTGATACGTTTGAAATTAGTACTTTTTGACTTAAAATTTATTTTTGACTTGTAAACATTGTATTCAGCTAATTTTTTGGCGGTGAAATAAATGAAATGAAATAAAACAGAGACGCCGTGATAGATACCAGTACGATTTGGCTCAGTATTGGTACTACAAACAAAGGAAAAAGGCGGTCAGATTAGTAATGACAAAGGGAACCTCAAAGCAATGTAAAATAAAAATGGAACAAATGGAACTACATATCAACAGTGTCTTTGAAAACAAAAACGATCGTATCCTTGAATCATATCCAGACTCTGAAAATCACCCGAATATTGTTCTTAGCGAAGAAAACATAAAACTCCAGATTAAACGAATACTGCTCAATACGTTTGCCGCAACTAAGAGTGACCGAGTCAATAACTTCGATTGCCAACACAATGCTAAGAACTTCATACGTTCCCAAAGGTTTGCATTGTGGTAAAATGATTTTCATTGACAAGGAAGGTGACGTCAACTGCGTCAGCAATTGGAGGCCACTAATTATCTTTTCAGTGATTAGAAGGGTTATTGAGAAAGCGTTAGATGCTGTCGTACGTAAGCAAGTCAAAATTAATTGCAACCAAAGAGGCTTTGTGAGCGGAATTCCAGGTTGTCATGTCAACGCAAGATTGGTAAATGTGAATTTGGTGCCGCAACGAATCGTACATAGAAGAATGACAAATATATATATAATTAGCACCAGAAGAAATCCTAATGGTAAAATGCTAGCAAAAAGCTCACAAAAAATTGCGGGAACTAGTAAATAAAATGATCTATCCTCTGACTCGGACGGGTTGTAACGGCGATTATTATTATATTAAAACGGGTCAAAATCATGGGAAATAAAGGTGGGATTTTTCCGAGAGTTAAGCAGTCGGTTATATAATGCCGTAATTTGCATAAGAAACTTAGTGACATCATTTTGAGAGAGAAAATATATGTGATTCACCAAGTTTCATCACCAAGTTTCGTATACAAATTGCGGTAGTATTGCACGCGCGATGCAATTTTTCTCGTTTGTAGAATTATCTACATATCCTAAACGCATACGATGTGGCATGTCCGGTACATTCAATCGACAATAAATTATGTATCTTAATGATTTTTATTAAAACTTATCAAAACTAATTGAAATTAAATTATTGCAAAAAAACGAAAAAAATCGCGCGAATAAAAATATTCGCATGAAATGTCAAAAGAACCTAAAAAAAATCGCAAACGATATGTTCCACAATCCTGCGAATTTTGTTCTCGCGTGATACATAACCACTTGACCTGTCCAAAAATGTACGGGAAAATTAAGTTTTCGAAAAGTTAGGGGGCCCGCCCGGAAAACGGTGCCAAATGGTTCACAAAAAAAAGTTTCTATGGATCGGATGAAATCCGGAGCGATTTAATGGGTGCTCAATGGCGTTAAAGGAGAAAAATGACCGAAATCCGAGCATCAATATCTTCGTCGGCAAGTATCCGAATGTTCTTGTTAATAGGCTTGTTTTGTAGGTTTTCTCTTCCTCTAAAAATTGTTTCTAAGAAGCTAGACTCTAAAGCAATTCCCAGTACAGGGGCGCCGGAAACGGTCTTGCCTCGAGGCTCGGGCAACACTACGATTAAATTTGTCGAGGCTGAGCAACACTACGACTCGTCGGTGCAACGACAAACATTTTTTTCTCAATATTTAACATGTCTAACGTCTATGTAAAAAACACGCTATTGCCCCTTCTGAATCAGAAGTTCTGATGTAATGAAAAATGTTGAAAATATTTTTTTATATGATTGGAATATTGTGTTTTGGCATACAGTCCGGGAAATAACGTCATCTTTCCTAAGGAGTTTAAAAGATATCATTAAAGGGGTCGAAGTTTCCGTACTAAATTTCTTTCGTGGACCTCATACCTCAGAAAATACTGAACGAAGTACTTCTCATCCTTGAGTTCTAACAATCGGAAGGGGCCTTAAGGGGCGATTAAATTCTAGGAATTAACCTTTAGAGACATTAATCTCTATCTAAGTCTCAAAGAGAGATCAAAAAACAGAGGGGAGTACTTCTCTTCCCACAGTTCTAGCACTGGGACCTTGTGGAGATATGGAATTCTAGGAACTGACCTCTACGGACCTTTCACCTTTCCTCTGGTGAAAATGGGGGAAATCGTTTGAAACGCACATTAATTCTCACATTTTTGAAAGAAAAAATTGAATAGGAAATTACTAATCACAGGGCTGTGGCTCCTGACCCTTTGATATATCAGAAATCGGCCAGCTATCTTTGATATCGTATACGAATACCTTTCGAAAACGTCCTGGATATCCTGGACCCTTTGCAAAAAAGTTGTTCCATGGATTATAGGTATTGAATCAAAGTTTCCGAAACCGTCGAGATCATCAAAGATATTCAGATTTGACGGAGATATTTGAGTTTGAAGTTTTACATAAGACAGGTTTTAACTGGCTATTACCGGTCGATGAGGTCCAAGAAAAAAAAATTAGTTAGGAAGCTTCGTCTCCACAAGTCGAAATTCAACTAAACTCTCTAGCGAGCGAGACGACTTTTTTTGACATAGTGCCCTGTACTCATATCACTATTTTGAAATAAATCATGCAATTTCGTGTCCGCATAAATCTTTCAAATTTTCCATTAACAAAATTCCAATTCGCGGGTACACAGCCCGCACGGTTCTAATTTCAGGGTATACTAAAGTAGACATAATCTTCTTGTAGAATCCTTTTACCTATAGTCCGTTAGACATGATGATGCTGATACTAAAAATCATTGTACCTGTAAGCTTTAGTTTCGTATGACCTAGAACTTACTCGTCCCGAGATATATTCGGGCAACACTACGAAAAAATATAAAGCGGCGCCACTGTCCCAGTATGACTTTCGCTTAATTGAAGTGGAAACAGTTTTTGCAAAAATGCTACACTACTTTAGTCGTGTGGAACTCATATAAGGGATTCATTTCCAGTTTAGCTTCTCAGAAACAATTTTTAGAGGAAGAAAAAACCATTAACAAGAATATTCGGACACTTGCCGACGTAGATATTGATGCTCGAATTGAGGTCATTTTTCACATTTAACGCCATTGAACACCCATTAAATCGCTCTGGATTGCATCCGACCCATAGAAACTTTTTTCGGTGGACCCCTAACTTTTCGACAACATAGAATTTTGGACGGGTCTAATAACCACACTTCGCGTGATATTCTTTAAGTGTTTTTTGTCGATATTATTATTTTTCGTTGTTTATGAAATTTTCAAATAAAAACAATTCAAATAAATTATTTACCTTGGGAAACTTGAAAGCCGCCAAAAATTCTCCGGTGTGGCGGTTCCGAGAAGAGCCATTACTTCTTATAATCACGTCCAGTTAATAAACTATTAATATCAGTAGCTTATGAAAACATGAAACAACCGAAGTATTTGCTTACTCCAAAAATTATAAAAATGTTCGAGTTAACAGTATATTCTATTCAAAAATAATTAAAAATTAGACAGGAACACATGTCCTTATAGAAAAAAAAGTTATCTCAAGATTATTTCAATTTATTGATATCAACATTTTTAGAATGTTCAATAACAATGTAAAAAAAACAACATGTCAGCTATGAGAGATGAATGACGAACAGAAAATTAATGAATTCAGGCAACTATAATCTCAATATAATATAATTTCAAAAACCTACAAAATTAATTGAAGATGATTGTATGACCATTCACAAATTTTGAATTTAATTTTGTTGGGAATGTGACTTTTTGTCCGTCTGCGCATTAAATAGTAACACACGGAGAAAAAGTTTTTAATTTCTACCACGGTGGTGAAAATATTTTTGTTGTACTGAAGTTACTAAATAGCATCACCATGCAACAAAAATATTTTTTGTATTGAGGACACTCAACAGTCTCACTATACAACCAAAGCGAGGACACTCAACGATCTCAAAAGTCTTAAAAAAATGTATTCATTACTAATTATAAACCTCTACTGTCCGTCTGTTTATCTATTTATTTGTCTATTTATGTCTCTATTCATTTGTCTATTTATAAGTCTGTCTGTAACGATCCCGTTATTTTTGCGTTTAAACTGGCGAAGAAAAAAAATACTTTTTGATATATTGTCGGGTATGGTGCAAAACGTCGAGAAAACATGTTCCGGAGTGTGATATTGTTCTGAAATAAGGGAGTTATGGGTCAAAACAGGGTCAATATTCAACATCGGCCAAAAGTCAGTAAAGATGTTGTGTTATTGATTTGGTCGGGGAAGTGTCAGAGTAGAATGCGTAGCAAGTGCAACGCTGAATACGGGGAACTTGAAATACGGGAAACGTTGAATACGGGGTAAGTGGAATACGGTGAACGTTGAATATGGGGAAGTGGAATACGGGGGTAGTGGAATACGGGGAACTTGGAATACGGTGAACGTTGAATACGAGGGAAGTGGAATACGGGGAACGTTCAATACGGTGAACGTGGAATACAGGGGAAGTGGAAAATGGGGAACTTGGAATACGGGGAACTTGGAATACCGTGAACGTTGCATACGGTGAACGTTGCATACGGTGAGCGTTGCATACGGTGAGCGTTGCATACGGTGAACGTTGCATACGATGAACGTGGAATACGAGGGAAGTGGAATACGGGGGAAGTGGAATACGGGGGAAGTGGAATACGGGGGATTGGAATGCGGGGAAATAGAATGCGGTGAACTTGGAATACGGGGAAAGTTAAATACGGTGAACTTGGAATACGGGGAATCTGGAATGTGGTGAACGTTGAATACGGGGTAAGTGGAATACGGGGGAAGTGGAATACGGTGGAAGTGGAATACGGGGAACGTTGCATACGTTCCACGGAGGAAGTGGAATACGGGGAAAGTGGTATAAGGGGGAAGTGGAGTAAGTTTGCGCCAAAGAAAGTATTTTGATTTATAGTACCTTTCTCGCCCACATCGATTTTAGTATTATTAGCGGTAATATCAGCGAATTGATTTAATGACATGAAACACTACGCATCATTATTTAAAACGAAAAAATATATGCTTTGGCTCTCTGAATAGATAACAAGCAAAAATGATAAAGCCTGCGTAGCCCCTAGGGGCGGGGGTTTCGACTAGTAAAATGATAACACTCAATGGCCTCACGTTAATCACCAAAACATTATTCTTGCCTCAGACGAACTCTAAATTATAAAATATTTTCATAATGAAGCCACTGAACCCAATGACGAAAATAATTTTTGAAATGAGACTAATTTCTTTAGGTTTGTTGTAATGACGAGTCATAAGCTATCCTAAATAAAAAGCCAATTATCGGCATAATATTACGGCATCGCACATCTCTACACCCCAAGTAAATATTTACTCACTTTTTTCTGTGAACAATTGAAAACATTTTCAAAAACGGGAATATTGCGGTTTGTGAATACTTCGTCTTTTTTGATATGGCTTCTTTTGTGTTCGAAATTTCTTTTACATTTCTTTTCTAAATTATATGAATTTTACTTGAATATGAAAACGAAATTATTTGAACTTTGATCAGTCCCTTATTTATTTATTATCATGTTTCTATTTTTACTTTTAGTTCTTTTTTTTCTTTTTAATCAACAATTCTCGTTTTTCAGTAACTATTTACAATTTTTTTCAAATTACAAAATTCGGAAGACTTTTTATATACAAAAAATATACAGTTTGTGTTAGGAAAATTATATTCCTGTTCTACAGGGTTTTGATTTCGTTTGACTTTCAAGTCATACTTTTACAAATAAAAAAAATCTATAGACTACTAAAGGACATCTATTTCCAATCATCAGAATGTGTCAGGTCAAGTACGAATGATAGGCTGACTTCTATTCGTACACATACTGTGTGTTCTAGCGAATATTCCATTACGAATAATTGGTGCTGATAAAATTGAATAATATTCGTTAGAAGAGAAATATTATTTCCTTTCCATTGAACCCTCACATTCACTCTTACATTCACTTAGATCGTTATAATATGCTCCACAGTTACGTCGAATGAAGCGAGTCCCAAAACCGAAACAATATCCCGATTTTGTTACATATTTAGTACAAGGTGACATGTTTGAAGACCCAACAACTGTTGCTGAAGCATTGAGTCCTCCTGATTGTCATTTGTGGCGAGCAGCGATTTGTGACGAATACAATTCGCTTATGGATAATGATACTTGGGAACTTGTTGACCTACCACCGAATCGAACAGCCATTGATTGTAAATGGGTTTTTAAAACTAAGCGAGACGCTGATGGTTCTATTATTCTTTACACAGCTCGTCTCGTCATCAAAGGCTGCGCACAACGACGTTTTTTTGATTTTGACGAAACTTATTCGCCAGTTCTTCTTTATAATTCCTTGCGTAATTTGCTGGCCATGGCAGTGCAATACGATCTTGACATTGATCAAATGGATGCGATCTCAGCTTTTCTTCAAGGAGATGTTGAAAAAGAGATTTTCATGGTTCAGCCGAAGGAGTTTGCTACTGGAACCAAAGTTTGTCGTCTCAAGAAGTCGATATATGGCTTGAAGCAAGCAAGCCACCAATGGAATAAGAAGTTTGATGCAGCGTTGAAAGACATTGGGTTTACGCTACGCAATCAAAACCTGACCCGTATGTATATTACAAGTTAAATGGTGAAATGCGCACATTTATTGGTGTCTACGTGGACGATTTTATGATTTTTTCGAACGATGCTGACACTAAAAGTTTCTTGAAATCCGAATTAAAGACTCGTTTTAAGATGAACGACTTTGGTGAAGCAAAATTTTGTTTACAAATTCGCATCACACATGACCGTCGCGTCGAGGTGGAAAACTTTATGTTGATCAAGAACGACATATTTTGGATTTGCTGGCGAAATTCAATATGATGGATTGCAAACCTGTTGCAACTCCATGTGATCCGAATAAGAAGCTTACCAATGATATGTTTCCCAAGACATCGGCAGAGAAACAAGAGATGGCCAAAATTCCTTATCAAAATACTGTTGGAGTTTTATTGTACTTATCGCAATGTACAAGGCCAGATATTTGTTATGGTGTGAACACGGTCAGTAAATTCGATTCTAACCCTGGAAAGCAACATTGGGAAGCAGTAAAACGCATTCTTAGATATTTGAAGGGAACGTTACATGCTAAATTGATGTTTTCAAAGTCTGATAGTTCGACTTTATTTGGCTATTCTGATGCTGATTGGGCAAACGATGAAGATGACAGACGCTCCTGTACCGGTTACGTTTTCCTTAAAAATGGTGGTGCTATATCCTGGAATAGCAAAAGGCAACCAACCGTTGCACTTTCATCTGCAGAAGCAGAATATATGGCTGTGTCGGCAGCTGCACAAGAAGCACTTTGGCTACGAAATGTTGAAATCGATTTCGCAGGCTCTTGTGACATTACGAAAATTTTATGTGATAGCAACAGTGCTATCGATTTGGTTTCGGCGACTGGTTACAAAGCTAGAACAAAACACATAGATCTCAGGCATCATTTCATTCGACAATTGGTTTGTGAACAAAAAATTTTATTGGAACATATTGGCACTGAAAGTATGGTTGCGGATATTTTCACAAAATCACTTAGTAAAGAAAAACATGCATTTTGTTCGAAGGGACCTGGTATGAATTTTTATTTTTTTTTTTTTTTTTTAACTTTGAACATTTTTTTTATCCTGAATTTATCACGATTAAGATGGGGTGTTGTAATTTGGGCTATATCGGCGTTAACTTCACTCAACTTTCTTTTACCAACCCTTCTAGTTGTGTGTCGACTCGACTAAGTCGAGTCATGACCTTATATGAATTACACTACTTTGTTAAATATTGAAGAGAACACATTTTTTATTTCCGCTTGAAGACTCTGTGAAAATTTCTATTGCTACACATACGTCGCGTCGTTCGCTAGGTTCAATAGACGGTCATTGGATCTAATGGAAAATTACCACTCAAATGAAGCATACTCACCTTCATTGATCTACTTCGCAGCTTAATCAGTGAATTAAAAAAAATGGATGCTGCCAATATAGATAAACAATCAATGCATATAGTGCGACGTCGGCTTATGACAAACCAAAGTATTATATAAAATTATGCGCTTGCGTGAATCGCAAATAAGAAAAAACTTCAGATTACTGAAGTAAATCATATTATTATGAATATTGAACGGACATGCAATTATAAAAAGGATACGGCTGGCATTGCCCCATCCTACTTTAATCTATTGCGAAAACATGTTGGCAAAGAAAACCGAGTAGTCCGAAATTACGCAACCGATCAACCACCATAACTTATCCAACCTATCTTGACTGATCCTACTCAATTGACCTATTTGATCAAAAAACTGGTATAACTGATCATTGCGCCCAAAAATGATTAGACACCGCGAAAAATCATACAAAGCATCAATTAGTAGTAAGACGTATACCATCAGAAAACTTTGCTCGTCCATTTTGTTTAGTTTCTAAAAATTATCTTGATTAAAAGTCTCTTATGTTTTTTGTTGTGAATCGACATCTAAGATAAGATCCAAGGTAAGAAATACGTTATATACGTAAATAAGACAATAAGATTGTTAAAAAATTCTTCTCTTTGAATAAAGATATCTCCCGATGATGACCTGGAATAGGTCGAAACGTCGAGAAACAAAAATTCTAATTTTTTGTTATTAAAATCGAAAGGTTATAAATGGCACATCAACCCCAGCAATACAAAATAGTTAGCTAAATTTGGCTATATATGCCAGCAATACAAAAATCCTCAAGGAAAAAAATTCCAATGTTTTTTTACCGCGCCGATAAAAATCTTCGGCGGCGGCGTGTCAATTTTTTAACATTCGGCGGCGGCGCAAATCGGCCACGTTTAAAAATTCTTCGGCGGCGGCGGCGCGATTTTTTGACACTTTTTTCGGCGGCGTTTGCGCCGGCGCACGGGTCTAACGGAAACGACGGATCACTGAGAGATCTACTGGGATCAATAAAAGACAAACAACTTGACCTGCATAAATCAGGCATCTAGTGCGGTTGTTGCGGGCGTCAATATTATGGAATGTCGATCAGGAAAATATTTATACGCTTTAATGAACATATAAACTCAGCAAAATGGAAGCAAAAAAGGCAGCCGGAAAACACATATTCAGCACAAACTACAAAATAAACATTAGCGACCTAAAACTTATTCAACCCGTCAAACAACTCTGGAAGGTTGAATATTACGAGACAATACACATCCAAAAACATAGATACGAAAACTTACTCAACATAGACGAAGGTTATATTAAATCACATTTACTGAAACTTTTTGCACTTGTAAGGAAAACAGATGAGAAAGTAATGGATTTAACTGACGACACGCCAAATTCGAGCGTGAGCGAAATTTTCTACGACTGAGAATAAAAAATAATAAAAAAGAGGGGAAACATTTCACACACAATTTCAAACTTTATATGTTTCGATTAATTTTTGTATGTGAGAACGAACTACACGCACAATAATAATTTTATTCATCTATGTATGTGACGAACTTATCTTATCTTATCAGGCGTATGGAAGATAAGATAAGGAATGCAAAAAATTTTCTATGTAATTAGTCGATAAATACCTTGATAATGTTAGCGTAGCTAACGAAACCGGTCGGCAAAAAAAAAAGTTCATAAAGTGCAATTTTAAACTTAAAGAGTTTTATTGATTCACCCTAAACAGAATTCGATAAAATTGCACGGTGTTCCGCGCCCCAGTATATTTTCGTTTCTTTAAAATAAATAAAAAATCGGAGATATGCGGAAATGCAAAGAATCTTTTCTGTTCAAAGCTAATGAGAAGATGCCACGTCCAAAATATCCGGCTGTAAAGTTTTACAGACTCCGGACAGCTAAAAAAGCGATTACTCCGCCCAGTTCTCAAGATCTTCAAACCCACAGCGAAACAACGCCGTCGCGATAAGTACCAATACGACTTGACACAATATTGGTTTTACAATAGGCGTAAAAAGAGAGTCCAGGAAATAATAGATTCAGGAAAATCGCGACACTGTAAAATAAAAATGGATACTATTGAAGAGCACTTTAAAGGCATCTTTATGGAGCACAATAAACGAACTCTTGAGTCGTATCCCAAGAAGACTACAGGAAGTAACGTAGTGTTAACATCGATAGATCTTCAGCGACAAATAAAAAGTATCTACATGGATACCAGCGGAGGACCAGACTGAGTGTTGGCTGGTACCATATGCTCAATCGGAAATGTGATGTTACGTACGTCCTTAATTCCAACAAGCTTTCGCAGGTGACGGGAAAAATCGCCCAGTTGAATATCGTCCGGGACGTTATTTCACGGAGAATATTAAACGCGGAGGATAATATCGTCCACGTCCACGGACGTTATTATTCTCCGCGTTTTCACGGAGGATAATAACGTCCACGGACGTTATTATTGTCCGCGTTTTCGCGGAGGATAATATCGTCCGCGCCCACGGACGTTATTATCGTCCGCGTTTTTACGGAGAATAATATCGTCCGCGTTCACGGACGATATTAACCTTCGTAATTTGAACGGGCGTTATTATCCTCCGCACAAATTACGGAGGATAATATCGTCCGCGGACACGTAGATTATTATCCTCCGTGAAAATGCGGACGATAATAACGTCCGTGCACGCGGACGATATTATCATCCGTAATTTGCGCGGACGTTATTATCCTCCGTAAAAACGCGGATGATAATAACGCCCGTGGACGCGGACGTTATTATCCTCAGTGTTGTCTCTGAGGATGATTCCGTCCTTAGGCTTTTGATTGAATTAGACACGACTACATCTATCGATCATTGAAAGCAGCGGGCGCATCGGGAAATCTCACTAACTTAATATTAAATCTTCTGGTCCAAAACCACGTCACTATACACTCGGGGAACGAAACATCCAATAATATTAGCATCAACTGTGGAATGCCGTAGGGGCACCTCTCTCTCCTTTCTTATTCAATATGGCGATAAATTTATCTACGAAGAATTGTGCTATCCTCAATTCGCCGACATGTATGGATACAAACTTTCAACTGACTATGATGGACTCAGCTTAGCAGGATCCGCAGACGACCAAGCAGTAATAGGAAGAAACAAATATTCTGCCACTAGAACAGCTGAATCTGTAAGACATCTATTATCAATGATCGGCTTGTCCATCAGCCCAAGCGAAAGCCGGGCCATAGTCATCAACAAGGTTAAACTAGCAAAGGAAGTCCCAAAATTATCGAGTGGCGACGAAATTACTAGCATCGGCGTTGAGGAAAGAATCAAATATCTCGGCTGGTCCTTTAATTCTGAGCTAGTTTTTGACACCAAACATAATCAATACATATTTCCAACTCTGACATACCCGCTCAACAAAGTACCTCAATACATTACTAACGGACTTGATGTGATGATTTGGCGCACCGTAAAAGAAACAATCGGACTGCCGATGAATACCAATGATAACTTATTTTACGCGCCCAGAAGACTGAGGGGGGAGTTAAGGCATCGTGGGAAATCTATCTCCAACATTTTGCCATATCAAAGCACCTATCAACAGTAGATGACCAACTTTTTTTAACATTGCTGACTGTCAGGCATATAGGCAATAGTAGATTTCATAACTAGGGAAGGAAATAGAAAATTCCTTAACAAGAGTAAAGTATGCGCTCGGGGCGCAAATTCACCCTCGTTACAATTTATTCGGCGAGGGTCACAAGCTTTACTCAAGTTAAGGAATTTTCTATCCTTCCCCAGATATGAATTATATTTTTCACAACTCCTCTGAGAAAATAAGTACTTTATCTCCGAAAAAAAAACTGTTTCTACAATTAATCAAGAAAATAGATGTTTTGTTTCCGAAAAAAAGTCGAAACTCGGTCTCCACAATTTATAATTTCAAAAATACTATGATGAAGTGTAAACTGCGCTCATATCTCTAATCTAAGTTCCTTAATCAGCAGCATAACATTGTCAACGTAATTTTCAAAAATATGTAACCGGAAAAGTGTATTTTAATCGGAAAAAAGTGTAATGCCAGTGTTACAGAAGTGAAAATTATTGTGTGCGATGTTGTTTATAAAATAATTGTCTATTATTTGTTTCATAAATATCGAAAAATGTGTTGAAATAAATGTTCAATAGTAAAAGCGCATATTAAACAATTACTCTTCTGTCATTTTGCGGGAGTGAAAAGTATTTCACTCCCGCATTTGTCATTTAACATGTTCTCTTTGAAATAATCAATTTTCTCCCCCATTTTGAGGAGAGAAAGTACGCATTTTCTCAGAGCAGTTGTGAAAATTATTTTAATAGACTTTAAAGCACAATTTTGTAGTGTTCCACCAGCGAATCGAAAATTGTCTAATGTTTGTTATTAAATTATACAGATGAAATGTCAACTGCCTAAACAAAAGGAATGTGATGCGTTCATGATTTCAAGATTCTGTATGTCAACGCTTCAATATATTGTAATGATCTTTTCACGATTGAATATAATTTTCAATCGAATTCAATTTAAGTAGCATCGATTAAGCGATAGATAGAAGAATTTAAAATTTCAGGCGATTAAGCGATCGACAGAGGAATTGAAATTTTGAAAATGTAAATGCGCCAATTCATTCCTATCCTATTCTGTGTAAAAAAAGTGTGCACCTTGGTTGTGGTATTAAGTGGAAGTAATTGGACAAATAAAACGCATATGCTGGCCAAAAATATATGATCGTAGCTGTAACATAAAATAAAAGTTCATATATGAATAAATAACAAAAAATCAAAAACAATTACGATTGAACATCGAAAAACGAAAAAGAACAAATTCACAAAAATTGACTTGATGCCCTGTCAAATTATTAAAAGCATTTTTTAAAAATAAAAACTTAAATGCAATGAAAATGAAATAAAAAAAATCCAACAATATATATTGATGGTCAATTTATTAAACCATAAAAATGGCAGCGTCAAGGTGTCTTTGAACAGGCCAAGAGTGTCAAAAGAAAATTCAACTTCAAAGTTGTAATGATGCTGTCGTCACTGTTCTCGAAATGATTCCGACCAGTCTTATCTGAAAAAGAAGGGGTTTATGGTAACCAGTCGGCTAGACTGGAAGTTTTGCACAAATCGATTGGATTTGGAGTTTAACTTCAAAGTCGTAATGACTTGATAAGACTAATCACTTACGATTAGAGTGAGAACCATGAGTTCAATGAAACTGTTTCTGCTAATAGATCGAAAAATGTTACTTAATTTTAAAACATCATTGAATAGTAAAATTACATGTCAGGATTTTTTGAAAATTGTGGGGGTTCAGAAGGGTGTTTTGCGCAGCTGCTTCGGACGAGTTAAACAATATTGCCCTTTTGGTAATTTCCAACACGGTTTAATATCGATGTAATTTCATATACTCAAGGCAATATTTACTTAGATTTAGTGCGAGTCAGATGTTGCGAAACCTGTTCTTTTTGCCACATCTCTTCTGATGCGTACGGGTCCTTGCATATATTTTTCTTCGCGATGGGCATAATAAAATGATAAAGTAAAACAAGATTGTTGCTAAATTTTCTTTTGACAGTGGGGCACTGGAAGCCTTAATCCGCCTCTGCTAATAAGTCTCGAGCCACTATCTGCACCAACCGACTAAGGCATGCAATCTTTTGGTCACCGAGGCCGCTAATAATAATAATATACCGCCATTACAACCTGTCCGGGTCAGAGGCTAGATCATTTTTTATTTTAATGCATTGAAGAAAATTCCTATAAGGAATTTGTCCCCAGCAGGATGAACCCGGACATTCTTGGTGGAAAGCCAGTACGTTACGAGCTATTCCCCCAAACGCCCCTATAATATCAGCGCAGCGTTTAAAAATTCTTCATATTTGAGATTTTGTGAAAAAAGTGTTTTGCGGACCCCTTGAAATTCCTCCACTAACATAAAACTTTCTCAGAAATAAGTCACTTTTTCGAAAAACTGTTTCTAAGTAGGATAGGAGTATCCTATCACTTGCAAAAATCACGGATGGTTTCTTCCGAAAATCAAAAACTCGTTAGATGAATTGGCGATATCACTCGGAAAAACTTCTGATTGCAGTATTCGATGGATAAAGGTATGCAGACGACGCACACCTTTCCTACACTTAAAAAGACAGTTTTTTGTACATTCGTTTTTATACTGGACACTGCTATTGAAGACAACATCCAATCAATTTAGTAGATTATAGTTTTTTTTTGTTTTCGCATGTACAACAAGATAAGCTTTACGAATAATAATTTGATCAAAAGCAATGTAATTTTAAATTTATCTAACAGAATATAAACAAATTTTCCTTTTCGTGTAATAAAGTGCACTTATTTAAAAATTTTTGTATTGTTTTTCCAAGTAGAAATTATTTTAAAAAAATCCCAAGTCTTACAACCTAGTAAATTCATATCGCGCACTTTACAGTCATAAAATTAACGAATCCAACAAGTGAAATAGCCCTCACTGTGGTATAACATGTACAAAAATTTCAAGTGATATCGGATTTCGGTAGATTATTTACTCAGACCTACACATTTTTTACCCGAATATTGAAAGTAATAATTACAACAGTAACATCAAACATAAAGTTAAAATTTTCAAGTTTGCTTTTACCAAATTTTTAACATTACTGTAAACCCAGGGTGTTTTCTGCGAGGGTACAGAAGCTGCTGGCATTTGAGTATTTCTCGTTTTTTCAATGCCATTAGACGGTCGTACCGGAACTTGAGTGTGAACTGTTTTAACGAAATATTTAATTGACCATTATAAATAATGATTTTAGAATTAGTATAATCAAACCGGAAAAGAAGCGTGAAGCGTGTTTGTAAAAGGGTGAAATAAAAATGTAATGTAATGAGCAATTGATATAAATTTTCTTACCTTCTACGGAACCGACAATTTCATTCTCAAGTACGACACTCGGAATTAACGTATCTTTAACTCGGTATGTCTCATGACCTGCTTTATTGTTATGACTTTGATGTTGCTTTCGCCGTGGCTTTACAGTCGTGTAAATTTGTGGTGTGAGCGTTGTTGTCGTAGGTTTAGGAGGCAGTCGCAGCTCTAAATAAATGTATTCAAGAACAAAAAGCACAGTTTAGAATTTTCATGAATCTTATTGATTCATTGTTTCAAAACTTCAATAGAAGAAACACAAAAGTTCAAAAACAAATATTTAATGTTATTAGTATCAGGTATACAGGCTTTTGGGATTGATTAGTATAAAGTAAAAGAGAATATCATTTGGCCATTTTCCATAATAAGTGGCGAAGTTGTCACGTTCACATTTACGATTGAATTTACCCAAATTTCGCACGGCCTTACGAAACATGACTCCAACGTGTCGCGGATCGCGGAATTTTCATCTTTTTCCTGAGTGTTTAAAACTATAAAATATTTTTTTTCTTCTGCGAAAGTCTTCTATTGGCATGAAGAATCGAATGGGAAATAAAGATCAAAAAAATAACTGAAAAAATTATTCAAAATCAAAATTCGGCGACACGTTGGCTCATTACCGTGCGAAGTTCTGACAAATTCGCTGCAAACAGATTCGATCTTCAGCGCTCCTTAATGCAGTGCCTCCACCGAGATGAGATAGTACATTTTTAATCCAAATTTGAAACTTCAAACGAGCACTAAGTTGAAGACCGATCGAGCTTGTCAGGAAACTAAGCAGACTGCAATTAGTGAGTTGTATTATTCATGATTGCAAAAAATGCCCGTAGCTTTACGCATTCTCCCCACTCTCCCAAAAAAACACTATACAAAACATTTGACGAATCAGGAAATCTGATCTGTCGGATATGACCGAGTTGACTGAGTTTCCCGATGGGCCACTCAACTAATGTTCACAAAACATGTTTCCATCGTTTCTTGAAATAAAAATCTTTAATTTGACATCGAAATGAACAATTTCGATGAAATATACCCGAGATATATGCGAAAATGTTTCACTGACCCTCGAAAAACTACGTTTTTGGACACTTTTTTGACTATATTTCCGGAACTACGACTAAAGCATATTACTCACGCCTCAATTTATCCCATGTTACCATAAAGTGTCTTGTAGTAAGCGAATAGGACTTATATATCGTACGGGTCAAAAAATTGATACAAAAAATAAAGAACTAACTATATAATTGATCTGTCAAATCAATTAGTATCAATTAGTAATAGGACGTATCGTATACCATCACAAAACTTTGCTCGTCTTGAATAAAAGTCTCTTATGTTTTTTGTTGTGAATCGACATTTAAGATAAGATCCAAGGTAAAAAATACATAAAGATATCTCCCGATGATGACCTGGAATAAGTCGAAACGTCGAGAAACAAAAAATTCTAATTTTTTGTTATTAAAATCGAAAGATTATAAATGGCACATCAACCCCAGCAATACAAAATAGTAAGCTAAATTTGACTACATATGCGAGCAATACAAAAATCTTCAAGGAATAAACTATTAGCACATTCAGCAGAATGTGCGAATAGCAACTGCGTATTGAAAAACCCGTCTGAATCCATGGTGTGAAAAACCCTTTCGAACAGTCACAAAAAATGTTCAATAAAATTTTCAGGCTTACGTCCCTTAGACATAAGGAAATTCCTCGAAACCATAATTCCTCAGAATAACTAAAAAATATCATGAACCTGATTGAACTTGAAAAGTGCTAGAGAAATTTATGTGCAATAATTGCACATTGTACCTAATAATCCATATTGTATTACCTCACTCATGTGGAGAATATTCGAAAATTATCAAAAAACTGTATGGAAGTTCAAAAGTGTTAGAGAAATCCACGTTCATCCCAAAAGTGTTCCTATCAATTTTCTCTTGTAAGACCGACGCAGAGCGCGTTGGAGAGAGTTCGGACACATACTTTCGTTGATAAAATAGTTCTCCATAATTTTGTCCACAACAAAGACACTGAACAAATTTGTTTTGGGCTGCTGAAGTCGACCTTAGGATCGCCCTAGGTCCCTAGGTTTCAATTTTTTTTTTGTACTAAGGCAGATCTTAAAACTGACCTTGAGCAGTTGGGGTACACCTCTGACCCATACTTTAAAAAAACCCTCAATTTACTCTATAACATAGCAAAAAACATTTTTTCGAGGTGGGGCCCCGACCTTAGGTTAGAGTTGAAGTGGGTAGGGCTCGGCTCTTGCACCTAAGCCTCTATTGAGCCTGTTGTGCATGCCCACAGTTAATTGATTACTGATTACTGGTGCTGTTGATGTAATCAAGGATTTTATTAAGCGGTAATCTCCAGATTGAATTGTAGGGCAGTATGTACGAACCCATACTTCTTGCTCTAGCTGTAGAAGCGCATAGGAAGCGTTCTGCCGTTTCCACCTCACCACAATTTGGGTAATTCGGGCTGCCGCTGAGTCCTAGTGTGAACAAGTGCTTGTGCCGACCTTATGGCCGACCTTATGACCGACCTATGGCCCCATACTTGCATAAGCAAAAAAGTTCACCACCGCACAGAAAACCTCCTCATTAAAGGAATACTCAAGAAAAACACCAAAATATCGTCTAGGATCGCGTATCGTCATTTGGGTCCATACTAAAGACCCCACAACCCGAACCACTCAACCGATTTTCAACAATTTAGTTTTCGTGATGTCTTTTCGTGATCTTAACCGATTTTGCCCAAGTCCGTAAGCAATTTTATGATTATAATGGGATATATTTTTTTATGAGCAAAATTATACTTTTTTTCAGCAAAAATAACGTTTTTTGCAGCAAATTTACACCCATTTTTTCAGCAAATTTATTCTATATGTTAGCAAACTTATTTTTTCATCAGCAAATTTATTTTTTTTTTTTTTTTGAAGAGCAATTTTATTTATTTTCTATTTGCAAATTTATTTTTTGCCATCAGCAAAATTATTTATTTTTTCTTTGCTGCAAATTTATTATTTTGCTATCAGCAAATTTATAGCTTTCGAAGCAGCGAAATTAATATTTTTCAGCAGCAACTTTATTAGCAACCCTAAAAATTACTGTGATTGGAGTCTGACTGCCAAGGCAGGTCAGACTCCAATTAAAACCCGTAACAAATTATAGTGATTGGAGCATCCGAATAAAACCACTAACAAATTACTGTAATTGCAGCAATGCATGACCCACGCACACGGCGGGGCAGGTCATGCGAAATTAAATTTGTCTGCTAAAATAATAATATTACTGTTCGAGCACAAATAAATTTGCTGATGAAAAAATAATTTTGCTGATAGAAATCAATAAATTTGCTGATGAAAAGAATAATATTGCTGCTGAGAAACCAAAAATTTGCTGTTGGGGAACTAATAATATTGCTGATGAAAAGAGAAATATTGCTGCTCAGAAAGCAATAAATTTGCTGAAATAAAACATTAAATTTACTGATGAAGAAATTAAATTTGCCGAAAAAAACAATAAAATTGCTGCTCAAAAAAATAATTTTGCTGCTAAAACAATAAATTTTCTCACAAAAAAATTGATACCTTATAATAAACATAAAACTCTGTTCAATACTTTCTGCAAAAAATTGTAACGCTGCTCACTTTTGATCAAATAAATCTAATCTAATCTAATTTCAGGAAAAAATACAATTTACTGAAGTCTCAGATAAGAATAACCCGGTATATATATGGCTGAGTATAAGGGCTCATATTCCAAAAATTTTCTTCCATAAAGTGTAGCTTACGACCTTTCGATTAAAAATTTTAAAAGTCAAAAAAGATTTACTCGAGCTATGTCCAAAAGACACCAGAGGGGGTTCACTTGCTGTAAAAATACGCCAATTTTTTCGTGTCTTTCAATTTCCGCTATCATTTATAGATATCGTTTTTTTTATTTTTCGGTAACATCGACAATTCGCGTTGCATGGCCGAATCGACTCACAAATCGATTGTTTCTTCTGCGGCAATAATGAATTTTGAATGAATGTTGGATGAATAAGTGACATTCCCGTGACCTAAACCCACTTATTTTCAGCGTAGATATAACATAATTTTTCCTCAGAAGCTGAAAAAAATGGTACAACATTTATATCCACCCCTGAGTTAGTTACTTTTTCGCTTCAGGGTATAACAAAGAGACAAATGAAAAAAAAAAAAAAACATATGAAGAGACCCACAAAGAGACAAATGAAAAAAAGAAAAAACATATGAAGAGACCCGTACGTATCAGAATAGATGTGGCAAACAGAGTTGATGTTACGAAAAGACTCGAACGTATTTAAGTAAATATTGCCTTAACTCTTAAATGTATTAAATTGCCTCCACATTAAATTGTATTGGAAATTGCCGATAGGGCAATATTGAAAAACCCGTCCGAAGAAACGGTGTAAAAAAACCTTTCCGAAAGCACAAAATTGGCCCCCAAATATAGAAAAATGTTCTACTCAATTTTCTCTACAACATAGAAAAAACAATTTTTTGGGCTAGGGTCGACCTTAATACCGACCTAGGGCTCTAAGTAGAGGCCTCGGACACACAATTCTACAGCCAAAAATGTTTCAGTCAATTTCCTCTGCAACATAGCAAAAAAAATTTTTTGGCTAGGGCCGACCTTAGGACCGACAGACATGGCCCACTTGAGCCCTAAGCACAGCAGAGACTCGATTTTAGTGCCCTAGCTTAGTCCAAGGACTCAAATTCAGAAAACTTTCTTCCATAAATTGTCGGATATGTTTGTGTCCTTCAAACAAAAGAAAATTTATGAAAATCGGAAAAAATTTGCCCGAGTTATGGACAAAAAACACATAGAGACCTAGCAGAGTTTTTTAAATATTTGCCTTTCGGCAATTTCCAATACAATTTAATGTCGACGTAATTTCATACACTTAAGAGTAAAGGCAACATTTACTTTGATACGTTCGAATCTTTTTGCAACATCTATTCTGTTTGTCATATCTATTATGATACGTACGGGTCCCCTGCATATGTTTTTATTGTTGATTCGTCATCTAAGAACCATGATCGATGCTCCCCCCCTACTGCCCGGTCGAAATTCGACTGATTGCAAACGTCGTGGTAAACGCAATAGACCCATTTTCGAAGCACTACGTTGTTCGTACGGATCTAAAAAGAAGACACATTGGATGTGGAATATGTGGAAGTAATTGGACAAATAAAACGTATATGAAATTTTTCCCTCACAAAAAATTTGTTTTTCAGCCTCCCTGAACTGAGAATCGATTAAATTATCACAACCTTAAAGAGTGGATTCCAATCACAATCTAAAATATTGACTATAATTTTTCGTCAAATAATGTTCTCAAATAACAAAATGTTAAAAAAAACTGCCTTTTTTCAGAAAATTCGAGTAGAATAGAATAGAATTAAAAATAAAAACATATGAAGGGACCCGTACGTATCAGATCAGATGTGGCAAACAGAGTTGATGTTACGAAAAGACTCGAACGTATTTAAGTAAATATTGCCCTAACTCTTAAGCGTTTGAAATTACGTCCACATTAAGTTGTATTGGGAATTGCCGATAGGGCGATATTGAAAAACCCGTCCGAAGAAACGGTGTAAAAGGACTCTCACGAAAGCACAAAATTGATTTCCCTCAATCTACTCTGCAATATGATAAAAAAATGTTTCTTTGGTTAGGGCCGACCTTAAGACCGAATAGAGGCCTACTTGAGCCCCAGCACTCGGTTACCTCTCAAATAGAAAAAGAATAAAAAAAAATCGGTTAGGATTTGCCCAATGTATGTAAACAAAAACACGTTGTGCCTAGTTTCAGGGTCCTGGCTGAGTCCAAAGGCATTTTATAAAAAAACTTTCTTCCATAACTGCCGTAATTTGCATAAGAAACTTAGTGATGACATTTTGAGAGAGAATTTCATATATTTTCTCTCTCGAAATGACGTCACTAAGTTTCTTATGCAAATTACGGCAGATAAAATGTTAGACATTCCTAGACCTTTCGATTAAATTTTTTTTTTAAAATCGGAAAAGATTTACACTATGTACAAAAAAAATGAGGGGCCCTAGCAGAGACTCGTTTTTAGTGCGCTAGCTAAGTACAAGGGCTCAAAATCAAAAAAGTTTCTTCTACAAATTGTCGGCCATGCCCAGATCTTTCAAAAAAAATTTTTTTGAAAATCGGGAGAGATTTACTCGAGTTATGTACAAAAAACCCGTATGGCCCTAGCATATTATCGTTTTTAGTGCCCTAAAGTCCAAGGACTCAAATTTAAAAAAGTTTCTTCCATAAATTGTGAGCCATGCCCAATCTTTCAAACTTTCTTTTTCCCTGAAAGGTAATAAAAAAATCATTTATGGGATTGAATCTGGGAACTGTCGGTCCAAGGACCACCGAGCTAGGGCCGTTTAAGTGGTTTTTAGTCTTTTGTTCGTAACTCGAGTAAATATTTTCCGATTTTCATAATTTTTTTTATCGACAGGGCCATAAAAACGAGTTTCTGCTAGCGCTCTACATGTTTTCTGTACAAAATTTTAGTTAAACTCTCCCGATTTTCAAACTTTTTTTTGAGGTCTAGGACCTTCTCCCGTTTTATGGAAGAAATTTTTTTGATTAGAAACCCTTGCACTCAGTCAGGACCCTAAAACTGAGTTTCTACTAGGGCCCCACGTGTTCGCTTGCATAATTTGGATAAATCCTAACTGATTTTGTTGATTCTTTTTCTATTTGAGAGGTAATCGAATACTGAATTATATATAAAAACAAATTTATGGTTAGGGCTGAAGTAGGCCTCAGATCTGTCCTAAGGTCGACCCTAACAAAAAAAATATGTTTTGCTATGTTGCAGAGCAAATTGAGGGAAACATTTTTGTCTATAAAAGTATGTGTCCGTGGCATATCCTTATAGCCCTAGGTCGGTCCTAAAGTCTGCCCTAGAGTAAAAAATAGTTTTTCATATGTTGTAGAGAAAATGGAAGGGAATATTTTTGTCTATGTAAGTATTTGTCCGAGACCTCTCCTGAGGTCCCTAGGTCGGCCCTAGACAAAAAAATGGTTTTTTGTATGTTGTAGATAAAATTGACATGAACATTTTTTTCTATTTGGGGGTCAATTTTGTACCTTCGGAAGGCCTTTCTTACGCCGTTTCTTCGGACGGGTTTTTTAATATTGCCCTCTCGGCAATTTCCGATGCAATTTAATGTGGGCGTAATTTCATACTCTTAAGAGTTAAGGCAATATTTACTTAAATACGTTCGAGTCTTTTCGTAACATAAACTCTGTTTGCCACATCTATTCTGATAAGTCAGGGTCGCTTGCACATGTTTTTTTGCATTTGTCTTTCATTTAGACTCCGAAACGAAAAAGTGATCAGCTCCTGGGTCAAAATTCGACTAGTTACTAACGTTGTGGTAAACGCAATAAACTCTTTACGAACCACTTCGTTCTTCGTTCGGGTATAAAAATATTAAAATTAAAAAATAAAACATAACCAAAGACCCGTACGTATCAGAATAGATGTGACAAACAGAATAGATGTGGCAAAGTGACTCGAACGTACCTAAATATACAAATAATCAAACAATCCAACGTTTTCTGTTCTTTTATAACTGTAAGAATTTCAAAGATCCATAGAAATTACCCAA